>JADMLD010001422.1:0-54781 GCA_017589585.1 Phylloscopus whistleri
GGTGTCCCTGTCACACTCCTGGGTGTCACTGTCACAAGTGTCCCTGACACACTCATGGCTGTCACTGTCACACTCATGGGTGTCACTGTCACAATTACGGGGTGTCCCTCACAGGGTGTCCCTGTCACACTCCTGCCTGCCCACCCTCCCCGTGCCCCCAGGCGCTCATTAACACCCCGCTAATTAACCAGGTGCTTCCCGGGGCCACCCGTGCGGCCCCTTGGCCGAAATCCCCTGGCAGGCGGAGCGAGGCTGTTCCCCGGGCGTGTGGAACGGCGGAGGGAAAAGCCAGGAATCAATTTCCATTAGGGAGCTGTCTGCCAGGGCTGGCAGAATGAAACGCTAATTCCCAGCAGTTCTGGATCATTACCTGGATTTCATGGAGGCAGGAGCAGGGCTGCCTCCTCACACGCTGGGATTTCGCTGCTGCCACAGGAATCAGGAAAATCTCCTCTTTTACTGGGCTGATTTTTTTTTTTTCTTGGGACAAGGAAGAAAGGGGGAGGAAAAAAACCCAGATTTTCAGCCAGCCTGGATTCTGCCCTGCCATGGAATGCAGTGGAATTCTCACTTCCAGTGACAGATGCAGCACTTCATTAATTACGCCCCAGCCACCTGCACCATCTACCCTGAGCTGTTGCTGTTTGAGACTGGAGATTTTTAGCATGGACTGATGCAGCTCCAAAAAGAGCCTAAAAGAAAATATTTCCATCAGAGTCAGGCCCTGCTGTGCTGCAGAACTCAGCCCCTGCTGCCTCCACCAGCCCCCGGCAGCTCTGGCAAAAAGCACAAAATTAATAATTTTCAGCTGGAGATTTTTCTCCCCCCTGGGCACGAGCCCAATCCCATGGATGGCTTGGGCAGGAGTGTTAATTCTGGTTAATTCCCAGGCTGGTTTGGGATTTTATGTGCTGGAAGAAGGAGAAGCTGAGGGTCAAATCCCAAGGATCTGTGGTGCTGGGAATGCCGCTGGTGATGGGGGAACAGAAAATGGGAAGAGGGAAAAAAATACCAGTTCCAGGCCTAAAAGTTGTGTCTTTGCTGAGCTTTAGGGCAAAGAAAGGGATCAGGGAGTCATGGAATGGTTTGAGTGGGAAGGGACCTTAAGGATCACACAGTGTCACCCCCTGCCATGGGCAGGGACACCTCCCACCATCCCAGGCTGCTCCAAGCTCCATCCAGCCTGGCCTTGGGCACTGCCAGGGATCCAGGGCAGCCACAGCTGCTCTGGGCACCCAGGGCCTGCCCACCCTCCCAGGGAACAATTCCTGCCTGATTCACTCACATGGAGAGCTGAGGTGAGAAAAAACGGGGTGAGATTTGCCCCAGGCAGCTCCCAGCAGGTCCCCATCCCCTCCTGGGCACGAGGCTGTGGGACCTGGCTGGCCTGGAAGAGCCAGGAGGATCCTCTCTCTGTCCCGGCGTTTGTTGGGTGGTGATGAAGCTGAAATTTGGCAGGAGGCAGCGAGAGGGAGGCAGAAAGAGCAGGATCAGGTTTGGGAAGCCTTTGAGGGCTGGAGCCAGCCTGGATTTACCAGGGGCACGAGTCCATGCACAGCCACCCCAAGGGAGGTGTGTGTGTCCTCAGCTGGAGCAGGGAACAGCCCTGGGAATGCTCTGGAAAGGTTTCTCCAGCACAGCCCTGCCTTTCCCCAGCTCCCAAGGATTTTCTCCTCGATATTTCTGCTCCGGATCATCTGTCAATAACCCAGGCTGAGCTGAGGCTGCTCTGCAGTGGAACCTGCACGTCCCCCTCCCGTGTCCATCCCCACGGCTCAGGAAAGAGCAGGATGGGTTTGGGAAGCCTTTGGTGGCACAGAGTTGGTTCATGTGGCACAGGTGACACCCCCAGGGGATGTGAGCTGTGCCCTCGGGGCTCCTCCTGCCGGAACAACCCCGGGAATGCTCTGGAAAGGCTCGCTCCAGCACATCCCTGCCTTTCCCCTCTTCCCACGGATCCACACCTCGACATTTCTGGGTTTGTCAGTAACCCAGGCCGAGCCGAGGCTGCTCTGCAGTGGAACCGTGTCCATCCCAAGGCTGGGGACACTCTGGAATTGGGGAGGCCGGGCTGTGCCGCATCCCCGCCGAGGGATGGGACGCGCAGGGCCGGGTTGCGCAACGCTGTTTGTTTTCCTCTCCTTAGCAACCCCCGCACGTTGTCCCCGGAGGTGCTGGCTCCGTGCGAGATTAATTGCTCAAATAGAAAGGCCCTGTTAACCTGAATATATTATTGAAAAGCAGCATATTTCAATCCGCCCTAGATTTGAAAATAGAGATGCGGGGTCAGCTCTTGGCATAAATCTGCAGAGCTCGGGGAAGCTGGTGGAGCTTCCCTGATTTACAGCGGCAATAACGGCGGCCCGGGCCGGCTGCCGGGGCGGGGACTCGCCTGAGTGCCACCAAGGACGTGGCAGGGGACAGGCAGGACCCTCGTGGCCATCCCTGTGACCTGCCAGCCCCGACACTGCGGCACGAAACGTTTCCTTCTGCTGCACTGAAAAAAAAAAAACAAAACAAACCAAACCCAAAGCACCACACTACTTTTAGTTTTATTTTTATTTTAAATGTCCTTTTTTTTTTTTTTTTTTTTTTTTTTTTCTTTTGTGGATGCAGACATAAAAATCCTGGACGGTGTGAAGGCATACAGGAATTTCCAGCTGGTCACTTGGAGTTTTTCCATGTGGGCTGAGGATGGGCCAGAGACCCCAGCCCTTCAGAGTGGATGTGGAAGGAGCAGGGAGCTGGATTTTCCACCTTCTCCCAGCCAGAGGGGATTTTTAAACAGAGCGGGTTTGGGGCTGAAAGTTCCATTGGGATGGAAAAGGGGGGATGGAAAAGGGGGGGATGGAAAAGTGGAAGGATGGAAAAGGAGGGGATGGAAAGGGGGAAGGATGGAAAAGGGGGGATGGAAAAGGGGGAAGGATGGAAAAGGGGGGATGGAAAAGGGGAAGGATGGAAAAGGGGGGATGGAAAGGGGGAAGGATGGAAAAGGGGGATGGAAAAGGGGGGATGGAAAAGGAGGGGATGGAAAAGTGGAAGGATGGAAAAGGGGGGATGGAAAAGTGGAAGGATGGAAAAGGGGGATGGAAAAGGGGAAGGATGGAAAAGGGGGGATGGAAAGGGGTTGGAGCTGGCTGGAAGAGGCTGGAAGGGGCTTCAGGGGACAGAATGGGGCTGGAAGAGGGACTGGAGAGGACAGACGGGGACAGAGAGAGGGGCTGGCAGGAGCTGCCTCGCGTGATAACGCCGGGCCGGGGCTCGCCCTTATCTGCGCGCAGGAGCCGCCCCTGCAGCCAAAGGAGCGAATTCCAACGGCCCCGGCTCCGCTCGTGCCCCGCTGGCACAGCCGGGACACGGCCGGGACACAGCCGGGACACGGCCCTGCAGCTTAACGAATTAGCGCCGTGCAGCCGAGCCCCGCTAATTAACCTCGCACGGGCACCGGCCCAGCCCAGCCCCAACGGGACAGGAAATATTTGACTTTCGGCTCCCCTGACCATTAAAACTGCTCGCTGGGAGCCCCGGGGGGAACCTGGGGCAGCCGGGACTGCGACAGCCCCTTCCAGTCCCCTCCAGTCCCCTCCAGTGCCTGCCAGCCCGTTCCAGCCCCTGCCAGCCACTGCCAACTTCTTCCAGCACCTGCCAGCCTCTGCCAACCCTTGCAAGTCCCTTCCATTCCTTTCCAGACTGGCTGGAGCTCGCTGGGGTTTGGGTCTGTGATGGATTTTAGCTTTATCCCTTTTTTTTCCCTGGCAGATGCAGAGGGGTGAGAGGGCAGTGAAATTCCCCTCCCGCAGGGCAGGAGAGGAGCAGCAGCAGCTCCTGGATTTGGGGATGCAGCAGGGGCAAAATGAGCACCTCAGACTCTTGTGAAGGACAAAGCTCAGGGGCTGAACCAGCTGCAGAGCCGCAGGATTTCTCTGTCCCTGGATCTGCCTTTCCCTCTTCTCACGTGCTAAAATCCACTAATTTCTCCTTAAAAAGCCACCCGGTGCTTCTGCTGCAGGGGGAGCCCTTCGCTCACAGGATGCAGCTGCAGAATTTTTTTTTCTAGTTTTATTTTTTTCCAGAAGATGCCAAGGAAAAAAAGAAAAGGGCTGTGAAACATCTCGTGCTGCCCAGGGTGTCACCCGAGCCGGGCAGGGCTCAGCTTTCAGCTCTGGGCGTGGATCAGCCCCCCCAGGCCGGTGTGGATCCCCCCAGGATGGGATCAGCACAGGGAAATTCCGGGGTCCTGGATCAGCACAGGGAAATTCCAGGGTCCTTCCCTGGGGACAGGGGTGGGCAGGGACCCGGCTGGAGCAGAAATGGGAAGTGAAAAGGTGAAGGGACACAAGGGATTCCTGGCAAAGGGAAGTAAAGGTTAAAATCCTGCAGAAAGCTGGGATTTGTTAAAGGCAATGAAACCCCCACAAATGGAAAAGGGGGATTTGGGGGAGGGATTTGGGATTGGGGATGGCTCGAGCACGGGCAGTGCTGCGGGTTGGGCTCCTTCAAGGAGCAGGAAAGTGGATTTATGGCTGAGTCAGGGCTGATTTTTAATGGCAGAGCCTTTGCCTTTCACCAGGGCCTGAGTGGTGTTGGGGGTGCAGACGTGGAGCTGCTGGGACCCCAGGACAGCCCAGCCCCGTCCATGGCACCCTGCAACCACCCTGGAACGAGCTCCCCTCCCTCTGACAGATTTATCTCCAGGGCTTTCTCCTCCTGGGTTTGCCCACTGTGACTCCTCGAGCTGCTCAGGGAAACTTGGGGAATCAAGGATTGAGGAGAAGCCTCTGGCTGCCAGCTTAGAGGATGGAAAAAACCCCACTGGCTCACTGCTGGAATCTGTTCTCAGAGGATGCCCCAAAGGTTCTGCTGCTTCCAGAGGGGCTGATCCCAGTCCTGGACAGTCCCAGGCTCGTGTTCCCCGGGGGTGGGAAGCCAAGGTCAGCTCCCTACAGCTCTCCTGGACCCCTGCAACACATCCCAGGGAGAATCCCAGGTACTGGGGGCAGGAATAAAACATGGACAGGAAAAAAACCCTGGGGAGGGAGGGGATCCTGCCCTGGGATCCCGGCCAGGGGTTGAGGATTCCAAGCAAGTGCTAACGAGGGAAATGTGCCTGGCAGGGAAGGATTCTGTTTAAAAAAGGGAAATGATAAAAACAGGAGTGTTGTCCCAGCTCCTGCCCACTCCCATTCACTTTGTGTGCTGGAGATTACCTAGGAAAAGCTTTATTCCCACCATACTTGGGTGTTTTGGAGTTTGAAGAAGCTTTATTCCCACAAAACCTGTGGGTTTTGGGGGCTTGAAAAACCTTTATTCCCACAAAACTCAGAGGTTATGGGGTGTGACCCAGTTTTAGAGACACTCGACTCAAACTCCAGCCCCAGATCTGCATTGGCACCAGATCCTGGGTTCTGGTTTGGGGTCAGTCCCATCTGAATGGCCAAAGGCAAACACTGCAGTGACAGTGTGGCCTTAATTATTATTTTTGTGATTTAATTAGGAGCCGGATCTGGGTTTGGGGCAGGGCACAAAGTGGATTAGGGGAGCAGCTGCCTCTTTAATTAGGGCCGTTTCTCCTCCCTTGAAGTTCACCCTTTGCTCTCCCAGGGGCAGCTCCGGGCACTGGGAATCCTCCGGAATCCCAGTGCTGAGATCCCAGACTGGGGGAGCTGGGGGGAGTTTATTTATAACCCCCAGGGCCTGGGGGGAAATATTCACTTGGATTCCATCCTTAATCTGCTCCTGGTGGACTCTGTGGAAAGCCTGAGCCCCCCGCTCCTCCTGCAGCAATTTATACCCAGAGCTCCTCTCCTCTCCCTTCCCCTTTCTCCTCTCTTTCCCCTTTCTCCTCTCACCCCATAACTCACAGCTGTCCCAGCACTCTGGCTGCAGCAGGGCAGAACTTTCCCTGATTTCCACTGAGGTGCCAGCCAGGGTTTGTCACCTCCCTGCAGGTGACACAGCTGCTCTGCCAGGCCCTGCCCCAGCTCAGGGTGCTGCAGGACAGGAATTCCAGCTACAGCAGGGCTGGAGCTCCTGCTGCAGCTTCCTGTGAGCAGCTCTGGGGGAAAGAGAGCTCCAGCCCTGCCGGGAGCTGTCATTAACTCCCACTTGGGCTCGGAATTAATTGGGGAGGCAGCAGCGCCTGCCAAGGCTCCTCATGTGCCAGGCTGGGGATTGAGAGCCAGGGAGGCTTTGGCTGGGAAAGCTGAAGCAGGTACAAAGGTGAGAACATCCCTCACCTGGGGCTCGGCACAGCTGGAGCATCTTTCACCAGGGTTTGGGCTTTGCAGCCCTCCTTGAAACCTTTCTGGTCCTGAGGCAGGAGGGGAGAGGTGAGAACCCCGAAGAAAGGGAGGAAGGGAAGCTGTCAGTGTTTATTTATTTGTCCCGTAGTTACAGCTGGAAAAAGCAGGAGGGGGCTGGCTGCCAGACAAGGTCTCTAGGGAGATGTTTGTTAGTGCCACCAGCTGTCCCCTCGGCATTAGAGCACGGCTGAGCAGTGACTCACCCAGCCAGGCTCTGATTTCACTCTCACATCTCAACCAAAATGTTCCTATGGCCCCACGATGCCATAAAAGCTCCTTTTCCTGGCGGGGCCCGTGGCAGGCAAATGCGGGGGGATGGGCAAAAGGAGCAGCCAGGTTAATTCCAGGAATTCCTGCAGCAAGGAGAGGGACAGCACAGGGCCTGCAGGGGACACGGGCCCAGGGACACAGCACAGAGCCCTGCCTGGGGATAAAAACCATCAGAGGTCTCAGAGCTGCCTCGAATGTCACTGAAGAAGCTGCTCTGGGCTTGGATGGGTGCAGGATCCTCAATATCCAAAAACTCCAGCAAAGCCTGGAAGCTTCTCCCAGCACAGGCTGTCCCTGAGCCCTGTCCTGTGTGTCCCCTGAGCCCCAAACCCTGGCAGGATCGGTGTGAAGGGGATGAGGGAGTTGGGGAAGGGCCTGGAGAGTCTTGAGGGAGCTGGGGAAGGGGCTGGAGAGCCCTGAGGGAGCTGGGGAAGGGTCTGGAGGATCCTGAGGGAGCTGGGGAAGGGGCTGGGGGATCCTGAGGGAGCTGGGGAAGGGGCTGGAGGATCCTGAGGGAGCTGGGGAAGGGGCTCAGCCCCGGAGAAAAGGAGGCTCAGGGGGAATTTCTGGCTCTGCACAACTCCCTGCCAGGAGGGGACAGCCGGGGGGGATTTGGGATCTGATCCCAGGGCACAGGGACAGGAGGAGAGGGAACGGCCTCAGGCTGGGCCGGGGGAGGCTCAGGGTGGGCAGCAGCAGGAATTTCCTCATGGAAAGGGCGGTCAGGCCTTGGGAGTGCCCAGGGAGGGTTGGAGTGCCCACCCTGGAGGTGTCACCTGGAGGTGGCACTGAGTGCTCAGGGTGGGGATCAGGCACAGCTCGGACTCGATGATCCCGGAGGGATTTTCCAGCCTCAGCAATCCTGGGATTTTTATGAGCAAATTCAGAGCCAACTGGATAAAAGATGAAACCATTGGGGACAGGGACAGGTGGAAGGGAACCTCAGTACAAACTCTGGCTGGCAGGTGCACAGTTTGGGGTCCCCTGAGTGCTGCTGGGGACACCTTTGGGGTCACAAACAGCCCCCAGAGCCCTCACCCACCCCCAGCTCCGATGCAGCAGCTCCGTGCTGCCCTTTTATATTTTTGGCTGCAGTGGAGGGAGGGCCATGGCTGTTCCAAGCACTGCCCTAGAAGGAGCTGGGGAGCAGCTGGGAAAGGCTGGAGAGAGGGGGAGCCTCGGTGCCACATTCCCCAGATTAGATTAGAGCTCAGCCCTCGGAGGGGCCAGGCTAAAGCTGCAGCAAAATCGGGACCCCAGCCATGAAGAGCTTCCAAAAATAAAGCAGAGTGGGTCAGAGGGACGGCAGAGGGGCTGAGATGCTGCCTGAAAATACCAGGATTAGGAGGAAATGAGCTGTCAGTCATTGGGAGAGGATTCCCACCCCAAAAGCAGCCCCTGAAATGTCAGAGGTGACAGCAATTGGACAGGGGAGGTGGAATTTGAGCGTTGTCACCACACAGGAGGCAAAACACCACCCCTGTCCTGCAGGGAAAGTATTTTAGGCTTAAAAATAAATAAAATCCTGCACCATGGAAGATATATGTTCCATGGATAGGATGTCTTGGAATTTGTCAAATCCTTGCTTGGGCTGTCAGCACTGCCAGCTCTGTCACCTAAACAACACCAACCCAAACAACAACTCATCAAAGGGGTGCTCTGCCCCCAAAATCTGCATCCATGGGGAAAAGCTCCAAAGGATATCCAGCACAGCAAGGCAGGGTGATGGCAAGGGGGCTGGGGAGAGCAGCCAGAATTAATTATCTGTGATAATTTGTTATGAGTTTTCTCTGGTCATTAATGACCTGCTGGATTTGGTGCAGATTTATTTTGCTTTGTGGTGGTGCAGCCTCATCCCACGGCTCTAAAGAGCTGGGTTTAACAGGATCACAAAGGCTGAGTTGGCTCCAAAGCAGAAATTCCCACTGATTTGGTTTTTATGGAATGCCTCTTCTCCTCCTCAAACTAAGAGCAGGTTTTTTCCACTAATATTGACTGAATACTCCATCAAATACAGCTGAATATTCCACATTTCCTCAAAGTTCTGGTGGGTTCTGAGCTGAGTGCAGAGCCCACAGCACTGGCAGTTTGATTTCCAGTGTGCTTTGATCCCAAAATCCTGCCCAGCCCCACTTTTCCCACTTCCTTTGCCCCGTGGCATGGCCAGGATTTGTCCCTGGGAAAACCTCACCCAGGTTTTTATCAAATTCAGCTCAGGCAGGATGGATACAAACTGTAAATTACTGAAATTGAGAGTGAGACACTGAGATAGTTTCATATAATCCTGAAGGGAATAAAAAATAGAGAGAAAAACCCAGATATATCCCAGTGCACTGGGAACTTGTGGGACACTCAGGGGAGGAAAATGCAGAACAATGGGAGAAGCAGCACTGCTGCCCACTGGGAATTCCAGCTGCACTTTCAAATATTTGGGAGAAGGTTCTGGCTTGGATTTACAGCTCCAAGGAGGAGATTTCCCCCTCAGAGTCCTGCATGAGCAGGGTGGGACAAACCACAGGTCTCCTGCTGGGATGCTCCAGGTGATGCAGGAAGCCAAAAAAAAACACCAAACCTGGGGATTTTCCAGCAAAATGGCCACGACCCCTTCCAGTCTTGCCTGATCCAGGCCAGGCTGAGCTGGTCCTTCAAGGTCAGCCGTGGAATCCACTGGCAGAGGAGGCTGTGAGAGCAGGGAGGTGCCCCGTGCCAGCCCCGGGGATAAATCCACGCTCCGGCTTCCAGGATTTTCCATCAGGGAGAATGATGGGCTCAACCCGCCCACTGAGAAGCTGTCACTTGGTTTGAAATTAAAAGGGGAGCAAGAGGGAGCGCTGAAAGGAGCTGGAGGGAGCAGGGGAAGGAGGTGACACCCGAGAGCCCTGGGTCACCCAACCCCATCCGCCGCGCTTTGTTCCATATTTAGCTCCTGACAACTGTGCCTGGGGCAGGAACTCCCAGCTCTGTTTTCCCACCTCCCTCGGCTCCCAGAGCTCTCAGAAATTTCTCTTTCTCTCTCCCAGTGGCCACAGCTCGGTCCCAGTGTCCTGGGGAAGATGGCAGAGAAGCAGGAGGAGCCCAGCAACGCCCAGAACGGGGAACCCGACAACGCCGAGGAGGGCGAGGGGAAGAAGAAGAAGGTGAAGAGGGAGGACCTGCCACCCTTTGAGATTGTGACAGGGTAAGAGATTGGGATTTAAACGTGGAACTGGGGGAATTCAGAGAGCTCTGTCTCAGCTTTTAGGTCAGGCAACACAAGCAGCATCTTCTGCCCGTTGCATTTCTGAGGAGTCTGAAACGGTTTGGATTTATTGTGGGGTTTTGTTTCAAGTTTTGCTGACTTTTAGAGGATGGACTCCCAGCGGGCAGGCACAGAAGTGCACTGGTTTTATAGGAGCAGCTCTGTTCCTGCAGTGCTGGTTCCCTCCCAGCCCCGCTGACGGGATGGGGATGGAGGTGTTGGCTTTGATGAGAGCTGGGTATTGATTTCTTGCTGTGATCAATGGCTCTTGTCTGAGAGTTTCTCCACCTGTGGATCAGGAAAAAACACCCCTGCTATGGCTGATTGGCTTGATGGGCCTGAGGGACAGATTTTTTTCAAGAGACCTAAAGGTTCACATTTTCAAGAGCTCCACAGCCACAGCTGGAACCTGAACTTTCATAAGGAAACCAAAAAAAAAGCCCAACTTGCAAGAAGGCTCCAAAACAAGAGGCTGTTTTGAAGGCAGCAGGGCAGCAGGGAGCCTGGCCTTTGGAAAAGTGGGATATCACAGGGATCTGGGGGAAGCTGAGCTCTCAGCCATAATTGACAGCTGCAGGTAGGAAAAGCCCTCGGTGTCTGCTCCCTCCTGTAGGAGCAGCAGGATGAGTCCTTCTCCCCTCACATTTCCCTGATTAGTCACCAAAGGAATGTCCCAGCAAATAAACCAAACCCAGGATTTCTTCCAGCTACTTAAAAGTAAAGCTCAGGCCTCCAAAATATCCCCTGGAATCCTTCTGCCTGTGCCATGGGCATTTTTATTTTTGGGCTGCTTGTTCTGACCAGGATGAGTGAGGCAGGGCAGCAACCCTGTCACAAAATGGGGTTCCATTCCTGCCCAGGGGAGGAAAAAAAATCTCCTTTTTCTTCTCAAAATGTGACTGCTATGAAAAAAAAAATCTCTTCTTGGGGTGGTCTGTGTCCCATATAATCATAGAAATAAATGATTGAAATAAATGGCTGGCAGTGGCTTTTAAGGGCAGAACATCTCTCTGCTAGGAATGGAGCTAAGGCACCAGAAGTTGTGGATATAAACCACTGAACACTTAACACGTACCCAAAAATGAATTTTAATGAGCAAATTTGCTATTCCAGCCTTGGAGCACTCAGCCTGCAGTGAGAAATGCTGAGGGACTGAGCAGGATTTCCAGACTTCCCTGCTAAGCCCAAGGCCCTGTGCTAACCAGGGCTGGAAAACTTCCTTAGCACCATCCTGCAATTAAATCCTTTATTGGAATGCCACGGGTGTCCCAGGATTTGACAGGATTTTCCACCCTGCAAAGGGGAGAGGGAGGAATTGAAGCAGAAATCCTAAAGGACCCCCCAGAGAGGTACAGAAACCCCAGGGATTTTTTTTTTACTTTCATTTTAAGGAGGATCCAGGCCTTGACCTGGGATCACCACGTGGGGTTTGTTTGTTTTTTTTTTTTTTTGCAACGATTTACAAATTCCCAGCCAATCAAGGCAGTTATGGGAGTGATGAGGAAACACAACTGCAGCCAGGGAAGAAGCACTTAAACCCAATTATGTGTCATTTCAGCTTTAGCCCTGGGATTAGGGGCATCTCAGGACTCCCAGCCAAGTTCTCACTCTGCTGTTTACAGCTCCAGGAGGAGTCTGGCTTCCAGGAATCACTGGGAAGCCAATTACTCTCTTTAAGAATATTTATCCCCTTTTTTTTTTATCCCCTGTAATCCCAATCTGGGAGCAGTTCCTGCCACATTTATTTCCACTTTCCCCAGGCGTAAATGAGGCTCCCTTGTAGGAATAATTCCTTGTTACTCTTTTAGATAATCCACGTTTTTATTTCTTCATTAGATGTTTGCCTTCTCTCCTGTGTGACAGTGCCAGGGTCACACTGGGCACCTGCTCTTTCCTCCAGCCCACCTGATTTCAGCAACTTCAATCCCAGACTGAAGATTCTGCCTCAAAATTTCAATTTGGTTTTTTTTGGTCTCGATATGATCAGTTTGCTACCCAGGGAAAACTGATAGATCAGGTTGGAGCATTTAGAAACCCCTGAAAAATGCCATTTAATGATGCTTTTCAGGGAAGGTTTCAATGTTGACCTTTCCTATCCTCAGGTGAGCTGTGCCACCCCAGCCTGGTGTCAGAGCAGGGGTTTATATTGAGAATAACGGGGAACTCAGTGCCTGTGAACAGTTTTTAAATGATTTCCACAAACATTTTCACTCCCCACAACCCCCTGACAGGAGGCTGGAGCCAGGTGGGGATCAGCCTCTTCTCCCAGATGAGAGGATGAGGGGAAATGGCCTCAAACTGTGCCAGGGGAGGACGTCAGGGGGAATTTCCTCACAACTCCAGGCACTGGGATGGGCTCTGAGTGTTGTTTCTATTCCTTCTTGGAATGTTATCAATTGAGCTAATGCAGATTCCAAAGGGCTGGGAGCAGAATGGAGGTGAACATCCCAGCTGAGCTCGGGCACACGCCGAGATAAGAGATCAAATCCATCTGGAGGGGCTGGCTGAGTGCAGCTCCCAGCCAATCCATCCTGGAGCAGGTTGCTGCTGCTTCAGCTGTTCCATGAAAACCCAGAGCCAACCTCATCACTACTGTGACCCCTTTGCTGTCGGGGAGTTAAACCAGGGATGAAATTCCCTCTGCCTCTGATGTATTTTAAAAACCTGATGTTATTGTGAAACCACTCGTTGCAGGCATCGCTCTGGAATGGGCGTCTGGTGTCTGCCCTTCAAAAAATCATTAATTAAAGAGTCCTGAACCAAAGAAGCACTCAGTATTATATACCAAGCAGTAGAAGTTCTTGGAAGCACTGGAAGGGAATTTTTTTCCACTCTTTTCCATCGCTTTCCCTCCCCACCTCCAGAGCCATCCCATGAGATTTCCATCATGAGTCACAGACGAGCAGATGTGGACAATAAATTAAAAGAGAAGGTGAAGTGAAGTTTATCAGTAGAGACTCCAGCAGGAAATCCACATTTTCACAGCAAAGTCAGATTTGATCCTGGGTATTTTATAACCTAAACCTTGGAACACAGAGAAATCAGGGGAGATGCAGAGATTTGTCCATGGTCCCACACAGGGGTGACCCAAGAGCGTGACCTATAGCTTTTTTATCTTCTTTTCTGTTCGAGTGGGGATTAAATGAGGGATGGTGTTTGTGTTCAGACTCAGATGTTTATTAATTCTTATCTCTGGTACAGTCTCACAAGCTGTGAGTTCTGACTAACAAAGTAGAAAATGGCTGTGTCTGTAACTCTCTACAAGGCCTTTTAAGCATAAATTATCCAATTATGGAATGACTCCTAAATTATTTTTACTTTTAGCCCAATAACCAACCACCCATGGCTGGCAATACAGACTTTTCTACCCAATTACAAAAAACCACCCAGACCCATGAAGAAGAAGGTGAAGAAGGACTCAGCCTACACCCTAAATCCTCATTTTGCTTTATTTATATTACCATAGTCTAAACCCTTAAACTCTGTGATATCACATACAGTTTGATATTCAAACTCCACAGCCACAATCCCAGCGCTGTCACTCAATTTTGGGAGCCTCTTCCACAGCCTCAGGTGGAATGCAGTGCTTGCTTGGGGGCCAGTGCCTGTCAGCACAGGAAGCCTGAACTGCTCAGTGCCCAGGGTTCCAGCAGTGACCTTACCTTACACCTTACCTCTTACCTTACACCTTACCTTACACCTTACCTTACTTTTTACCTTTTTACCTTTTTACCTTTTTACCTTACCTTTTACCTTACCTTTTACCTTTTACCTTTTACCTTACCTTTTACCTTTTTACCTTACCTTTTACCTTTTTACCTTACCTTTTACCTTTTTATCTTACTTTTTACCTTACCTTTTACCTTTTTACCTTACCTTTTACCTTTTAATCTTACTTTTTACCTTACCTTTTACCTTTTTACTTTTTACCTTTTTACCTTACCTTTTAACCTTACTTTTTACCTTACCTTTTACCTTTTTACCTTACTTTTTACCTTACCTTTTACCTTTTACCTTTTTACCTTTTTACCTTACCTTTTAACCTTACTTTTTACCTTACCTTTTTATCTTACTTTTTACCTTACCTTTTACCTTTTTACCTTTTTACCTTACCTTTTACCTTTTAATCTTACTTTTTACCTTACCTTTTACCTTTTTACCTTTTTACCTTACCTTTTACCTTTTAACCTTTGTACCTTTTTACCTTACCTTTTACCTTTTTACCTTACCTTTTACCTTTT
This sequence comes from Phylloscopus whistleri, assembly GCA_017589585.1. NCBI lineage: Eukaryota > Metazoa > Chordata > Aves > Passeriformes > Phylloscopidae > Phylloscopus > Phylloscopus whistleri. Next base: position 14,052 of record JADMLD010001422.1, read on the forward strand.
AACCTTACTTTTTACCTTTTTACCTTTGTACCTTTTTACCTTACCTTTTTACCTTATTTTTTACCTTACCTTTTACCTATTACCTTATCTTTTACCTTACCCTTACCTCACCTAAACCTGCCCCTGAGCCTCCTCTCTGCTCTGCTCTCCCCTCCCAGGGAACGCCTCCCAGCCATCTTCTTCAAATTCCAGTTCAGGAACGTGGAGTACAGCTCGGGCAGGAACAAAACCTTCCTGTGCTACGTGGTGGAGACGCAGGGCAAGGAGCCGGCGACCAGCCGGGGTTACCTGGAGGACGAGCACGCCGCCGCCCACGCCGAGATGGCTTTCTTCAACACCATCCTGCCCACCTGCCAGCCAGGGGCCCGCCACGATGTCACCTGGTACGTGTCCTCCAGCCCCTGCGTCACCTGCGCCCAGAGGATCTGCGAGGCGCTGCGCAAGGACAAGGGGCTGCGCCTCACCATCATGGTGGGCAGGCTCTTCATGTGGGAGGAGCCCGAGATGCAGGCGGCCCTCAGGAGCATGAAGGAGGCCGGCTGCAAGCTGAGGATCATGAAGCCTCAAGACTTTGAGTATGTCTGGAAGAACTTTGTGGAGCCCGAGGAAGGGGAGGAGGCCAAGTCCTTCGTGCCCTGGGAGGATATTCAGGAGAATTTCCAGTACTACGAGGAGAAGCTGGCTGAGATCTTGCACTGAGGCTCAGGTGAGTGAGGGGGTCACTCTCACTCTAACTCTTGTTAGCTCTCCTCTCTTTAATTTGGGGTTCAGTTTCTCTTACTGTCAGCTGAGTATTGCTAACAATTCCCCTTCCAGGGGCTCCCCCACAGCACGTTCCCATGGGATTCAGTGCTTTCCTGTCTTCTCCTCCAGGAATAAAGAATAAAAAGGTTCCAGGGCCAGCAGAACCCTGTGTTCCCCACAGGGATGATATTCAGGACAGCTGGGAGAGGAATGGAGATTGAAGGGGATTTTACTCACACCCCAAAGTCTAACCCCAAAAAACACCATTAGAATTGCAGAATTCCCTTTCCTATGAGGCACTGAAGAGTCACCTCTGAGTCTCTGGGATGTCTCTTTTTCCCTCCCCAGGATGAGAAAGGATCCATGAAGAGACTTGACAGACCTGGACACCTGGGACAGTCCTGCTTCCCAAAGCTTTGATTCCAGCAGGATGGAGAACCAACCAACCTCTGGGAGACAAGGCCCTGTGGGACTCTGAACACACACACACGACGCAGAGCTCTGGTGTTTGGGATTTTTTGGGTGTTTTTTTGTTCCTCCCCCTCCCAGCCCCAACCAAACCCACGCTGTGGTGAAAGGGATGGCAGTGATCCACAGGCAGGCTGTGGGATATTTCATGGGAAGAGACCTTAGAACTAAGCTGCTGGTTAGATAAATGCATTTGAAAGGGGAAAAGAAAGGTATTTAAGGTGAAAAAGAAGTTTTCTCCCTCTGTTCTCCTCAATAGTCAGAGCTGTGATTCAATTCAGGGCCAACAGCTCTCTGCCAAATCATGATGGAGCCCAAGAACTCGATATCAAACAATGATGTTTGGGATATTAACCTGGGAAAAGCAAAGTGAAATAAAACGGGAAGCCACTGCAAAAGCAAAAGCACTGTTTATTCCTTCTTCTCTACTTGCAAGAAGTCCTAAATTGAACCTGACAAGTCTGAGTTCAAGGACATCCAGGGACAGCCACACAGGGAATATTTTGTAGCTGGGAAGGGAGAAGTAAATGCCTAAAAAATTTCCAAGTACACACAAGTGTTGGAGAGCAGGATCATTTTCCATGTAAAACAAAGCTCACGGGGATGCTGTGAGCAAGGAACCAGAACAAAAACCCAGAGACAAGTGAGGGGAAGGACTGAATCCATCAGCAGCCTCAATGCCTGTTCTGGATCAGCTCATTGCTCCAAATTCCTCTTTGTCCAAGGCTGTTTTTCCCAGCTACTGCAATTCCCCACCAAACAGCTTTACAAAATATGGGCAAGGAAGAGGGAGAGTAAGGATAGGGAGATCTTAAAGACAAACAGGATCTGCAGCAGCAAAAAGCCCCACAGAACTAAATAACCCAGTCCCTTCACAAAGAAATCCAGTTGGGAACCCTGTCATGCTACAAAATTCCCAACTCTTATGTCCCATTTTTATATTTCTTTAACACACCTGGCACTCTTCTGGGCATTCAGAATGAGAGAAGTCAAAAAAAGCTGTTATTGTGGGAGGGTGGGAAACCAAACACAAAGGAAATGTCTGTGGCAGTTCCTCAGCTCTGGAACAAACTCTTCCAAATCAGGAATTTTCCTGGATCTCAGGAACCAGGGGTGGTACTGATTTGCTTTTGTTTTGGGTGACAAACACCAACCTTTGTGTAACACCTGGACTACAAATGCAACAAACAAAGAAATGTGAAAATCTCACCTTAAACTCCACCCTGTGAGTTTTTAGAGCACACCAGCCTGTTTGGATCCTGACCAAACAGAGCTCTGCAGACTATAAACTACAGAGCTGCTGTATAAAGCACACCCAGCAGGTGTATTTACACCCCTCCAGCATCCCCTGCAATCCCACAACAGCCACAGGTACCAATCCAACAGCAGGGCAGAGTTTATTGAACAGCACAGCCATGATCCTGAGCGAGCACCATCTCAGCAAACCCCATTTGTGGCCGGAAGGGAGAAGTGAAACCCTTTCACCTCGTGAGGACAGGTGAGTGACCCGAGTGCCAGGCAGGACAGGGCAAACAGAACAAAGCAAGAGGTGCCAGCGCTGCCTGGGGCAGCTCAGCAGCACCGAAACACCCAGAAAATCCCCAACCCCCCCCGAGGCAGCGGCTCTGTTTGGCCGCGTGGAGCCCCAGTGACACCTGGTGGCTGCAGGGACTCACTGGGAGGGTTTCCACATCTGCTAATTAACAGCCCAAATGAACTTCTCTGGAGCTTGCTGCTGCTGCTGCTGGAAGCCCCTGTCACCGTCACACCAGAGTGACATCCGAGTGCAGAATGTGCTCCCCCCTTAGTTCACAGGTTCTGCTCCCAAAACTGGGGGAAATGGGGGTCTCTGACCGTTCTGCTCACAGGCTGTAAACCGTGATCTTGATGTCCGTGTTCTCAAACACTTCCTCCAGGATGGCTGACACCTTTTCCCACTGCAGGCCATCCAGTCCACATCCAATCCTGCAAGACAAAGCACCAAAAGAGCTGTGGGGGCTTGTGCTGTGCCCAAGCAGCCCTGGGAGCAGCTGCAGTTTGAGGTGGGCCTGCCTCAGCTCCCCATAAACCCACAGAAGGTGGGGAGAACAAGGAAACAATGCAAAGCTGCTCTGCTACTATTGAAATGCACAGGGAAACGCAAATTAGATTTGCCCAGTAGAACAGAGGAGCTGGATAGAAGTGGATGTTTGAATTCTTATTTCCCAGCAGGGGATCATCCCTCAGACATCCTTCTAGAAAGCAAACACCCAAGCATTGGCATTCCTGAGCCCCTCACCTGGGCATGGAGATGTCGGTGACTCCGTTGTTCAGGCAGTGAGCTTTCATGGCTTCCAAACTCTTCTGCATGCTCTCATACGTGGGCTTGTGGGAAACCTTCTGCTTTGTGATCTGCAGCAGAATGGAAGAGCTCAGCTGTGCCTTGGGCATGACCCCTGCAAACTCCTGTCTGTTATAAATACAGTTACACAACACACATTCCACGATATCCCAGAACTCCACACCCAGACTTGCCTCTGTGGAAAGACCTGAGCAAAGAACTAACATTCCACAGCTTAAAAAACTCTAATTTAGCAGCCAGTTCTGTCCATGGAAAGGTGAAATGCAGATGCAAAGAACAGCTGAGCTGCTCCTCACCAGCAATGTCTGAGGACACATCTCTTATGGAGAGGAACATTCCAGAAACTCCCTTCCAGTGCCCCAAGGGAGACAAGAAGACAGAGACTATTTACAAGAGCCCTGGAGAGACAGGACAACAGGAATGGCTTCACATTGCCAGAGGGTTATATGGGATATTGGGAAAGAATTGTTCCCTGTGAGGGTAGTGAAGCTCTGGCACCCAAAGCAGTTGTGGCTGTTTCATCTCTGAAGTGTCCAAGGCCAGGCTGGACAGGGCTTGGAACACCCTGGGATAGTGGAAGGTGTCCCAGCTCAGGATGAGCTTTAAGGTCCCTTCCCACCCAAACCATTCTGTGATTCCCTGATTCCATGAACGTGACCAAAACCCCCCACAGCTGTTAATGCCTGATATGTGACAGAGTTTAGCTCCAGGGAGGTGTCCCAGTGCCACCCCAGCCCTTACCAGGTAGTAAATGTACCGCTCATCCCTCTGCAGAACCGCCACCTCCCCCGTCTTCTTCTCTAAAGCACAAAAACCAAGGTGTTTTTAGAACTCCACAAACCCAAACAGCTCCAACACCCTCCCTGCTGGAAATCAGCAGCTCCTTCAGGCACCACTCACTTTGATCCAGGAGCTCCTGGACGCCTCCAAACTTCTTCTTGAAGAGCACGGCGATGCCGGCGCCCATGCGGCAATCCTCGCTGATGCAGTGAGCCAGGGCGTCCGTGCCCGGGCACGAGAACAGGTCCCCCTTCACACACCTGATCTGCAGGGCAGGGCCAACAAAACCTCCTCAGAGGGCACACCTGGGCACACCTGGGCTCTGCTGAGCGGGGACGGGGCAGCAGGAGGGGCAGGGTTTGAGTTTGCTGGGCAGGGCGCAAGTGTTCGAGCTGGCACGGGCTTACAGAGCCAGAGGGAGGGAATTACAAACCTCACATGTGGAATTACAAACCCCACATATGGAATTTAAAAACCCCACATGTGGAATTACAAACCCCACATGTGGAATTACAAACTCCACATACTGAATTACAAACCCCACACGTGGAATTTACAAACCCCACACGTGGAATCACAAACCCCACACGTGGAATCACAAACCCCACATGTGGAATTACAAACCTCACACGTGGAATTACAAACCCCACATGTAGAATTTACAAACCCCACACGTGGAATTTAAAAACCCCACACGTGGAATTACAAACTCCACATACTGAATTACAAACCCCACACGTGGAATTTACAAACCCCACACGTGGAATTACAAACCCCACACGTGGAATCACAAACCCCACACGTGGAATTACAAACCCCACATGTGGAATTACAAACCCCACATACGGAATTACAAACCCCACACGTGGAATTTAAAAACCCCACATGTGGAATTACAAACCCCACATGTGGAATCACAAACCCCACACGTGGAATTACAAACCCCACACATGGAATTACAAACCACATTCACAGCATTACAACCCCACCTCACAGAATGACAAACCCACTACAGAGAACTGCAAACCCACTACGGAGATTCACGCAGAATTACAAACCCTACACCTTCTCAACAAGATCATTCACGAGCATCACGTGCCAGCTCAGCAGGTAATCTCACAAAATCAAAGCTTAAAAGGGTAATTATGTGACAGAGAGCACAGCTGGATTAGTGAAACCCCTCCAGCAGCACCAATGCTCAGGTAGGCAGGTGAGCTCTGTGCTGCTGCACAGCATCTGCCCCACTGACATTACAGACAAAAAGCACACAGAATTCAGCACTGGCAGCCACTTTGCTCCCAAAAGCTGCAGGATTCAGCCAGTGCCGTGCTGTCAGGGCTGTAATGAGGGGAAGGCCTCTTTGCACAGACAACAATATCCCATGTAACCCGTTTCCTACGCACTCTCTCCTCCTGATCCTTGGAGAAGTGGGTGGCCATGGTAACGTGGGGTATGGAGAAGGCTCCTGCGGCTGGAAAGATGAGAGAAAAACAGTTATTAGGAACCTCAGCTAGGCGGTAGGAGTGTGTTAGAGGGGGCGAGGGTAAGCCTAATTGATCTGTGACAGCGGGACACCCCCGAAGATGCCGGTACCCCTGACCCTGTCCCGTTGCGCCTACAGCTCCGGCCCGGGAGGAGGCCCCAGCCCTGGGTCACCGCACAACGGGCACCCCCGGGCTGCCGCCCTCCTCCTCATCACCATTATCACCCTCCTCCTCCTCCTCCTCCCCCTCCCACCCCTCAGGGCCACTCGGCCGCCGCACCCGCGGGGCGCACAGCGATCAACCGGGCCAGGCCCACGGCCTGCGCCACGCCGAGCCTGCCCAGCGCCGCCCACATCGCTCCGGCCGAGCCGCAAGGGCGGCCCCGCCTCACGGCCACACGGTACCGCCTCGGCCGGCACGGCGGCTCCGCCTCAGGGGGACAGTGGCGATACCGGCTCAGCCTCAGCGGCCCCGCCTCGCGGCGAAATGGCGGATCCGCCTCGCGGGGGCTCAGCGGATCCTCCTCAGCGCACACGGCGGGGCGGCCGCACACAACACGGCGGAACGGCCGCACACAACACGGCGGGACGGCAGCAAACAACACGGCGGGACGGCCGCACACAACATGGCGGGACGGCCACACACAACATGGCGGCCGTGCCACACACAACATGGCGGGACGACCACACACAACATGGCGGTCGTGCCACACACAACATGGCGGCCGTGCCACACACAACATGGCGGCCGTGCCACACACAACATGGCGGCCGTGCCACACACAACATGGCGGCCGTGGCACACACAACATGGCGGCCGTGGCACACACAACATGGCGGCCGTGGCACACACAACATGGCGGCCGTGCCACACACAACATGGCGGCCATGCCACACACAACAGGGCGGGACGGCAGCACACAACATGGCGGCCGTGCCACACACAACATGGCGGCCGTGCCACACACAACATAGCGGGACGACCACACACAACATGGCGGCCGTGCCACACACAACATGGCGGCCGTGCCACACACAACATGGCGGGACGACCGCACACAACATGGCGGTTGTGCCACACACAACATGGCGGCCGTGCCACACACAACATGGCGGCCATGCCACACACAACATGGCGGCCGCGCCCCACACAACATGGCGGCAAGGCCGCACACAACATGGCGGCCGCGCCGCTCCGCGCGCGCGCGGGGGGACCCTCTCCATGGTTCCGGCCCAGAACATTCCGGGCAGGGGGCGGAGCCAAAAGACTGGGCGGGGCCCGGCCCGCGCGTGCGCGCCACGGTCCCCGCGCAGGCGCAGCGGCGCCGGGCAGGGCGAGGCGCGCGGTTGGGCGGCCGCGGCCGGGCGGGGGCCCCGCCCCTCGCCCCCTTTGTCCGCGGTTGGGCGCCATTTTGCGCGGCGGGCGAGTGCGGGCGCTGATTGGGCTTCGGGGCCCCGCGGCGGAGCCAATCAGCGCGGGGCGCGGACCGGGCAGCGCGGCACGGTGAGCGCGAGCGGCCAATATGGAGCCCCCGCGCGCCGGGATTGGCGGGGCCGCGGCCACTCAGGGGCTGAGGGGGGAACCGGGGCCGGGCCGGGGCCGCGGGGCGAGCGGGGCCGAGCGGGGCTGCCGGCACCGGCCTCGGGTACTCCGCGGCCGCGCCGGGGGCGAGGCGCCGAGCGCCGCAGCGGGGCCCGGCCTCTTCCCCCCGGCGGGGCCCCGCCCTCCCCGGGAGCCTCCCCGCTGGCGGGGCTGCCCCGTCCGGTCCCGGTGTGCGCGGTGCCGCCTCCCCAGATGTCGCTCCGGCAGCAGGGCCGGCCCTTCCGGGGGCAGCCGGGTGTCTGGAGCACACCGAGATCCGCGGGCCGGGGCTTCCCGTACCGGAACAGCCGCGTTGGGTCACGCTTGGCTCCCAGGAGCGGTCCGGAGCCGGAGCCGCGCTCCGCATGCCGGGCTCACACCGCCCCCGCGATGGTGAATCCATCCCGCTCCGGGTGTGGGCGGGCGGCTCCGCCGTGCCCTCGGAGCAGCGGGATCCCTCGGGAACCGCAGCGGCTCTCTGCCCGTGCAGGAGCTCTGCTCCGGGCCGGGACACGGTTCCGGTGTTGCTCCGGAGCTCTCGGGCTGTCGGTGGCACTGGTTTGCTCTTGGCGTGGGTTGGTTGTTGAGGAGACTGTTCCTGGTGCAGATATATTTGTATAAATATAAACTATGCATATTATATATGTATATATAGATAACTATTTGTGTATAATTTTGGAGCTATCCTGTGCAGAGCCAGCAGTTTGATGATCCTAATGAGTCCCGTACAACTCAGTATACTTTTAATATATTTGTATAGTGTCTGTATAAATATCTGCTGCTGGGACTGGAGCACTCCCTCGTTCCCAGAGCATTCCCGGTGAGGAGGAGCTGCCCTCCCCTGCCACTGATTGATCCCTGAGCTTTAATATTTAACTTGGCTACTCTTGTTTTTAGTGAAGGGGATGAGATAATCCCTTGGAGGGTGAGGAGTAGAACCTTGTCCAGAACTTTGGTCAGAGCTGCTGCAGAGTGTTTGGATTACAGAGCTGTTAATGTTTTAATTAAAGATTTTAATTTAGGGTAGAAGTGAAGTATCCGGTGTGAAACTGAAATGAGAATCTGACAGCAGCATTTTTCAGAAAGAATGTTTATCTTATTTTTTCCTGGCTGTGAAAAAGTCTCAGGAAATGGGCAGAGGATGGAGCTCGAACAGCAGCAGTAACCACAGCAACGGGTACAGGCAGTCTGTGACTTAATCCTGTCAGCATTCCTTGAAAAATTGAGGGGTCTGGAGGTTTTCTTGCTGTAGACTTGGAAAAATAAAGTTCTGGGCTGTGTTTTCTTTCAGCAGCGTAGCAGGAACTTGTTCAGTTGTGACATCAGTCAAACACCTCAGAACTGTAGGAATTCTGCTGTTGTTGGGCCAGGGAGCAGAGAAGCAGTGGCAGGGAGAAAGCTGTTTTTATTTCAGTTCAGTGGTGTTGATGTGTGCAGGGAAAGGGCCGAGCAATGAGAGGCAGCGAGAGGATGGAGGTGCTGGGAAATCTGCTGGTGCTTCCCAAAATACATGAAGGGTTATATTTTATATGTTATATATTATATATTAGTGTATAAATACTTCTTTAGGGACCAGATTGCTCCCTGTGAGGGTGGGGAGGCCCTGGGTTAGCAGCTGTGGCTGCCCCTGTGGATCCCTGGAGGTGTCCAAGGCCAGCTTGGAGCACCCTGGGCTGGTGGAAGGTGTCCCTGCCCAGGGCAGGGGGTGGCTCTGGGTGATCCTTGATGTCCCTTCCCACCCAAACCATCCCACGAGAGGTGGAGGAGAGGGAGGACAAGCGAGGGGAGCGTGGTGTGTAGTGAGGGAAGGAGAGGAGCCTGCACAGCTCTGCTGAGTTCCTGAGGTCGCATTTCCTGAGGTTTTCCAGCAGTGACACTCCCCAGTGTGGGCACCTGGCTGGAGCCCAGGATGTGCAGACTCAGGGAACTGAAATTTGGGACAGAATCGAGGTGTTTTTGCTGCTCACCCAGGCTGGGCGTGCCTCAAGTGCCACCTCTGAGCTGGAGCAGCTCTGCCCTGGGGGCAGCTCCTGCCTTGCTTGGCTTTGCAGCTGCTGGGGGAGAAGGAGGATTCTCAAGCCTGGGGACAGCAGATCACCTGATTTTATTTTTTTTTTTGCTTGTCCTGCAGGGGCTGAGGCAGCATGGAGCAGTACACGGCCAACAGCAGCAGCTCCACGGAGCAGATCGTGGTGCAGGCGGGGCAGATCCAGCAGCAGGTACGGGATGGGGGGACCTGGGAGCCCCCTGCACCCCTCAGAGGGGCACAGCAGCACAACCCTGACCCTCCCAGGCACCTCCTCACCTGGCTTCTGTCACCTGGGCACTGAGGGCACCTGCCTGGAAGTCGGAGTAAATGTGGTTTTTAAAATGGGCTCACTGTGTTTTAAAAAGAAAATAAAATTTACGACGTTTTATAGAAGTATAGAAATTTATATATAAACTTAAAATTAAATTGCAGGTGTACAAGTGACCAAATTTCAGTGTAGCAAAGTGGTAGTGATGTGGAGAAAGTAAAATATAAAGGCATATAAAAATATATATTAATGCATCTCTGAAAATGGAAGAAACAGAGTATTAACAAAAACAGAATGGAGGAAACAGAGTATTAACAGAAACAATCAGTTGTCCACAAGAAAAATTCCCCCAGAGCTGAAATAGGTTCTGTTCAAGCCCACAGGGGTTTCCTCCAGCTTTATCAAATGAACATTTATAAAGATTCTTTGTCTCAGGACAACAGGTGGAGCAAAACAAACACACAGAGCAGGAATTAAACCAACTGTGGAGCTTTGGGTGAACTCATCCACCCCACAAAGAAATTCATGTTTCAATCAGGGCTGACTTTTGAGGCCTTAGTGATTTTGGCCATTCAGCTTTCCATATTCAGATTTGGGGATGCATTTTCAGCTGCTGCTGAATTTTTGTTGCATCTCCTGCTCTGGTTCAAGGGGGGTTTGCCATGCAAACTGGATAATGTTTTCAGGGGGTTCTGCTTCGCCTTGGCCTCAGCAGGGACCAAATCCTTCCACTGGGTTTAGCTGGAGTTGACTTTTTTTCAGCCAGAACAAGATTGCACTTGAGATTAAAAAACATTTTATATTAAGGATTATCCGAAATACCTGTCTGCAGCAGATAACCAAAGATGCAGTTGGTTTTATTGACATTTTCTAGGTGAAAAGGAGATAAAACCATCTCTTGGCTTCCATTTGCAGTGCAGCTTCTTAAAGCCTGTGTCTGACATGAAACATTTTGCTAAAATAAGTTGTTTCACCAGGCTGTTGCAGCACTTGGGAGGGAGCTGTCCTTCATCTCCCCATGCTAACACAGTTAACTGGGAGTATTTTGGGACTCTTAGCAAAGAGCTTAAAGATAGAAAAGGCTTCTCTAGCTCTGGCTGCTCCTGCAGCCTCTCCAGCCTGTCCCTCGGGGTCACTGGTGGGCAGGCAGCAGCACAGGGGGGGCAGAGAGGAGCTCAGACTGTGCTGCAGGAAGGGCTTTGTTGGGGCAAACCAGGGTGCCCCAAATCTGGAACCCTGCACAGTGCCACACCTGGGCAGTGAGCAGACTAAAGCCCTGAAACTGAGCTTGGAATCCAGCAAAAATGACCCATCCTGTTCCCTGTGAGTTGGGATATTGAAGCCCAAAACTTCAAAATCTAAAGTCCTGAAACTGAGCCTGAAACCCTGCAAAATGACCCCTCCTGTTCCCTGTGAGTTGGGATGTTGAACCCTGAAATTTCAAAATCTAAACCCCTGAAACTGAACTTGAAATCCAGCAAAAATGATCCCTCTTGTTCCCTGTGAGATGGTTTATTGAAGCCTGAAACTTCAAAATCTAAAACCCTGAAACTGAGCTTGAAACCCTGCAAAATGACCCCTCCTGTTATCTGTGAGCTGGTTTATTGCAGCCTGAAATTTCAAAATCTAAACCCCCTGAAACTGAGCTTGAAACCCTGCAAAATGACCCCTCCAGTGAGTTGGGATATTGAACCCTGAAACTTCAATATCTAGAACCCTGAAAACCCTGCAAAATTACCTGTCCTGTTCCCTGTGAATTGGGATATTGAACCCTGAAATTTAAAAATCTAAAACATGAAACTGAGCTTGAAACCATTCAAAATGACCCTTCCTGTTCCCCGTGAGTTGGGATATTGAACCCTGAAACTTCAATATCTAGAACCCTGAAAACCCTGCAAAATGACCCCTCCTGTTCCCTGTGAGCTGGTTTATTGCAGCCTGAAATTTCAAAATCTAAAACATGAAACTGAGCTTGAAACCCTGCAAAATTACCTGTCCTGTTCCCTGTGAGATTGAACCCTGAAACTTCAATATCCAGAACCCTGAAAACCCTGCAAAATTACCTGTCCTGTTCCCTGTGAGTTGGTTTATTGAAGCCTGAATCCTCAAAATCTAAACCCCTGAAACTGAGCTTGAAATCCAGCAAAAATGACCCCTCCTGTTCCCTGTGAGTTGGCATTTTGCAGCCTGAAATTTCAAAATCTAAACCCTGAAACTGAGCTTGAAACCCTGCAAAAATGACCCCTCCTGTTCCCTGTGAGCTGGTTTATTGCAGCCTGGCAGTGCCAGGTGCAGTCCCAGGGTTTGCTCCACCCTTGGGTTTGCTCAAATCCCCGTTCCTGGTGTGTCCTGGAGCAGTGTGTCCGACCCCCCACCCCCCCCGTGTTGTGCATTTCCATGTTTCAAGCTCTTCCCTGTTCCTGTTCCCAGCAGCAGGGAGGTGTCACAGCTGTCCAGCTGCAGACTGAGGCCCAGGTGGCATCGGCCTCAGGCCAGCAAGTCCAGACCCTCCAGGTAGTGGTGACCTCTCTGATTGTGTTTCTGAGCACTGCATGCCCCTCCCCAGCACCACATATCTAATGCTGTGTTTCCCCCAGGGTTTCCAGGAGGAGCAGGGGGGGTTTGGAGCAGGGATCTCTGCTGGGTGCTGCCCTTGGAGGGTTTCCCCTGGCACTGGAGCTGTTCCAGGGTGCCTGCCAGGAATGCTGGAAGGGAATTGTGGTGGTTCAGTGAGAGTTCGAAGTGAAAAAAAGCCAAAATTAGGGTAAACCCCAAAGATTTCCTGTGATTTCCCAGGAAATGAAGGTTCTGAGCCCTTCCCTAAGGAGGGCTCTGCCTTCACTGCATGAGGCAGGCAGAGGTGGTGCCAGAGCCTGAGCTTGGACAGTGGAACCTTCTCACCTGTGACTGAAAGGGCACCTGGGGACAATCCCTGGCCTCTGTGGCACTGGGAGATCCAATTTCTTTTATTTCCCTGTGAACAATACAGGGAAACCCAGGAGCCACCTGAATCCAAGCAGCAAAGTACATCCCAGTTTGGAAAGAAACTTATTCCAGTGTGAACTATTTCCTGTCTTGCAGCCTCCACTTCCTTAACTCAGCCAGGCTTTCCAGGAGCCTTTTGTAGAGCAGTTGGCAGTTTTGCACTCAGAATTCTGGTTTGGTTTGTAATTCTTCAGGGTGGTTCCAAGGGGCTGGAATGGCCCTGCCAGGTGCAGAGTGAACACAGCATTTTTTATGTCCAGAGTTCAAATCTCAAAACACTTCCTGACTTGGATTGCTGGGCTCACTGGGGCCTCTGGTTGTTGTTATGTTCTTCCCCACCACTTTTTTTTTTTTATTTTATTTTATTCTTCTATTTTGCCTTGCTCTGATTCATTAACAAAAATCCTGGAATGTCTCGTTTTCCTTTCTGCTTCTTGGACATTGTGCTGCTGCCTGTGCTTCTCTGTGCTGACCTGAGCATGCTCCTCCCTGTGTGACCCAGCCCAGGGCCTGAGGGCTTTGGATGGGACATGGACAGGCTGAGGGACAGCGTGGGGACCTGGAAACTCCAATTCCCGGGGCAGGGTTTGGCTCCTCACCTCCCTGGGGTGTGAAACCCAGGAGCTGGGTGACTTTACCACATTGTGATGCTCCTCTTCCTAAGTTAATCAGATTTTCTGATTCCCCAGATCATTTTGCATTTAGGCCTTGAAGGCAGAGCGTTTTTCAAGGTGTGTTGGGGAATCTGGGGGCTGGGCAGGTGAGGGGGTTCAAACAGAGAGGTTTTCCCCTTGTTTTTCTTTTTAAGGGACTTTTTCCCAGTGCCCAGAGAGATACCAGGTCCAAGAGTCCAGAGATCCTCAGGCCAAAGTTACCACAGAATCCCAGACTGGCTGGGGTGGGAAGAGACCTTAAAGCTCACCCAGTTCAACCCCAACACCTTCCCCTATCCCTGGGTGCTCCAAACCCTTTCCAACCTGGCCTTGGGCCCTTCCAGGGATCCAGGGGCAGCCACAGCTTCTCTGAGCAACCTGTGCCAGGGCCTGCCTGCCCTCACACTTTATATTTATATTTATATTTATATTTATATTTATATTTATATTTATATTTATATTTATATTTATATTTATATTTACATTTTACTTATATTTTACTTATATTTTACTTATATATTTTTATATTTATATATTTATATGTAAAAATATATATTTATATATTTATTTCTGACCTTTTTGGGCCCAGAAGTGGCTGCTGCTCATCCCCTTTGACTTTCCCCCCCTGAGCTCCATTTTGTGTTTGCCCCAGTTACAATCTCCCTCGATAACCACGGAGAGTTTCTCTCAGCACATCCCATGCTCCATGTCAGTTTGGAAATGGGAATGCTGTAGGCATGAAATGGGAGAGAGCTGAACCCACCTCAGAACCTCCCTGTCAGAGCAGAGCTCTCTCAGTGGGAACCTCAATTAAAAATCACTTACCGTGAGGCGAATACTGAAATTTTTTTATCCCCCTGTGCTCTTGGCGGGGGGATAAAAAGGAGATAAAAAGAGAACCTTCCCCTGGAGCAGGATTTTTGTTTGTTGGGATATTTTATCTGGCCCTTGCAGTGCAGTTGGGGATCTGGTGCCTGTTCAATTTATGGCTCAGAAAGAGAATTTTTTTTTAAAAAATAACAACATATTTAAGAAAGCTTCTACCAAGCAACTTGTGCATGAGCCCCTCTAACATGTTTTGCACGAAGGCAGCTCCTGTGGCTGGGAAATGTGGCTTTCATGCTTTGTAACACCCAGCCTGCAAGAGAAGCAGATAACCCACCACACCACAGCACATCCTGCACCCCAGAGCTGCTCTGAAACAGCTCAGTGCCCGTTTCCCCCCGTTCCTCTGCCCCCAGGTGAGCTCTGGGGGGGCTCTGGCAGGGTTTTCATTGTTGCTCTGTTGTTCCCAGGTGCAGGGGCAGCCGCTGATGGTGCAGGTGAGCGGGGGCCAGCTCATCACCTCCACGGGCCAGCCCATCATGGTGCAGGCCGTGCCCGGGGGCCAGGGCCAGACCATCATGCAGGTGCCCGTGTCTGGCACACAGGGGCTGCAGCAGGTGAGACACCCCTGGGCTGCTGCAGGGCCTGGGGACACCCTGGGGTCACTGCAGGGGCTGGGGACACCCTGGGGTGCTGCCTGGCCTGGGGACACTGCAGGGGCTGGGGACACCCCGGGGCCACTGCCTGGCCTGGGGACACCCTGGGGTCACTGCCCGGCCTGGGGACACCCCAGGGACACTGCAGGGGTTGGGGATACCCTGGGGACACCCTGGGGACACTGCAGGGCCTGGGGACACCCCGGGGCCACTGCCTGGCCTGGGGACACCCCAGGGACACTGCAGGGGTTGGGGACACCCTGGGGTGCTGCCCAGCCTGGGGACACCCTGGGGACACTGCCTGGCCTGGGGGACACCCTGGGGACACTGCAGGGCCTGGGGGACACCCTGGGGACATTGCAGGGCCTGGGGACACCCCTGGGGCCACTGCCCAGCCTGGGGACACTGCCGGGCCTGGGGACACCCTGGGGACACTGCACACAGCCTGGGGACACCCCGAGACCACTGCATGGCCTGGGGACACCCTAGGGTGCTGCCTGGCCTGGGGACACCCCGGGGTGCTGCCCAGCCTGGGGACACTGCCTGGCCTGGGGACACCCTGGGGTGCTGCCACTGCCACCCAAGGCTCTGCTCAGCACCCCCATACCAGGCAGAGGTGGTGCTTGGTGGCTCTGGTGTGGTGGGAAGGAGTGAGAGTCCTTTATGAGCTCAGTTTTTGTGTTTTGTGGGCTGGTGCAAAGGTTTTAGATCAACCCTAAAGCACAGCTGGGTTGGTTTGGGTTTTTTTTTCATCATGGAATGATTTGGGTTGGATGAGACCTTAAAGCTGATCCAGTTGCACCAGCCCTGCCATAGGCAGGGATTCCTTCCCCTGGAGCAGGGGATACCTTCCCCTGGAGCAGGATTTTTGTGTTTTGGGATATTTTATCTGGCCCTTGCAGTGTAGTTGGGGATCTGGTGCCTGTTCAATTTGTGGCTCAGAAAGAGGATTAAAAAAAAAAAACAACCAAAAAATATTTAAGAAAGCTTCTTGCAAGTAACTTGTGCTTGAGCCCCTCTAACACGTGATGGCTGAAGGGGAATTTAAACATCCCTGTTGCACAGAAGGCAATGGTGAGGGAGGTGTAGAAAATGGATTTTTTTGGAAGTAATTACCTGTTTAAAAGACAGCTGGTAAATTTAAGGAGGTGGTCGAAGTGTTCCTCAAAAGCAAAGGGAAGAACTGCAACCGTGGCATAATGAAAGTGTCCTGATGATTTAGGGTGGGATTTAGGAACCCAGCACAGTCCAGGAAGGAAAAATGATGTCTTGGTGCTTTGAGAGGTTTGTTTAATATTTCCTTTGTTGAAAACCACTGCAATTTGTCTGAGGTTCTTCTCAGTCTGGTTGGTGGAGGAAAATCCATAACTGTGTTTTAAAACACAAAACTCCAAACCATACTCCAGCTCTTCTTTTTTTTTTAATCTAAGAATATTCCACAGCAGTGCAAAGACTCTGCAAAGCTGAGGACAACTTTCTGTCTCCCAGCAGTACCTCTGAGTGCTGGATAATTAACACCCCACAGACGTTCTTAAATCTTAGTCCTCCTCTTCCACCCGACTCTCTGTTCCCAGTGGATGTGAATAATTGATTTCTCCTGAGTGATTCATTGAGCAGTGCAGAGCTGCTGGAGCAGGGTGACACAGCAGCCTGGTCCCTCTGCCCTGAGTGGCAAATCCATTCAAACTCCTCATTTCCAGCTGGAAAAAAGACAAGCCTGGCTGCTTCCTTTTATTTTTTTTTTTCTGTGCAACACTAAATCACCCTCAGAGGTGACTTGGTCACACTGAGGCTGAGGAGGGAGAAACCAGAGGCATAGTTAATGTTCCTTTCTGACTCTTTCTTCCACAGATTCAGTTGGTCCAGCCAGGTCAGATTCAGATTCAAGGTGGGCAGGCTGTGCAGGTACAGGGGCAGCAGGGCCAGACCCAGCAGATCATTATACAGCAGCCCCAGACTGCAGTTACTGCTGGCCAGACACAGGTAACTGCACCAGCATGAAAGGCTTTTCTGCAGAGGAACAGGAAGAGAAACTTGACAAATGATTTAAGATGTGGTTAAGTTAAAAAAAAAAAAAAAGAATTATTAATATTGAGGAGAACTTGAGCATAAGTGTCATGTTTTTGTAGTGTTTCATACATGACTCTGGGGCAGAAAGATTAGGTTGCATGTTTTTCTCCATCGTGTTTCTGTATTTTATTGGTTCGTGGTTGTTTTTGTCTCTTTGTTGGATTTTGAGAACATGAAGCATTGCTAATTCCATACTTGGGCCATCGTGTGCAGTAGTCCAGTCACACCTGGGGTTTTTCTGCTGATGCTTTTGGTGAGGGCCAAAATTCAATTTTGGAGCAGCACAGTTTTTTTCACATCTTCATAGCGAGACAGGAAACCTAGAATTTGGGGCTGGTTTTTTTTTCATTATTGAACTGTTAGAAAAATCATCTGCCATGTGCTTCAGGTGTTGGATCTCCAGGTATTTCTTGCTGCTGCTAATGAGGCAACAGAAACAGACACCTGGAACACCTCAAGCACCATGTGTTCATTCAGGAATTGTAAACACTGGGGGAAGAAAAGAGGCAATTTGTAACGTTTTTTTTTTGTGCTCTTTATTTTGTCCAGACCCAGCAGCAGATAGCAGTGCAAGGCCAGCAGGTTGCCCAGGCTGCTGAGGGCCAGACCATCGTGTACCAGCCCGTGAATGCTGATGGCACCATCCTGCAGCAAGGTAGGAGGGCTGGCAGGAGCCGGGGCACCTCATGGAGAGGGTTTTTTATTTATTGAGGTGTTTGTGTGCTCTGCAGGAATTCACTCTGGGGTGCTTGCCCCAGAAACAGAAAATCTCCTTGTCTCTGGCAAGGGCTGGTAGAATGGAACCTCTTAAATTTGCTTTTCCTCCTCAGGAGGACGTGGTTACTCACAGGGAGGTTACAAACACAAAAAACTAGGAATTCTGGTAGAATTTAACCCCTCACTTCCACACTTTCCTGACTCTGTGCATGTTCTGGAAGGATGAATGAGTAAAACACAGAAGTGGGACTAATGCTGTTCCCTTCTTTTTGTGTGCGTGTTTCTGTTTCTTTTTTTTGTTTGTTTCTTTTTTTTTTTCTTTCTCTTTTTTTTTTTTTTTTTCTTTCTCTTTTTGTGTTCTACTTCCTTAAAGTTACAGTCCCTGTTACAGGCATGATCACCATTCCTGCAGCCAGCCTGGCTGGAGCCCAGATTGTCCAGACAGGAGCCAACACCAACACCACCAGCAGTGGCCAGGGGACGGTGACAGTGACACTGCCAGTGGCTGGGAACGTGGTCAATTCAGGGGGAATGGTCATGGTAGGTGTGAAACCCCCACTGCAGCTTGAGCTTTAAGGTGTTTGTACTCAAATCTGGCAGGGTTTTCACAAGGTTAGGCTGGGAATGGCTTGAGGTTGAGGGAGGGCAGGGGTGGGTGGGATGTTGGGAAGGAATTTCTCCCTGGAGGGTGGGGAGGCTCTGGGGCAGAGCAGCTGTGGCTGCTCCATCCCTGGAAGTGTCCAAGGCTGGTGGAGCAGCCTGGAATAGTGGAAGTTTTCCCTGCTTGTGGCAGAAGGTTGGAGCTGGGTGACCCTTAAGATCCCCACCAACCCAAACCATCCTGTGATTGATTCCCTGGTAAACTCACCTGAGATTCATACACTCTGCTCAGTCCCCTCTGTAAGTTCCATTAGTTGAAAGCTTAAACAACACAAATTTCCAGCTTCAAAGGCCTGGATCCTGCTGTGAACTTTGCTCTGGACTTTCTCTCTCCCACAGCAGCTCAGAAATCTAGAAATTGAAATTCAAACTGAGCTGATGAACAAAGGTTTAAATAGGTTGAGTCACTTCTGGTTTTCTTGAGGATCCCTTAGGATTTGTTTCCATCATTCATAGAGGTTTTTCCTGCCAATTCCTATTTCTTTGTGGTGTGAGGCTTTTGAATGTTGCTGGTCCCCACTAGATGTCAGCAGCTCTGCAGTGCTGGCTTGGAGATGCTCTGACATGAAATAATTGAAATAAGAGATAACCCAAGAGAAAGGGAAGCACCAGCCATGCCCTGTTTGTTTGATTGCCCAAGAAACAGTAACACAGTCAAGGAATTGCATTGAAATTTTACCTTTATGAGGAAAACCCAGCAGGACTGTGTCACCCACCACACAAAGGACTGACACACACACCATGCAATGTCCCAGGCAGAAAAGAGAGAAGTTTATTTACAGCTTCAACATTTATCCAGTTCCAGCAGTGACCATGGGTTGGAGGAAGAAAATCTTCCTCCTCAACCACACTGGACAACCCAACAGTCCATCAACAGCCTCCTCCTTATGAAAGGAATGTAAACATTGTTAGATTTTACAGTAACAAAAAAGGTTATTTATGTAAAATTGTATCTGACTCCGTTACTAAAGGTAAACACAGAAGGCTAAAAATAAGACTTTACAAAACTCCTTAAAGGGACAGAGGAGAGCAGCAAAAACCCAGACAACAGGCCTGATAAGGAGTTGATTTGCTTAACTTGGTCCTGCAGTTTGAGAACAGCTTTACTGCTCCTTTTCATTTAAGGAGCTGCATTACCTGAGCTGCATTACCTGAGCAAAACCCACTTTCTGTTTCAGTATTGGGGTTTTTAATGGCATCTTTGTGTGGAGTTTGTGTGCTGAGCTGCAGGGACTGATCCCAGGCTGTCTGTGCAGATGGTGCCTGGAGCTGGCTCAGTCCCAGCCATCCAGAGGATCCCTCTGCCTGGGGCAGAGATGCTGGAGGAGGAGCCCCTCTATGTCAATGCCAAGCAGTACCACCGCATCCTGAAGAGGAGGCAGGCACGGGCCAAGCTGGAGGCAGAGGGAAAAATCCCCAAAGAGAGAAGGGTGAGAGGAAAACTCAGCTCTAACACAGGGTTGCTCTGTGTTAGAATCCCTCCTGGGCTGGAAAATGAGGATCAGAATCTTGGTGTGCCTCGGTTTTACAATGTTTTTGTTCCTGAGCTACACCAGAGTGATTTTTTTTTTTAAGTCCCTTGAGGATAATTTTGCTTCTTTGGGGTGTTTTTGGCAGTGTCTGGAGCTGTGTTGGGTGTGCACTGACTGTCAGCTTGGTGGGGCAGGGAATGGATGGGGACTGGGAATTCCCTTTGGGAAAGCAGTGAGTGGAGTCTGTGGGGCAGAGGATGGATGGGGATTGGGAATTCCCTGGAGAGGCACTGAGTGGGAATCTGTGGGGCAGAGGATGGATGAGGACTGGGAATCTCCTCTGAAAAAGCAGTGAGTGGGAAGAGTGGCTGCTCCCTGAGCTGCTCCTTCCTTCCCTGCAGAAATACCTGCACGAGTCCCGGCACCGGCACGCCATGGCCAGGAAACGGGGAGAGGGCGGCCGCTTCTTCTCCCCCAAGGAAAAGGACAGCCCTCACATGCAGGTGAGTGTGCTCTGGGGCAAATCCCCAAGGAAAAGGACAGCCCTCACATGCAGGTGAGTGTGCTTTGGGGCAAATCCCCAGGGGAAAGGACAGCCCTCACATGCAGGTGAGTGAGTTTGGGGCAAATCCCCCAGGAAAAGGACAGCCCTCACATGCAGGTGAGTGGGGTTTGGGGCAAATCCCCAAGGAAAAGGACAGCCCTCACATGCAGGTGGGTGGGGTTGGGGCAAATCCCCAAGGAAAAGGACAGCCCTCACATGCAGGTGAGTGTGCTCTGGGGCAAATCCCCAAGGGAAAGGACAGCCCTCACATGCAGGTGAGTGGCTTTGGGGCAAATCCCCAAGGAAAAGGACAGCCCTCACATGCAGGTGAGTGTGCTCTGGGGCAAATCCCCAAGGGAAAGGACAGCCCTCACATGCAGGTGAGTGGGGTTGGGGCAAATCCCCAAGGGAAAGGACAGCCCTCACATGCAGGTGAGTGTGCTCTGGGGCAAATCCCCAGGGAAAAGGACAGCCCTCACATGCAGGTGAGTGGGGTTGGGGGCAAATCCCCAAGGGAAAGGACAGCCCTCACATGCAGGTGAGTGGGCTCTGGGGCAAATCCCCTTTCAGCCCTTCAGGACACACAGCAGAGGTGTCTGTGCTGCTTTGTTTGGGTTTTTGGGCTTGGTTGCTGACCTTTGTTTGATTGTCCAAGAAGCAGCAACAAAGTCAAGGAATTGTACTGAAATTTTACCTTTATGGGGAAAACTCAGCAGGACTGATAAGGAATTGATTTGCTTAAATTGATCCTGCAGTTTGAGAACAGCTTTATTGCTCCTTTTCATTTAAGTAGCATTACCTGAGCTGCATTACCTGAACAAAATCTACTCTCTGTTTCAATATTGGGGTTTTTAATGGCATTTTTGAGAAACCCTGCCTCTGGCCCCTCGTCCCTCCCTGCCTTTACATTTATTCCAAGCCTTGGGAATAAAACCTCCTGGCACTGCTTGTGGAGAGGAGAGCAGGGGATGTTTGCCCTGAGGAATTAAATGACAGCAATGTGGACAGAAGTGTGTTCATTTTGTAGTTTTTAGGATAAATGCACACAAATGTTCTCTGTAAAACAGCCTTGCTGGTTGGGTACTGGGTACATGAATTAAAGGTAGAGGCACCTTATCTTTACACCTGATGGAAAATCAAAAAAAATGGGAATATCTGATTCTGAGCTGCACCTTGATTTGCATAAAAGGTGCAAGACATTTTTCAGAGGAGGGGACACAGTGGGGTGGAATGAAGAGGTTCTGTGGTTGCTCAGTGCTTTAGAGGAGTGCTGTGCCCTTAGGGAGTGTTTCTTATTTTGAATTAAAATCATTCCTGAATATCAGACCAGTCTGATAAATACCAGAAACAACAAATTCCTTGGAGGTATTAGGATTTTTGTGTCCCTGGCCTGTAAAACCCAGGGAACAACAGGACAATTTTGGAGACCAAGGGAAGTGCCAGAAGTGTCCTGACAGCTGTGTGGAATTTGTGCCTGCAGGATCCAAGCCAGACCAACGAGGAAGCCATGACACAGATGATCAGGGTCTCCTAACCCCTGGTGCCAGGGAAGAACACCTGAAGGGAATTCCCACCCCTCCTGCCAGCCTGTCCTGCCTGCCCAGAGCTCCCAGTGACCCCTGGAGTGGGACAATCTCCCTGCCACAGCCTGTCCTTCCCCACAGAGCGAGCACCACGGCTCCAGGACGTGCTGGAGGTTTGAACTCTGCCAGCAGAACCTCTCAGGCTCCCCTTGGTGCCCTCTCCTGATCCAGCACAGGGAATTTGGGAGTCTGAGCACTCACCCCCTTGGTTTCCCTTCCTTCTCCCACCTCCATCCCTGTGGCTGGTGCAGCTCAGTCCTGTCCAGGGGCAGATCCCAGCTCCTCCAGCCAGCTCTGAGTGGCTGCACCACAGGGATTTTGTTATTCCAGCCACTCCTCACCCCCTTTGGATTTGGTTTTCCCTGAGCTGGGCTCTGCTGTTGCACTTCCCACCCTGGCAGAAACTGAAAGGGGCAGGGAGGGGGATTCTTTTCAGTTCCACCTTGTAAATGTGTAAAGAAGCTCTTCTCTGGGAAAGGTTCAGCCATCCTGAGTGCTAGAAATAGTCCAGAGTACTGCAGGACTCGATGTGTTTGTGTCTCTGTTACAGGTGGGGTGGGAGAGGGAGCTGTGGGGGGGATTGGGTCACTAAATCACTCTCTGGGTGGTTTGGGATGTTCATTGCCAGAATTTGTTGCTTTGGAAGGAAACTGGATGCGAGTATAGAAAGGATTGAAACTTTTAAGTGAGTCTCTTCCAAAGGATTTTGTTGTTTGTTGGTTTGGGGTTTTTTTGTCTGGTTGGTTGTTTTATTTTTGTTTTTAAGTCCTTCTCACCTCCCAGTGAAGTTCCTCCAAGAGATGTGGAGCCCTCAGGGTGGTGGCATTGTCCATTGTTGGGATGGAGTTTCTGATGCCTAAATCAGCTCTGCAATTCCAGGGTTGAGGGATGATCCAGGACAGCAGCAGCTGGGGCAGCTCAGCCTGAGGTACCTGAGGCACTCAGCAGAGGAAGGCAGATGCTGATGAACCTTTCATGCTTTTGATAAATTAAGCTCTTAAAAAACAAAACAAAACAAAAGCAGTGGCACTTAGTGAAGGAGCAATACTTACATTGTGAAAAACCAGGATGGCTTCGGGCTGAGCATCCCCACAGAACAGAATTTTAATTTCGATTCTGAGCCTGCTCTGTTACAATTTGAATTTTGGTGGTGGGAGCAGTGGTTAAAAGCATTTGCCAGGTGATTTCTCCTGTCCCCTCCCACCTTGGTGAGTTCCACAGCTGCTCTGGGCATCCCCTGCCTGCTGCAGCCCCAGATTTCCCAGGTGTTGTGTCCTGCAGTTCAGACTGGAGCACAGCTGGGAGGCTTGGGAGTGTTTCCAGGTGAATGTGAGCCTGGCCAGAGGTGAAGCTGAAGAACTGAGGGGGTTTTTGAGGAATTGCAGCCAAGGATGGCTGGGACAGGGTTAAATCCAGGGAGTGCTGATTTCAACTGACACGAAAATGCAGCTTGAAAATTTATATTTCCCCCCATTTTCTCCCCTTCACTGGGAGCTTATGGCTAAAATCAGCAAGTTGGAAGGACACAAAAGAACAGAGCCTGGAAAATCCTGTTTCTGTTGGGTGAAAGAAAAATACTAAAGCTGAGAGAGGGAGAGGAGAAATGCTGGATCCTGGAGGAGGAGGGGGAGAGGGTGCCCTGTGGGGGCAGTGGAAGGACCAGGAGGAGCTGCAGGGGGGGTTTGGGATTGGCAGCTCCATCCCCAAATGCAGCTCAGCTCCATCTGGGAATCCTGGCCCCGTGTCCCTCCCCACAGCTGGAGCTGGGCAGGGACACTCAGGGACACTCAGGGGCTGCCCTGGCTCCTGGCAGGCAAATTTAAACCTCCTTCCTTTCCATTTTCTGTCCTGGCTGAGCCCAGTGATCTGACACTCTGCTCACAACCCTGAATTGGGGTTTATTTCTGATTCCAAGGGCATTTTGAACACCCGTGGCATCGTCAGGGCCTCTGGGTGCTCCTGCCTTAAACCCTCAGGCAGCATTTCCTGGCATCTCCCCCATTTCAGGAGTTTTAGGGATTTTAGTTGGATTTGCTCTCTCCTTAAGGGATTTCAGTTGGATTTGCAGCGTTACTGTAAATAATTTTATTTTTTTTTGGAGCATCTGTAGGTTTTGTTGGTGGAATATTTGTGTGCTGGAGTAAGAGGCCTCTCCAGGGATGTTTTTTTTTTTTGCTCTTCAGTTGATAGTAAATCTCTGTCCTGAAACACAGAGCTGGAAGTTTGGGAAGCAAGATTATTGCTCTGATGTAGATTTTGTTTTAATTTTTTTTTTTAATGAGTAATTACTTTTCTCAAAGAACTTGTAGGCTTTTTCCCTTCATACCTAGGTTCTCTGCTCCTCTGTTGTAGGCTGTGTGTGAAGAAATTTGTGTTCTAGAAAGTCTTATTAATAATATTTTAAACAGTGATGTGAAAGCCCAAATGCTCCTGTCATATTTTTTTTTTTTAAAATTTGTTTTGTGTTCTGTGTGTCACTGCTGAGAAGTTCTGTTGGTTTGGTGAGGTTGGAGCCAGCAGTCAAAAAAAATCTGCTTTTTTTTTTTTTAAAGAGATCTGTGAAAATTGGAGACAGGTCCAGTTCAAACCTCCCCAGTAAGGAAATGAGAATTATTTGGCTACACTTGAGTAAAAACTCGACTTTAGGAGTTAAAGAGTGGGTGAGGATGAAAGAAAAGGCTTGGGGAGAAATGTTTGATTGACCCAGAGCAGTGAAGCATCAAAACCCAGATTTACAGGAGTGTAAATAACAGGATTTGGGAAAAAAAAAATGTAAAAAAAGGGTCCTCAAGTGATGCTAAATGGCTTTAAAGCCCTGCATGTTAAAAAGAGGGGAAAAATCAACTTTTCTTTGTGAAGGGGCATGGGAGGGTCCTGAGCTTAACACAACTTCAGGCCAAGTTTGTACATAGTTCAAAGTTTTTAATTTTTTTTATAATGATGCATTTTTTCAAGTGTATTTTGGTCTTTAATAGATGCAATTGTAAGTACTGTGTACACTCTGCAGCTAATAAAATTTATAAACTGAGAGGGTTTTGCTGTGTGTTGGGGTTTGGGGAGGGCAGGGGGGGATTTGGGGGGTCTGGGCAGATGGACAGATGGAGCCAGGATGGACAAACAGCTCCTGTCCTGAGCCAGGATGGACAAACAGCTCCTGCCCTGAGCCAGGATGGACAAACAGCTCCTGCCCTGAGCCAGGATGGACAGAGCTCCTGCCCTGAGCCAGGATGGACAGACAGCTCCTGCCCTGAGCCAGGATGGACAAACAGCTCCTGCCCTGAGCCAGGATGGACAGAGCTCCTGCCCTGAGCCAGGATGGACAGACAGCTCCTGCCCTGAGCCAGGATGGACAAACAGCTCCTGCCCTGAGCCAGGATGGACAGAGCTCTGCCCTGAGCCAGGATGGACAGAGCTCCTGCCCTGAGCCAGGATGGACAAACAGCTCCTGCCCTGAGCCAGGATGGACAGACAGCTCCTGTCCTGAGCCAGGATGGACAGAGCTCCTGCCCTGAGCCAGGATGGACAGAGAGCTCTGTCCTGAGCCAGGATGGACAGAGAGCTCTGTCCTGAGCCAGGATGGACAGAGAGCTCTGCCCTGAGCCAGGATGGACAAACAGCTCCTGTCCTGAGCCAGGATGGACAAACAGCTCCTGTCCTGAGCCAGGATGGACAAACAGCTCCTGTCCTGAGCCAGGATGGACAGAGCTCCTGCCCTGAGCCAGGATGGACAGACAGCTCCTGTCCTGAGCCAGGATGGACAGAGCTCTGTCCTGAGCCAGGATGGACAGACAGCTCCTGCCCTGAGCCAGGATGGACAGAGCTCCTGTCCTGAGCCAGGATGGACAAACAGCTCCTGCCCTGAGCCAGGATGGACAAACAGCTCCTGCCCTGAGCCAGGATGGACAGACAGCTCCTGCCCTGAGCCAGGATGGACAGAGCTCCTGTCCTGAGCCAGGATGGACAAACAGCTCCTGCCCTGAGCCAGGATGGACAAACAGCTCCTGCCCTGAGCCAGGATGGACAAACAGCTCCTGTCCTGAGCCAGGGTGGACAAACAGCTCCTGTCCTGAGCCAGGATGGACAGAGCTCCTGCCCTGAGCCAGGATGGACAAACAGCTCCTGCCCTGAGCCAGGATGGACAGAGCTCCTGTCCTGAGCCAGGATGGACAGAGCTCCTGTCCTGAGCCAGGATGGACAAACAGCTCCTGTCCTGAGCCAGGATGGACAGACAGCTCCTGCCCTGAGCCAGGGTGGACAGAGCTCCTGTCCTGAGCCAGGATGGACAAACAGCTCCTGCCCTGAGCCAGGATGGACAAACAGCTCCTGTCCTGAGCCAGGATGGACAGAGCTCTGTCCTGAGCCAGGATGGACAGAGCTCTGTCCTGAGCCAGGATGGACAAACAGCTCCTGCCCTGAGCCAGGGTGGACAAACAGCTCCTGTCCTGAGCCAGGATGGACAGAGCTCCTGCCCTGAGCCAGGATGGACAAACAGCTCCTGCCCTGAGCCAGGATGGACAAACAGCTCCTGTCCTGAGCCAGGATGGACAGACAGCTCCTGCCCTGAGCCAGGATGGACAGAGCTCCTGTCCTGAGCCAGGATGGACAGAGCTCTGTCCTGAGCCAGGGTGGACAAACAGCTCCTGTCCTGAGCCAGGATGGACAGAGCTCTGTCCTGAGCCAGGATGGACAAACAGCTCCTGCCCTGAGCCAGGATGGACAGAGCTCTGCCCTGAGCCAGGATGGACAAACAGCTCCTGCCCTGAGCCAGGATGGACAGAGCTCCTGCCCTGAGCCAGGATGGACAGAGCTCTGTCCTGAGCCAGGATGGACAAACAGCTCCTGCCCTGAGCCAGGATGGACAGAGCTCTGCCCTGAGCCAGGATGGACAGAGCTCTGTCCTGAGCCAGGATGGACAAACAGCTCCTGCCCTGAGCCAGGATGGACAGAGCTCCTGCCCTGAGCCAGGATGGACAGAGCTCCTGCCCTGAGCCAGGATGGACAAACAGCTCCTGTCCTGAGCCAGGATGGACAGAGCTCTGTCCTGAGCCAGGATGGACAGAGCTCCCGAGGGCCCCGCTGCTCCCCCCAGGCCTGGAACTCGTTAGGATCAGTATCAGAAACAGCCAATGGTACAAACTCCACGCCAACATGTCAGCATCTCAAAACCCCCAGAGCACAGAGCTGGCAGCCAGGAATTCCTCCCAGAATTGGTCAATACAGTGACGATCACAAAAAAAACCCCAAACAAACAAACAAAAAAACAACAAAACAAAAAAAAACCACCCCCAAAAAAACCCAAAAAAAAAACCCCAAACAAGCAAAAAAAGAAGGAACTGACAGTATGTGAGATCAGAGAGTGGGAAGCTGTGACAGGAAATGAGGAGAACAATCATGAGCCTGTTTAGGAAGTCAGAAATCAGTTTCTTTAGCTATTGTGATGTAATTTCCTAGCTTTTTTTGTTTTTTAGACAATTTGCAGTAGAATAATAAAATCATCTCGGATATAATGGTAAAAACCCCTGGTATTGTGTAGCCAGCTGCTTTTCTGTTGACTTCTGCTCCTGGAAAATCAGTGACACTTCCTCCTGCAAAGACTCAGATTGCTCAGAGCCTGTTCCAGCTGCTGGTGGAAATACAAAATTTCATTTATCAGTGAAGCCAAGCCAGGCCCCTCCCTCCACCAGTCAGCTCCAATTCGTTTATCCCATTAGCATGTACCAAAAATCTATTTTTAAAAAGAAGAAATTCAGGAATTATCTGTGTCAGGAAATTTCCAGGCTCTGAAGAGAGCTCTTCAGAACTGACCTGCAATTCTTCCTTGTCAAGTGGTAAGAAATTGCTGACTTTTAGAAGATCATTAATTCTTTGATTAACTCACCCCAAACTTGCAGCTTGGTGCTGCTGCTCAGTTTGTTTCTGCCCTGGGAAGGGCTCCTGAGATGATCTTCTCCCGAGTCATTAAGCTGCAGCTTTCTCAGTTGCACTCTGATCACATTTCATCAGAACTCATTTATCATCCCAGTCCCTCCTGCTTTAATCTGACTTTGATCAGAGTTACCTGGAATTTGGGGCAGCATTTTGCACCAAACACGGGGCTGGAGTTTCCTGTTGGCTCTCACGGGGTGGGAGCACTGGGGAAACAGGGAGTTCCTTTATTATTATTATTATTATTATTATTATTATTATTATTATTATTATTATTTCTATTTCTATTTCTATTTCTATTTCTATTTCTATTTCTATTTCTATTTCTATTTTTTAAATTTTTTTTTTATTTTTATTTTTATTTTTTTTATTTTTATTTTATTTATTTTTTATTTTGCAAACTGCCCCAAAAGTTCTGATGACCCTCGAGTTGTGATTCCTCGGAGGGGGGAGGACAGGAAAAATCATCCCCATGGAGTGTCCAGGCCACCCAGCACAGGAACAGAGCCAACATCAGCACAGAGGGAATGGGGAAGGACAGAACCAGCCCCAGAAATATTTCTGTCCCAAACCCAGTTGGTTTTGATTAATACAATCCTTACAAATCACATTCATTCATTGTTTTCGATGGTAATCAATAAATTATTAATTTCTTTTTTGTATCCTTGGGGATGTTTTATTTCAGATGGCAGATTTCTCCCTGTGGATGCAGTCAGACAGCAGGTCGCCTGTCTGGAGCAGGAGAGAGCAACAAACACAGATTTCCTTCCCCAGAATTTGCTGATTTAAGACTGAGAACCTCATGGTGGTGGGAGGGAAAAGCCTCAGAAGGACAAAACCTGCCAGATGTCCCACCACGAATTTCAACTTCTGGACAATTCTGATTAATTGTAATTAGTGTAATTAAAATAAGCAAATCTCAGTCATTGCTTCTGTGGGCAATGGGAGGTTGAGCTCTGAGCTGCTGCTCCTGCACGAGGCTGGCTCTGGGTGTTCCTGGATGTTCTAAAGACTCCAGGATGTCCCCAAGCACCACCTCTGCTCTGGGACACCCCTGTGACCTGGTGTCCTGCAGGAATCCACACCGAGCCAGGGAATCCAAGCTGGATTTTATTCACTTTTGCAGGGAAGAAGAAACGTGAGCGCCCACGGGTTTGGAGGCTGGGAGAGCTGAGTGCAGCCTCAAACATCCCAGGGGAGAGGAAACACAGGGAGAACAGCAGAGAGAGACAGTTCCTGTGCTCACAGAGCCCCTCCAGGGAGGGGGAAGCTGGCCAGGAGACCACATCCCTTTCCTGGGATACCCTGCAGCTCCTTAGGGCTTCCCCCACAGGGGTTTCCTCCAAGCAGCCCCACTGCCCCAAGCAGCTCCTCCTCACCTTGGGCAGACAGGATCTGTCACCTGGCTGTGCCCTGAGGTGACAGGAAGTTCGGGGTGTCAGCTCAGATCGTGGAACACATGAAATTCCAGTAGGAACACGGGAAATTCCAACAGAAATCTGGGAAATTCCAAGAGGAACCCACGAAATGATAGCGGTGGTGGAATGGTCCTGGGAAGGGTGTCTGGAACAGCTGCCTGGGGAGGAGGTGCCGAGGAGGAGGAGGTGATGAAGAAGACAGGGACGTTCCCTCTCCAGGGTGACAGGTTCTTCCAGGCCTGTGTTCGGGAGCTATCCAGGTGGCAGAGGTGATTTTCCCTTTTCCAGGGATTCCCCTCAGGCTCAGGCAGAGCTCTCCCAGGAGAGGCCGATTCCGTCGTGGCCAAGGCCAGCAGGGAAGGGCAGCACCTGCTGCTCGCCCAGGCCTGGGTTCTGCCCTCTGTCCCTGCTCTTCCTGCTGTGGGCAACAGCACAGACCAGCACAGCCACCAGGAACTTGGCCACCAGGAACCCAGCGAGGACGTAGAGAACAGTGAAATCCACCTCGGGAGGGGACCTGTGGGGAACCAGAAATGCAGCCATGAAGGGATGGTCCAGCCTTGGAAAAATCTCTTGTAGTGCTGCTCTAGTCCTACAAGGATTAGAGATCTCAGCAGGAGGAGGTTTGGGCTCACCTGGAGATGCTCTGCACAGCTCT
This sequence comes from Phylloscopus whistleri, assembly GCA_017589585.1. NCBI lineage: Eukaryota > Metazoa > Chordata > Aves > Passeriformes > Phylloscopidae > Phylloscopus > Phylloscopus whistleri. The sequence goes on from JADMLD010001422.1 coordinate 43,913, forward strand.
GGGCTCCTCTGGCACGTGGGTCACCAGGTCAGCTGCTGATGGAAACACAACAGTTTAGTCTGCAGAAATTCCAGTGGGAACACGTGAAATTCCAATAGGAACCTGTGAAATTTCAGTAGGAATCTGTGAAATTCCATCAGGAACCCTCAAAATTCCAGTAGGAAGCCCTGAAATTCCAGTAGGAATAGGATGGCAAGAAACTCCAAAAGGATGGCAAGAAATTCCAATAGGAACCTGTGAAATTCCAATAGGAACAGATGAAATTCCAGTAGGAACCCATGAAATTCTAGTAGGAACCCATGGAATTCCAATAGGAATAGGATGGCAAGAAATTCCAAAAGGACGGCAAGAAATTCCAATAGGAACCCGTGAAATTCCAGTAGGAACCCTTGAAATTCCAGTAGGAAGCCATGGAATTCCAATGGGAATAGGATGGCAAGAAATTCTAAAAGGGTGGCAAGAAATTCCAATAGGAACCCGTGAAATTCCAATAGGAACCCTCAAAATTCCAATAGGAACCCGTGAAATTCCAATAGGAACACGTGAAATTCCAGTAGAAACCCATGGAATTCCAATAGGAATAGGATGGCAAGAAATTCTAAAAGGATGGCAAGAAATTCCAATAGGAACCCGTGAAATTCCAATAGGAACCCCTGAAATTCCAATAGGAACCCCTGAAATTCCAACAGGCACCTGTGAAATTCCAACAGGAACCCCTGAACCTCCAGCAGGAACCCATAAAATTAATTCCACCAGGAACCCCTGAAATCCCATCAAGAACCCCCCAAACCCCACGCCCCCAGGACTCACCTGCCAGCACCTCCACCCGCACCTTCCTCAGGCTCCTGCTGTCGCCCAGGAAATCCGTGGTGCACTGGTAGAGCCCCGCGTCCTCCCTGCGGAGCCGCCGCAGGGTGACGGTCAGCAGCCCGGCCCGGGCGTTGTCCTGGATGGAGGTGCTGCCCCTGCGGCCCCTGGGGAAGGGCAGCCAGGCGGGCGGGGCGCTGACCACCGCCCGGCACCGGCCCGGGCCCAGCTGCCGGCACCAGCTCTTCTCCCGCCACCACTGCCGCGGGTCGTAGGAGCAGTTGACGGAAATGGTGTCCCCTTCCAGGGCGGCCACCACCGTGATGTTCTCGGCGGCGCAGGATGCTGCGAGGGGCAGGAGGACGGAGGGACGGAGGGACAGAGGGGCAGAGGGACACAGGGACAGAGGGGCAGAGGGACAGAGGGGCAGAGGGGCAGAGGGATGGAGGGACAGAGGGGCGGAGGGACAGAGGGACAGAGGGACAGAGGGACAGAGGGGCAGAGGGACACAGGGACAGAGGGACGGAGGGGCAGAGGGGCAGAGGGGCAGAGGGGCAGAGGGGCAGAGGGGCAGAGGGACACAGGGACAGAGGGGCAGAGGGACACAGGGACACAGGGACACAGGGACACAGAGACAGAGGGGTGGGTGAGCCAAGGCTCTTCCAGCTCTATCCTTCGTTGTGGGGATGCTGAACGTCATTTTCATCCTCTAGTGATGTCACCCGTAGGGATGTCACCCACAGGAGTATCACCCATAAGACTGTCACCCATAGGGCTGTCACCCATAGGAATATCACCCATAGGGATGTCACCCATAGGGCTGTCACCTGTAGAGTTGTCACCCACAGGGCTGACACCTATAGGACTATCATCTGTAGGGATGTCACCCATAAGACTGTCACCTATAGGACTGTCACCTGTAGAGCTGTGACTTGAGGAACTGTCACCTCTAGGACTGTCATCTGTAGGGCTGTCACTTGTGGAACTGTCACCCACAGGGCTGTCACCTCTGGGGTGTCACCTGTGGGGTTATCACCTGTAGGAGTGTCACTTGTAGGGCTGTCACCCCGTAGGCTGTCACCTGAAGGACTGTCACTCATGAGGCTGTCACCCACAGGGCTGTCACCTGTAGAGGGCTGTCACCTGTAGAGGACTGTCACCTCTAGGGTGTCACCTGTAGGGTGTCACCTGTCCCCCTCCCCCATGACCAAGGCAGTGTACTCAGACCTTGGCTCAGATATTCTGGAATTTGTCCCAGTGGCACCTCCAAAGCAGCGCCCTGCTCACTGGCTCCTTCTGAATCCCACTCCTGGTTTTCAAATCCACTTTAACTTTTTTTTTTCCACCCTATCTTTTAATATCTTACTAATTTTAACCGTGTTGACAACTGGTCTTCGTCTGCTTGACTTTTTTTTCTTTTTTTTATTGTCTTGGTTCCTCATTTCTAATTTCCATTCCTCTTCGTGACAGGCAGAGGCAGAGGGGACAGTCTGAGCTATTAATACTTCCAGACAGAAATGCAGTGAGGTATTTGTGGAAATCTCTCAAGCGAAAAAAAGTCGCAGGCAAATGCTTCTGTGAGACCATAAGTAATGATAAAACAGAAGTAAATTTAAAAATAGGCTCTTGTGAGGGCTTTGTGCTGGCTGAGCCTTTTAATAACACTTCTTACAATGGTTTCAACAATTCTAAGTGAATTGTAAACTAAAAAAATATGAAGTTCTTTCGGCTTGACTAGAAGAAGACCTAAAATGGATCTGTGCCCTGCAAGTATCCAACACCTACAGGGCTTTATCCTGGTGTGCTGCTCCACTTGGGAGTTCCAGTCAGGGTTTACCTCAGGGAATATCCACCCCAGCCCAGTTCAATCCCTCCAAAACTCTTTAAACTTCTTCTCCTGTTTCCCTTCCCTTCCTGCAGCTCTGCCCCTTCAGCCCCGGAATTCCCACAGCACTGCAGAACCCCTCTCAAACAGAATCACCGAAAGGTTCCCTGATGTCCCTCTGGAAAATGATGTGTCGTTCTCTCTTCAACCAATTCTGCTGACAGATCACAAACTACTGGTGTTCCTCCTCCCCTCCTGGGTGCCACTGAGCAGAGCACAGTGAGCTTCTCCCAAACTCATCCCAGTAGGAACACATGAAATTCCAGAAGGAACCCATGAAATTTTGGTAGGAACACGTGAAATTTCAGTAGGAACCCATGAAATTTCGGTAGGAACACGTGAAATTCCAGTAGGAACACGTGAAATTCCAGTAGGAACTCGTGAAATTCCAGTAGGAACATGTGAAATTCCAGCAGGAATCCATGAAATTCCAATAGGAACACGTGAAATTCCAATAGGAATACATGAAGTTCCAGTAGGAACCCATGAAATTCCAGCAGGAACCCGTGAAATTCCAGTAGGAACACATGAAATTCCAGTAGGAGCACGTGAAATTCCAGTAGGAACACATGAAATTCCAGTAGGAGCACGTGAAATTGCAATAGGAACGTGAAATTCCAGCAGGAACCCATGAAATTCCCACTTTGGGGCAGGTTCCTGTGCTCCCACAGCCGGAGTCTGTTGCCTTTCCCTGCACTGCTGTGAGGATCTGGCATCCCCAAAGTGCTGCAGAGAGCCCCAGCTGGGCGCTGCACCTCGGTTCTCATTTCAGATGGACGTTCCTTTCCCAGCTGGAACACCAGGTGTCCGGGATTCCAGAGCTGTGCCCTTCTCTGGGTTTCCCTTCCCTCCCCCTGAGCCCCACCTGTGGCCATTTGCATCGACGTAAATCCCATTTCCTCACGCAAACAACCCAGGATTTGGCAATTTCCCATTGCACACAGGACCTCCTCTCCTCAGTGGTTCCTGTTCTGACCCCAGAGGATCCCTGTGAGGAAATCTGGGGGCGCTGGGATCATCCTCTGATGGGTGACTTTGGTAAATAAAGGGAAAAGAGCAAACTCTGAGGACGGAGCCTTCAGACAAAGCTTTGCCCCAACCCTTCACCCTCTGCCTGACCCCAGAGCTTCTTACCTGACAGGAAGACCAAGGTGAGGGGCAGGAGCTTCTCCATGGAGCTGAGCAGAGGAGGAAGGGGAGAGGAGCCTGGAGAGGAGCAACGCCGGCTCTGCCCAGGGGCAGCTCCTCTCCCCGTCCTGGCCGTGCCGGAAGGAAGGAGCACAGGAACTTGGCATCTCTCATCCTGCACGTTGAGCAATTCTCCACTGGGCACTGCTCTGGTGGGCTGGAAATTCAGGCATCAGCATTGCCCAGGCCCAGGCACAGGAAGGGAAGGGAAGCAGCACGTGGTGGCCTGAAGGCACAGGCCTGGGTGTCTGCCCCCAGGATTGCACGGAGTCACGGAATCACAGGATGGTTTGGGTTGGAGGGACCTTAAAGCTCATCCAGCTCCACCCCTGCCATGGGCAGGGACACCTCCCACTGTCCCAGGCTGCTCCAGCCTGGCCTTGGGCACTGCCAGGGATCCAGGGGCAGCCACAGCTGCTCTGGGCACCCTGTGCTGGGGACACTGATTGTGGCACAAAGGACACAGGGTCTCTGCTGGGGACACTGATTCTGGCACAAAGGACACAGGGTCACTGCTGGGGACACTGATTGTGGCACAAAGGACACAGGATCTCTGCTGGGGACACTGATTGTGGCACAAAGGACACGGGATCACTGTTGGGGACACTGATTGTGGCACAAAGGACACAGGATCTCTGCTGGGGACACTGATTGTGGCACAAAGAACATGGGATCACTGTTGGGGACACTGATTGTGGCACAAAGAACAGGATCTCTGCTGGGGACACTGATTCTGGCACAAAGGACATGGGATCACTGTTGGGGACACTGATTGTGGCACAAAGGACACAGGGTCACTGCTGGGGACACTGATTCTGGCACAAAGGACAGAGGGTCTCTGCTGGGGACACTGATTGTGGCACAAAGGACACAGGATCTCTGCTGGGGACACTGATTGTGGCACAAAGGACACAGGGTCACTGTTGGGGACACTGATTCTGAGCCAGCCAATGCCACAGTGCTGGAGGGGCTCAGGAATGCAGCCACGGACCCCCCAGAACATCAGCAAACTGATGGGGGTGGGCTGCTGGCCTCTCGTTTTTGAGCTGGTTTGGGTGCTTGGGGAGATCTCCCACAAAAGCACAAACAGCCCCTGGCTTCTAAACCCTGCAGGCCTGGCCATTCCTAAATGTGCCTTTCCTCGAGTTTGTGGTTATAAAAATGGTCCCTCACAGTGACCAGAAATTCTCTGTCAGGTGACTGATTGCAGTTTTTGTTCCTTCTTGTCCCAGCGAGCACAAATCTGGATTCTCTTTGGGAACCTTCCTAAAAATGCCTCTCTTCCACTCCACTGTTTCTTGCTATTACTCTTCCACAGCTTGACCCAGTGCAATTGCACCAAGAGCAAATTGTTGGGGGAATGTTGGCTGAACGAGCCATTTCCAGAACCACTTTCCTTTTTCTTTCTGTCAGGCCAACTCTGAAAATCTCAAAAAAAATTCCATCAGCCTCCCTGCTGCAGCCCTGGCAGGAGAAACCCGTTGGATGTGACTGGCCTGGGAATGAGGCCCCTTTGGTCTGTCACCTCCAGCAGGGCTTGGGGCAGGGAAATCAGGAGCCAGAGCTCCTGGAGAGATGGAACTGAGCCCCAGAAACTCCATTTCGTGCTGCTCCCCACGTGACTGCTCAATCAAATGTGTCGTTGGCAGCGTTGCCAGCAGAGATGGGGAAGTGCAGGAGTTGGTTCTGCTTCTTCTCAGAACCCAGCCCACCCCAGGAAAAGTGAACCCAGGCACAGCAAGGTTCCAGTCTGAGCCCTGCAGCACTGGAAGGAGTTTGCTTGGAGCTCTTGGGATTGGGGCAGGGTTTGTACCGGGGCACAGCTGGAACACCCCAGCCATGTCCAGGCTGCTCCTTTTCACAGGGCCAGCCCTCTAAGACTCTGCACTTTAAGGGAATTGGGAAATCAGATGTACAAGAGACCCTGGGGATTCCCCCACAGCTCTGCCTGACCCGAAGCAAACTCCCACAAGCGTGGCAAAACCTCTGCTTGGACCTGAACCGGGAGGGGAAAGGCTGAAAACGCTCGGGCAGCACCACACAGATGGCAGCACAGCTCAGCTTGTCCACCCACACAGCTCCAGCTCCTCATCCCCACCCTGCTCCAGCTCCTCATCCCCACCCTGCTCCTGGTCCTCATCCCCACCCTGCTCCTGCTCCTCTCCCCACTCTCCTCCTGCTCCTCATCCCCACTCTCCTCCTGCTCCTCATCCCCACCCTGCTCCAGCTCCTCATCCCCACTCTGCTCCTGCTCCTCTCCCCATTTCTGGCTGGTTTGGGGCTCTGCCTCTGATCCTGTTCAAGATCACAACAACACAGACTCTGAACCAGAAGGCTTTATTACCTGGGAATTTTCTTCCCTTTTATACTACTTTACAAAGAACCACCCAATGGGTGGAAGAAAGACAGAACTTCTTCCATCACATTGGTCAAGCCAGAGGGACATCAAGAAGAAGCCCCTCCTAGGGAAAGGAATGCAAACGAAGGTTACAGTCAGGAAAACGTGGCTCTGGGTGACAGAACAGTCTCTGGGAAAGAGTTTCAGAGAAACCCAAACATCCCAGGCACCAACCAGGGCCACAAACCTCAATCCCTGCAGCTCCGTGGGGACTGGCTGAAGGCGATGACGGCGTACTCCACGTGCTGGGGGTTCCTGTGGGGCTGGCTGGGCTCCACGTTGCAGTAGAGAGGATCCTCGGGGCTGGGGGGGGACTGCACCTCCAGGTTGATGTATGCTGGCCCTTTGCTGCCCTCCTGAGCGCTTCCCCTCCTCCCAGGGCTGCCAGGCTGGGAGGAGAAAGGGAAAGCAGGGTTAGCATGAGTCAGTGGCAGGCCACAGCTGCTGCCAGGAGAAGGAGGTTTTCCCACAGGGAAAGGAGAAGCCAAAATTTGTCAAAATTTGCCTCTGGTGGTGACAGAGGTGAAAGAACAGGGAACTCTCTCCTTCACCACCTCTCCTGGACACAGGTGACAACCTCATGCTCTGACCCTGCCTGCTGCTCCTTGAGTGCCTTCTCAGGGGTTATGAGAATTTGCTCCACTGGGATTGTTCTGCTGGAGTTTCCCTGCATTAATTAATTACCCCCCTCTCTCTCCAGACAGGAATATCCCCCTCTCTGCTGACACCAAATGCCATTTCTCTCCTGTTTATACCCAAACTGAGCTCCAAGCATCTCACCAGCTGGGTCTGGCAGCTCCTCCCAGACTTGCTCAGGGATTTGGCCCCGTGTGGGAAATGTTTCATTTTCCTTACCTGTGCTGTGCCCTCTGGTCTGTCACCGGTGTCCTTTGCTTCTCTGTTACCTTTGGAATGAGACAAAACCAGGGGGTTTAGATGCAGAGAAACCCCTGAAAAGGATTTCAGATTCCTTTTCAGAATCCTCTGTGCCTGAGGAGGTTTGGGGGCTGTGGGGTTGCCCAGAGATGGGATCTGCCTCTGCCCTGGGCCTGGGGAACATTTTGCTCTCTTTACTCCCCCTCTAAGGTGTTCACAGCCCTGTGCAGGCTCTGGAGGAGCCTGGGTTTGATTTTGGGGTGAGGGGAGGCAGGGAGGAGCCTGCCTTGAGGCCTCCCAGGGCACTGACAGTGAGCTGGAACCCTGGGCACTGAGGGCTTCAGATTTTCTGTGCTGCCAGGCACTGACCCCCAAGAGAACCCTGAATTCCACCTGAGAACCCTGAATTCCACCTGAGAACTCTGCACTCCACCTGAGAACCCTGAATTCCACCTGAGAACCCTGAATTCCACCTGAGAACTCTGCATTCCACCTGAGAACCCTGCACTCCACCTGAGAACTCTGCATTCCACCTGAGAACCCTGCACTCCACCTGAGAACCCTGCACTCCACCTGAGAACCCTGAATTCCACCTGAGAACCCTGCATTCCACCTGAGAACCCTGCACTCCACCTGAGGCCCTGGAGAAGGCTCCCAAAATCGAGTGACAGCACTGGGTGTGCAGCTTGAATAGGAGTGTGTGATATCACAGGCTGGAAAAGTGTCATAGTTTCATCACTTACTGTATTTTATGTGACTAAAAAAAACATAAAAAAGCAAAACAAGCCTATCTTCAAATTATAAAAATAGTTTATTTGCACACACTAAAAAAAATTTTTTAAAAAAATTAAACTTTCAAAACATCCTTCCCTTCCTCTACAAGTATTTGCTTTTTCCACACCCAACATAAAAAACCCTTGTAATTTCAGTCAATTTTACTATTTAAAAATAATCTTTTATCAGTTCTTTAAGAAAGAGAGTGTTTCTTAGTTTTATAAAAACACTGTCTGCAAAAACCTAAAAATAAATTTCTACAAACCATAAAATTTCACCCATTACACAACTTTTTTAACACTGCACATAAGCTATGTACCCAAACACACTACAAACTAAAACATCACTTTTTAAAAGTGTACCACTTCAAAAGCAAAACAATTTTCATTTCAAAAAACAAAAATCTCACTTCTCTACCACACAACATACAGTAAGTGATGAAACCATCACAAAAAGTTAAGGGTTTAAGGTTTTAGAATATAGTAATATATTCTATATTAAAAGTATATAGAATATATAGTAATATATTCTATATATATAATATAGAATATATATAAAAAAGCAAGGTGGAGGATTTAGGGCAGAGGCTGTCCTTACTTTAATGCCTTTCTTCTGATCTCTGCCCAGCTGGTAAAAAATTTGAGATGTCTCTTGAAGGATCTTTTGTGTCATTATTTGAGGTGACTCCCAGAGCAGGAGGAAATGGGGCAGAATCTCTGTGCTCTGGGGGTTTGTGTCCTTCTCCAGGCCCCAGGCTGTGCCCCCTCACCTGCCTGGCACCAGCCCAGCCCCACGTACCTGCTCTCCTCAGGAGCTTGTAGTGCCTGACACCCAGGGCCACGGAGGTGAGGAGGGCCAGGAGGAGCAGGATGAGCAGCACCACGGAGAGGATGATGAAGGTGTTCCCCTCGGAGCTGGAGGGGAGGAAGGGAGTTACCAGGGTGGGGTGGTTCAACAGCCCATCACCAAACAGCCACCAAAAGAGGGACAGGGACAGGGTTTATCTGCTCAGTTTGAGCACTTGGAAGCAGGGTCTGGTTCTCCTGCAAGGAGGGCCTGGTTCTCCTGCAAGGAGGGTTGGATTCTCCTGCAAGGAGGGCCTGGTTCTCCTGCAAGGAGGGTTGGGTTCTCCTGCAAGGAGGGTCGGGTTCTCCTGCAAGGAGGGTCTGGTTCTCCTGCAAGGAGGGTCTGGTTCTCCTTCAGGGAGGGTCTGGTTCTCCTTCAAGGAGGGTTGGGTTCTCCTGCAAGATCTCCTGCAGGTCCTGCAGGATCCTCCATCTCTGGGGCCAGGCAAGTCCCTGCTGATCCAAAAGGGAACAAGAGGCACTGGGGACCTTCCCTGGTTCCTCATTCTTGATTTTTGTACTTGGCTGTATCTTCTGAGCGTTTCCTAAACCATTCTCCAGGCTTTAGGAACAAGCCAGGGTTCAAAGCTCTGAGCACAGCTCCAGGCTCTCTGGGGCAGGGATGATCCTGCTCTCGGGTGCTGCTGTAGCACTGATGACAGCAGAGGTACAAGGGGGGAAAATCCCTTACTTTTAACTGGTACATGGAATATTAGCAGCCAAGGACTGTCCCACTGTTAAATACTCAGAGAGGAGGGAGCAAAGCCGAGGCTGAGGGGCAGGATCTGGGGGTTGTGTTCCTGTGGAGTGCAGAGCCCAGAGAGAAAAGGGTAAAGAGGCAGAGAGGCACCTGCAGGAGGCTGTGACAGGATTTTACCAGTCTGCCTCTTCTTTTGGAACTGGGGTTGGGGCAGGAGCTGGAGGAGGAGAGGCCACCTTTGGTGAGGATCCTGTCACATCCAACTCCTCTCCAGGCAGGAGCCAGAGTGCCCAGGGCCTGCCTGCCTCAGGTGCTCAACACAAATAATTTGAGTGTGCTCAGGCTCAGAGATTCTTCTTAGGCCTTACCTGGGGTTCTGGGCTGTTGCCCAAGAGAATTTCCTCACTTTTGTTTTCAGTGTCTGGAAAAGCTCCTGGAGGCAACGCTGCAATGACAGACATGAGGGGAGGAATGGTCACTGTGGGGCTGCTCTGCCACTGCTGCCCCCATGCCCAGGGCCCTGATCCCGTGAGTTCATCCAGAGCATCCCAACGTCCCTCTCACACACCTGCACTGCTGGTTCTGAGTTCTGCCAGAGCCAGGCTGCAGCCTGGTGCTGCTCTGCCATGACCAGGGCCCTCAGTGCCCTCCCTGACCATTAAAACATTGTCTGAAAGAGAACCCAGGAGTCACAGATCTGTAAAATCCCCGTCTAAAGTTGTTCCCTTGACAACCCAAGGGAAGGTCTTTGAAAGCCAAAGGATGAATCACTCTAAAGTCTCTCTAAAACACTGATATCAAACACTGAGTGGCAGAAACCCCTCTCAGCACAGCTGGAGCTGCTCCCAGGTCGAGGAGGAGCAGCACAGCACTGCCGTGGATCTGTTGCCCTTCCACAGGGTGGTGGCCACCAGAAGGTCCAAAGCTGCAGGGTTTGGGCAGCAAACACAGGCAAGGTGGGGGTAAGCCGGGCAGGACAGAAGGAGAGAGCAGGGCAGGGAGCCTGGAATCCACAGAGGTGCCCTGACAGGTGCACACCCACCCTTGGAGACGTTGAGCGTGACCTCCTCCATGCGGGACAGGCCGGAGCTCTGCAGGAGCACACACCAGTACACGCCCGAGTCCTGCACCCCCAGCTGCTCCATGGTGACAGTGACAATGCCCTGCTGGGGGTCATCCCAGATCCTGACACCTTCCTGAGCCGTGCTCTGTCCCCCCAGGGGCTCGGAGCTGGTGCTGGCCAGCACGTTGCACGTTTCCCCCTCTTCTTTTTTGCACCAGGCTTTGCTGACGGTGCTGTAGTCTGAGATCTTGTAGTGGCACTGGACAGTGACGTTGCCTGACTCCTGGGCTGTGTGCTGCTGGCTCCCTGGAAAACACCCGGGAGGTGTGCTGG
>JADMLD010000568.1:0-54777 GCA_017589585.1 Phylloscopus whistleri
CCAGTTTGGGGACTGTCACCCAAACCCAGTTTGGGACTGTCACTCAAACCCAGTTTGGGGACTGTCACTCAAACCCAGTTGGGGATTTTTTACTCAGACCCACTTTGGCATTGTCCCCCAAACCCAGCTGGGGACTGTCACCCAAACCCAGCTGGGGATTGTCACCCAAACCCAGCTGGGGACTGTCACCCAAACCCACTTTGGGGTTGTCCCCCAAACCCAGCTGGGGGTTGTCACCTCCTGAAGCATTTTCCCAGCACCTTTTCCCTCACCAAGCTTTGCTGTGCCCTGGGCAGGTACGCCTGGACCATCGCGCAGTGCAGGGTGTGCGGGAGCCACATGGGCTGGAAGTTCACGGCCACGGTGAAGGAGCTGTCCCCCCCCAAGTTCTGGGGGCTGACGCGCTCGGCGCTGGTGCCGCGCATTCCCGAGGCCGACGGGGACGACCCGGAGCGCGACCGCTCGCCGCTGCTGTGCCTGTGACAGCCCGGGGCTCCTGCTCTGCGCTGCTCCCTCAGTGCTTCCTCAGCCCAGGAAAACCCCAGGAAGCCCAGGAACCACGCTCCCACTCCCAGGGAACCAGGCTCACCCAGCTCCCCGTGCTGCTCCTGGAGAAGGGGGTGCCAGGGGACACCAGGAGTGACGGTCCGCGTGGGACACCAGGAAATCTCTGATCCACACTTGAGACTGGACTTGTGTCATTCCCACGTGTGGTGAAGGAAGGGGGATGGAAACTAAAATCCAACTAAAATCCCGACAGGCAGAGTCTGGTTTATGCAGTATTCCTGGGATGGTGGATGGCAGTTACCTGCTGTGGAGTGTTTGCCATAATACACGTGGTTTGCTGAGAATCTGTTTCTAACTCTGTGAAGTCCTTCAGGTTTGCTGCTTGTGCTGCTCCTCAGCTTTTTTGCTGAATAACCGTGGAAGAGAGAAGCAGCCTGAGAGTTTCTGAGTGCTGGAATGTGCAAAAGCTGGACTTGCAGCTGCCTCCCAGGATGGAACCCATGGGGAAGTGTCTGTTCCTTACAAGTTGTCTCATCTGTTTAGTCCATTTGACTTTAGAAGTCTTAAATCTTAAACTGTTGATAAGAAGTGCACAGGTCAGTCCCAGAGGGTGAACAGCATTGTCATGTTCTGGTCAGTGTGCTTCAGTTACTGCTCCAAATTATTCCTGGTTCATTTACCAGTGGAGGTGCCCAGGGGTTTGGGAAGCACTCTAAAACACCTCACTGAGGTGATTGGTAAGTAGTCCTTGTTGAGACAAAGGGAAGGAAAAATCTCTTTTAATTATTTTAACTTTCAGATCATAAAGTAAAATTTCACCTTATCACCTTATAAAGAGGAAAACTTTCCAAATAAAACAGAAATAAAGGCAGTGCTGCTTTGTGGGAAGGTTTCTTTGTAGATTCTTGGTCGGGTTTGGTTTTTATTTTGTCTGTGCTCACTGGGGCAGCTTTTACCACTGATTTATTGGGTTTTTTTTCCTCTCAGAATGCACTTTGGTGATGGCAACGGAGATTTTTTTCAACACTTGTGCACATAAACACTTTTCTTTTATCATTCACTCTTAAATTCTTCACAATGATGTAAAACTAGTCCAGTTTAAGACATGAGCCACTGGTTGCTTGTTCTCTGCCAGGCTCCAGGCAGGTGTAGCAGGGACAGATCAGCTGAGGCCAAGGCCAGGCCTGGCACACTGGGAGCTGATTCCCGTGGCAGGGTGGAAAACACCCCAAACCATGGACTTGCTGCTGGCTGTTTGTCATGCCAGGTATGTAGAGATTAATGGTGTAACTCAGGTTTAGTTCTTTGAAACTTTCTACCTCTGTGCTGCTTCTGTTCTTCCTTAGACGCCTTTAATTCTGTGCTCAGTCCCATGTGCAGTGCCCTGACTTGGCAGGGAGCTGTGAAAAGCAATATTTGGGATTGTGAGGATGGTGATGGCTCATTTTCATCCAGAAAACATTCTGGATGTTGATAATGACTCGTGATAAGCCTGGAAAGCCCGGCAGTGGTGTGAGAGGGAGGCTGTGTTTGTGAATGCACTGGAACCAGGCCTGGCTGTCCCCCACCCCTGCACACACAACACATCTGGGCTGTACATTTCATTTATTTTGTTCCTTTTCCCCTCAAAGTCCCTCCTGTCTGTTCCTGTCACCCTCAGTGGGGCTCGGTGGTGGCAAGAAGTTGGAGGCTCTGCCAGCACCTTCTGCTTGGTGTGAGCATTCACTGGGGCTGGGGAAGGGGAATTTCAAAAGGATTTTCTCAGCTCTCACTGAACTCCTAAAGGTTCAGTTTTTGGGGTTTTGGCTGAGTCTTTTAGATTCTCAATTAAAAATGGCAATCTTTGAATCCAGAATAAGCATATTTTTGATCTTTTGTGTATATAATCAAATGTAAACTAATATAATCGAGGCAAGCCAGGAGTAAATTACCACTAATTAAATTTTATTTTGATGATGATTCTGTGCTTAACCTGTGCGTGTTTGCTGTAGTGGAGTCCATGACACTACCCAGGTTTTCAAGGCATACAAACAATTAAAAAAAAAGCTTCATTAAACAGAGGTGGTCAGAACCCACTCCGCGCTGGAGCGGGGGAGCTGTGCCGCCCGCAGGGAAAAAGGAGAGGGGAGAAAGAAAAATAAAACTCCGGGCGCTGCCCCGGGAAAAGGGAACAGCAAACGCCGCCCGTGATGTGCTCACAGCTGCAGGGATGAGATCCTGAGCTCGGCAGTGCCCGGCACGGCCCCAACACCCGCGGGAGGGAAGCGGGGGTGGGGAAAGCAACACAAAAACCCTCTAAAAGGGGGAAAAGCACCGAAAACAAATAGCGAAAAGGTTTAAACGGCACACAGCGCTTGCGGCTCCCGCCTCCCGCCGGCGGGGCTGTCGGAAATGCCGCGCACGGAGCGTGAGGGAGCGGCACCGGCGCCCTCAGCGGCGGGAGGAGCTGCGAGCAGCAAACGCGCTCCGGCTCCTGCCCTCTGCAGAGCTCCCGCGTTCCGCATGGAACTGCGAACCCACCGGAGTCCGGGTTTTTTCTGGAGGATAAAACCTCACCCGCGCCGAGCCAGCGCGGGGAATGCGGCCACCGGGAGCGGCCACCCCGCGCGGGGCCTATTTTCAGCTGGTCAAATCACGCGGGGCGTATTTTCATACTACGTGGGGCGTATTTTCAGCTGGTCAAATCACGCGGGGCGTATTTTCATACCACGTGGGGCGTATTTTCATACTACGCGGCGCGGCGCGTATTTCCATATTCCGCGGCGCGGCACTTGCACTGTCTGCCCCGTCTCGGCGGCCACAATGCATTTTCCAGTCCCCGCTGCCGCCTTCCCGGGAGCTGTGCTTGTTTCTGTCTGTGTTTATTTCTCTGTGTGTTTCTGTGTTTATTTCTGTGTTTATTTCTGTGGTTATTTCTCTGTGTGTTTCTGTGGTTATTGCCGTGTCTGTTTCTCTGTCCCCCGCCCGGGGAGCCTGTGTCCCGCCGGACGCGTTTTGCAGCGGCGCACGCAGACGGTTCCGGCTCCGGGCTCTCAGTCCGATCCCCTCACGGCTCGGGGCGGGAGCGGCTCCGGGCGGCGTTTCCAGCAGCGGGAATTCCCAGCTAAGATTGCCCGCATTCTGCCTCTTTTTAAATTCTCATTCTCTGCGCGTTATCCCGCCGCCCCGCGTGCGGACTTTCGCGCGTATACGCTCCGCGGCGCGTAAATTCATATTCCGCGGCGCGGATTTTCATACTACGCGGGGCGTATTTTCAGCTGTTCAAATTACGCGGGGCATATTTTCGGATGTTCAAATTTCGCGGGGCGTATTTTCAGCTGTTCAAATTACGTGGGGCGTATTTTCAGCTGTTCAAATTTCGCGGGGCGTATTTTCAAATTTTCAAATTACGTGGGGCGTATTTTCAAATTTTCAAATTTCGTGGGGCATATTTTCACATTTTCAAATTACGTGGGGCGTATTTTCAAATTTCGCGGAGCGTATTTTCAAATTTTCAAATTACGTGGGGCGTATTTTCAAATTTTCAAATTATGTGGGGCGTATTTTTCAGCTGTTCAAATTACGTGGGGCGTATTTTCAAATTTTTCAAATTACGCGGGGCGTATTTTCAAATTTTCAAATTACGCGGGGCGTATTTTCAGCTGTTTAAATTACGCGGGGCGTATTTTCATACTACGCGGCGCGGCGCGTATTTCCATATTCCGCGGCGCGGCACTTGCACTGTGCCCCGTCTCCGCGGCCACAATGTATTTTCCAGTCCCCGCTGCCGCCTTCCCGGGAGCTGCGCTTGTTTCTGTGCTTGTTCCTGTGCCTCTCTGTGTGTTTCTGTGTTTATTTCTCTGTGTGTTTCTGCGTTTATTTCTGTGTTTCTGTGCTTGTTTCTGCGTTTATTTCTGTGTCTGTTTCTCTGTGTGTTTCTCTCTTTATTCCTGTGTTTTTTTCTGTGTCCATTTCTCTGTTTCTGTGTCTGTTTCTGTGTCCGTTTCTCTGTTTCTGTGTTCGTTTCTCTGTTTCTGTGTTCGTTTCTCTGTTTCTGTGTCCGTTTCTCTGTTTCTGTGTCCGTTTCTCTGTTTGTTTCTATCCCCCTGCGCTCCCGCCGCCCGTTCTTGTCTCTGTGGATTTTGTGCTGCCTCCCCTGTTGTTCACACCGATCCCCTTGTTTTCCAGCCCAAGAATAGGTTTTTGTGTCACCCAACCTCTTTTTGGAGGTGCTGCAGTCCGTTTGTTCCTCTCTTTGTCACCTTTAATTGCTCCGTGAACTGCTCCGGGCGTAGCCCCGTCTCTGCTTTTTAACTCTTCCTTCTCTCTGCCTTTCGGGACCCCTTTTCTGACAAATCTTGGGGCTTGCCAATATTTGCAAAGAATAAAATTCGGTTTGTTTCAAAACTCACCCGGTTTTGCTGATTGTCGGGGTGGGACGAGGAGACGTTTGGGTTTATGATGTGTTTTAAACGGGCTGGCTGCAAAATGTAAAAGTTTCACTTCTAAATCTGTGCTGGCTCGACTGACCCAGGACAGAGAAGGTAAGAAATACCATGGGAGAGAGGGGAGGTTGTCAGGTAATTAAAACCCAGCGTGAGTATCATTTAATTAATCAAATAATCTCATTGAGAACTCGACCATGTGTGTATCAAACTTCATCTCTCCTCGTTTGCTATTGAAATAGCCCGTTCTCTATAGAGGAGTGTTTTTTTAAACCCAGATTTTTTTCCAGATCCCAAGCTGGCATTACTTGCCTAAAATGTGTGAATATTTTTTATTTCCTGCCTTTCCTTTTCCTCGGAGCTCATTGTAGTGGAAGATAAACAGAGATACTCAATAGAACAAAGGGAAAGCTCAAGCACAAGCTGATCTCTAAAGAGGTGTTGGAGCACAGGTGCTCCCTGCGCTGAATTCCAAGCAGGACTGCTCAGGAAGGTGCTTGTGGAATAATCTGGTTTTGCTGTTGTTCTTGAGCCCTGGAGATTTGTAGCAGGATCCTCTGTCACCAGTGAGGGATGGAGGAAATGGGGTTCCCCCTGCTCTTAGTGACCAGCTTGGCCAAATCACCTCCAATTAAACCCATCCATTTCTATTTTCTAATAATTAAGGTGGCTTTGAAATGATTGATTTAATAGTGCACTCTCTACAGCAGCTGTAACTCTCTGTACTGTAGAGTAAATAATTCTGATTAAAGTCTTTTCAGGCTAATTACCAGCATCAATTTAAATAAATTATTCCTTGCTGTTCATATGCATGATTTGGGGTTGTCATCCTTCATCCTGGGGGACAGAGTTGTGCAAAGGTTCCCTGACACCTGAGCAATCCTTCAGACATAAATCAGTGATTAAATCTGGGAGCAGGATTGGATCCAGGCCCCTCAGGGCTGGCAAACAGCTGGAAATTGAAGCTCAGCACTGCTAAACTTTGTCCAAAGTATCCATTTGCTCCATGCCAAAATCATAAATTTCAAGCTTTTGTCCTTAAAAATCCTCTCTCTCTGGCAGTTGGACCCTGACAGCAATTTTGGGTAAAAGTGTTAATATTTTACCACCTCCACAGCCATTGCCCTAAAGCAGCACTTGGGTGGAATCTTTCAAGGACTCTCTGGAGCCCTGAATTTTGTCACTCTCCCTCCCAAGATTTCAGCAGAAATGACACAAAGGAGGCTTCAATTAAATCAGCTCATTAAATGAAGCACCATCCTGTCCTTGTGAGATTTGCCTTCCTAACAAACAGCACCTGCCCTCTTCCCCTGCTGGCTCCCACAAATTCCCAGGCACCTCCAGGATAATTTATTTAAAGGCCATCCCAGGAACATCAAAGGCAGCTGGGAAGTTGTGTGAAAGCCCCAAATGCTGATTTTTTTTTTCCCAGCATTGCTCCAGTGTTGCCATCTAGTGCTGCACAAGTACATCCAAGGAAAAGGAAATCCAAAGGAGTTTATTCATTACCACGGTTCTGCAGGAAAACTTCAACCTGCAACAAGATTTATACACACAAGAGCTGCTCCCAGAGATTTTTTAACAGCACACCAAAACCCCCAGGGATAGACATTTATAAAGTCCAGGAACAGCTCTGCTCCAAATCTCCAAAATTCCCAAGACAAGGAGCTGGATCTCCCCTTGTTAATGTTAATTAACATTAATAGTTTGTCTCACACCTGAAGTTGAAAATAAAATGTAGAACCTTCACCAGCTTGCTGTGGATTTAGGTACTCAGTGATAAGTGACTGAAAAGCTACTGAAAATTCATGATACTCACTCAGCCAAGTCATCCTCTCAGCTTAAAACTGTTCTGGAATTCTGGAAAATAAAAGCAGTTCTAGAAAACAGCCTGGTTTCCCATGGCGAGGCTGTTGGGAACTGCTGGAGTGAGTATTTCCATCTGTTACCCAGCTTTAAGTACAGAAAGAGTTAAGGTAAGAGCCCATTATTTGCACACATTCTCTTAGACACATAAAAACCCCTCTGTGATTTTATCTAGAGGATGCAAATAACTTTTTTGGGGGGAGTTTGTTGGGGTTTTTTGGATACAGGTCAGGACAGAAATCTTCCTGTCACCTCTCATGCCCTAGGTCATGATAAAACAGTGAATATTTATGACTAAAAACAGCAGAGGGTGAGAAGGTGGAATTTGGCAGCCAATGTTTTACATTATTACAGCATGAAACCTCTCCTTGCAGAAGTCAGGAATTAATCATGAAAATGTTCAGTGTGAGAAACGCTCAGTGTCCTGGGAGCTCAGTTCTGCTCGGATCAGGGCACAAACAGTTCTGGTGTTCTTCACTTCACAGCTTCTTCAGGCAGCTCAGCAGTTCCTCTTTATCCATGTGGTATCCACTCTTCTTCCACTCCTCCCTCAGCTGCTGCAGGGCTGTCCCAATTTCCTTCCCTGAGGACACCCCCATCTTCCGCAGGTCGTGGCCACTGACGGGGAAGGAGGGCACAGTCCATTCCTGCATTTCTTTCAAAAGCTCCTCCTCTCCTTGGTACTTGAGGAGCTCAAAGATCTTGGAATTGGTGTTAGCTTCCCTAGACTAGGAGAAAAAAGGGGGAAAAAAGGAGAGGGTTCAGTATGAAACAGCAGAAACAGCTCCAGGTGTGCTCAGTGTGGTGCTATTCCCTTTACTCCTTGTTACAAAAGATCCTGGACAAGCTGGGACTATGGGAGCAAGGAGCTCTGCTGCCCCACAGGTGTTAAAACTGAGCCTTGCAGGCTCTGGGAGATCCTTGGAGACTCCCTGAATCCCAGCTAATTGCTGTAATCCTTACACATCACCTCTCCTGTGGGAGACAGGCCTGGCCCTGGGGACTGCTTCTTGCCCTCAGTGTCAGGTGCTGCTCCAGGAGTGCAGAATTCACCTGGCAGTGACCTCGTTGTGCTGTGCAAGAACACCCCAGGCTGCCTGAGGAACACTGGGCCTTGGGAGGAACACCAGGAATTGCACTGATTTTTCATGCACCATTCAAAACTGAATTTGACAGAAAAAAAAGCCAAATTCTCCTTGAGCTCCAGTTTCCTATTTCAGCAGGACAGCACAGCAAACTGCCAGTCCCAGGTAAGGCCACAAGAAACTGAACATGACATTTTTCAGCCTGACTTTTAATTCAGTCCAAAACTTGCTACAGAGCACAGGGTGCTCGGAGCTGCTAAAATACAGTAGGTTTGTCTTTTAGAAATGCCTTAAAATGAATTGTGAAGCCCCAAATGAAGCAATCTGAGCCACACTCACATCCATCAGGAAGTCCTGGTATGGTCTCAGTGGTTCTGGCCCCGAGGCTTTGGTTAATTCCTGCCTGTGCTTCAGCAGGAAAAGGCCAAGGTTTTTTTCTTCCTTGGAGATTTTCAGCCTCAGGTCCAGGTTTGTGACATCATCCTTCCCCTTGAACAAGGCTGTCAGGACAGTCATGGGTTTTGGAGACAGGTTTTGGATGTTTTTAGTGACTCTGGCAAATTCCTCTAAATTCCCATCAAGTGGTAGCCCTAAAAACACACAAGAAGGGCAAAGAAGTGTTAGTAAGAAAAGTGAGTGTTAGCACAGGATAAAAATAAAATCTAATTTCTGTGTAAACCCAAGTTTGATCTCTATCTGCCACAAAATTCTGTCTGTGTAAGATACAGGAGTAGGAAATCAAACTTATTTCACTTTACCTATGTACTGGGCAATATGCAGCTCATACATAAGCTGAACCAAATGATTGACATGGTTTCCAAGAAGAATTTTTTTCAGTTCCACCCAAATCCTTTCTCCTGATATTCCAGCCAAGCCTTTGGCATTTTCTTTAATTGCTTGCAGTGTATTGGGTTCATGATCTCCAGGTTTCTCTGCAATTCTTCCATAAAATCTGCCAAATAAAACCCCTGGATGTTAGATTAGAAAACAATTCCACTTACAATCATAAAATCATTTAGGTGGGAAAGGAAATATGACAAGTACAACTCTTTTTATGTCACTGGCATATTTTTGCATGTTTTTGAAACTTTATACAGTTTATTTATCAAGGAAAGGCAAAAGCTCTCACCTGAAGTATCTCAGGATTCTTAAATAATCTTCTTGTATTCTCTCAGTTGCCTTCCCCACAAATCTGATTTTCTTGTTTTTCAAGTCTTCAAAGCCATTAAAGAAATCATAGAGTGTCCCATCCAAACCTAGGAGAAATGATAAAACAGAACATGAATTTACAAACGTGGCTGACACAGTGAAACCCTCTCATTTGGAAACGAGCAGATTTGCCCTGGTCTGTCAGATCACCTCATGACCTTTGACACAGAGACAGAATTCACTGGCAAAACCCAAATTCCCTGCTCCACCTGCATGAGCTGCTTTTCAGATTTACCTAAGAACATGGAGTTGACAGTGAGATCCCTCCTCTCAGCATCCTTGTGCCAGTCCGTGGTGAACTCCACCTCCGCGTGCCGTCCATCGGTGACAACATCTATTCGGAGAGTGGTAATTTCAAAATTCTGTTCATGGAGCTGCAAATCCCACAGACAGCGTTACTTCAACACAACCAGGAAATGAAATGAAATGAAATGAAATGAAATGCAAAAGCTGCTCATTTTTCCAGCCCTGTGTCTGTGTACAGTGGGTGGACACGTGCACAGCGATGTGTGCGGTGCTTTCGTACAGAGCTGAGAAATGGGAACTTCTGAAAATAATCTTGACATTATTTATTGTTGTTTGGGTGGGGTTTTTTTGTTCTCCTCTGGTTTTTTTAAGTTTTTCTATTTCAGCCTTCTGTGTTTACCTTTTGCAATGGAATCTCTCACGATTTTCATATAAACAACCTATTGTTGTTGTAATTGTCTTTTCACATTTACATTCTTCTCATAAAGAGGAGACTGTTGAGTTAACCAGTGTAGTTGAAGAGGAAGATTTTCTTCCTCCAATCCATAGTCACTGTTAAAACTCTATAAATGTCAAAGTCTGTACATAAACTTTCTCTTTTTCTACCTTAAACATGTAAGTATAGTTTCTTTTATGTCGTGCTGCGACAATTTATTTTCTACAGAGCCTGCAGAAATCTTCCTGCAGGAGATGGACTACGAGCAAGGCAGAGGAAACAGAACTTGAGGGGAAATCAGGAGCAGGAAACATTAAGATCATGTGAGGGCAGCCAGCATTATCTTTTCTGGTGATGAGACAGCAGCATGAATGGGTTACATACATTAAAATATGATAATTACTTAAATTCTACAATAAATAATCAAAAAAACCCAGGCTCTAAAGCAGGGTCTCATTTAAACTCTTGTTGTGATACTTTAACAAATAAGGAGCAAATTTTCTACTGGGCAGGTAGAAAAGATCCAAACCAATCCCAAACCAACCCTGGCAGTGATGGTTCCATGTTTTTCTCCTTTGTTGTTGATCAGACGAACCCCAGCCGCTGTGAACATTTCCTTCATCTCTGCTGGTGTAGCTGTGGTGGCAAAATCGATGTCCTGCGGTGTCACCCCGCTCAGTAAATCCCTGACGGCCCCTCCTGCTATTCTCAGCTCATAGTTCTTCTTCTCAAACAGTTCTGGGCAGGAAAACCAAACAGCAATAAAGCCTTGGCACAATCAGCATAACCTGCTTTCTCACAAAATCAGGATCACAGATGTAGGAACAAACACTTGAATATGCAGGAAGCAGCAAATAACTCACAGCTTTGTGCAAAATGCACCAATTCGTGGCACAGCTGAGCACCCATAGGTATTCTGTCATTCTGATTTATTTTTCTGAAGCTTTTCTGAAAACCTTGCTATTGGCAGGTCTCTGGTTGGTCCTGGGGACTCTGGGCTGGGGATCATTTTGAACAGCCAGGGGCTGACAATGGGAAAGAATTCAGATTATTTATCTGAACAGTGAGCAGAGAACAGTGAGCCATGGAACCAGATTTCTTCAGGAACAGCAGAGCACCACAGAATCTGCTTACAAAGGGGAAAACGAGCTCTGACATGTCCCTGGAGACTGGCTGGGGGTGTTGGGCCTGGAGAAGGCTCTGGGAGCAGAAAAATGCTCGGAGAGACTTTTTTACCAGGGCACGGAGTGACAGGGCAAGGGGGAAGGGCAACAAGGGAGGGAGAGCAGGTTTAGGAGTGAGGTTTCCCAGCGAGGGTGGTAAGGGACTGGGATGGAATTGCCAGAGCAGCTGTGGCTGCCCCTGGATCCCTGGCAGTGCCCAAGGCCAGGCTGGACACTGGGGCTGGAAGCAGCTTGGGACAGTGGGAGGTGTCCCTGCCACGGCAGCGGTGACACTGGATGGGCTTTGCGGTCCCTCCCGACCCGAACCGCCCGCTCAGGGACATTTTCGGGGCCTCCCCTCCCCGCACTCACCGGCCACGCTGCGCAGCCCCGGCGTGAAGAGCGCCTGGAACTGCGGCGCCTGCAGCCTCATGGTGCCGCTCCCGCCGTGCCGCCGCCGCAGCAGCCGCAGCAGCCCGGCCCTGCGGGGCACAACCAAGAGCTCAGCCCACATCCGCGGGGCACGGCCGAGAGCTCAGCCCTCATCCGCGGGGCACGGCCGCTCCGCCGCCCCGGCCCCGCCGCCCCGCACTCACTCACCCACCCACACCGGGGCCCAGCTCCCGGATCGGCGGCGCCGGGCGATGAGCTCAGAGCAGCGCCGGGCTCGGGAGGCGGCTCCGCCCGGGGAAGGGGCCGGGCCGGGCTCGGGGAGGCGGCTCCGCCCGGGGAAGGGGCCGGGCCGGGCTCGGGAAGGCGGCTCCGCCCGGGGAAGGGGCCGGGCCGGGCTCGGGGAGCGGCTCCGCCCGGGGGCCGGACCGGGCCGGGTCTTGCTCCGCTCGCGGTCCCTCAGCGGGACCGCCCCGCCTGCGCGCAGCCGGGAGTGATTCGTAAATATGCTCACAGAATCCGAGACTGACTAGGTTGGAAGAGACCTTCAAGGTCATGGAGTCCAGCCCAGCCCTAACCTCAACTGAACAACGGCACCGAGTGCCGCATCCAGGCTTTTGTTAAACACGTCCAGGGATGGTGACTCCACCACCTCCCCGGGCAGACCGTTCCAGTACTTTATCGCTCTTTCCATAAAAAACCTTTTTTCCTAATATCCAACCTATACTTCCCTTGGCACAGCTTACAGCTGTGTCCTTTCGTTCTGTCAGTGCTGCCTGGAGAAAGAGACCAACCCCAGCTGCCCACAGCCACCTTTCAGGGAGTTGCAGAGAGTGACAAGGTCACCCCTGAGTCTCCTTTTCTCCAGGCTGAACACCCCCAGCTCCCTCAGCCGTTCCTCACAGGGTTTGTGTTCCCAGCCCCTCACCAGCCTCGTTGCCCTTCTCTGGATGTGTTTGAGCATCTCAATGCCCTTCCTGAACTGAGGGGCCAGAACTGGACACAGCACTCAATAGAAAACATAAACGAGTTACCATGGCTTCATCTCGGTTTAGAGAAAAGGACTTACAACAGGAAAATGAGTTATAGCAGGGGAAAAAAATATGTAGGTTGGTAATGGCAAAATAACCGGGATGGAATTGATGAGTTTCTTCTCCCTGATGAGAAGGAATTCAGGAGCATTTAAATGTTTGAATCGTTGAAATCATAAAGTCACTGTTTTGGAAAAGCCCTCTAAGATCATCAAGTCCAGCTGCTCCCCAGCACTGCCAGGCTTGCCCCCAAACCCTGTCCCCAAGTGCCACATCCACACAGCTCTAAATCACCCCAGGGAAGGGGATTCCTCCACTGACCCTGTTCTGCAGAGCAGATATCAGTGATATGAGTGATAATCGATTATTTACAGCTATTAATGCACAGTTGATAATGTCTGAATGCAGCTGAGATAGTGCCCACATTGAATTACACCCATTTTCACCAATTTGGCAGGAGCTTTAATTGTATCCTGCTCCCCAAAGCACTCGCCCTTCCAAGCTTGTGTCACCTCCACATTAATAACTTGGGTTCCAGGTTGTCCATGGGGGTGAGTCATTAGCCTTCTCCTCATCCTTCCCAGAACTCCATCACATACAGCCCCACTTCCTGCAGGGTCCTGCCTTGCCTTGGATTCTGTCCCCTCTCCTGTTTGTGAGCCTGCATTACCATCACAGAGTCATGGAATGGGTTGGGCTGGAAGGAACCTTGAGGATCATCTTGTTCCAACCTCCTGGAACACCTTCCATGGCCCCCTCCAGCCTTGAACACTTCCAGGGATGGGGCATCCACAGCTTCTCTGGGCACTGCAGAAGTTATCCAACCCCAGGGGTCACAGCTCAAAGCTCTCAGCACAATATCACACACACACACAGAATCACACAGAATTTCTAGGCTGGAAGAGACCAAGATCAAGTCCAACCCATGCATATTAGGAAGCTGGTTTTGCTCTGGTACCAGTAACTTCCCAAAATGCTACTGGTGTCTTCGTGGCTGTGTGTCCAGAGCTTTGGACAAGATGGCATTAAAAAAAACCTGGCCAAAACATGCAGAGTTTTCCAGCAAGATCTGGGTTTGATTTCCTAGGGGAAGAGCAAATTTGGATATCAGCAGTGTGGCTTTGGGTTATTTCTTTGCAGTCATCACATTCCTGCTCTTGAAAAGTCATCAGAGAACTCTTAGAATTGTATATAATTAAAGCTCAATAAATAAAATAAACCCATTTCTGGGCTGGACCAGTGCTTGTATGGAGCCTTCCACGCTGTGTTGAAATCCACAGTTCCCTTTTTGGAGGCGTGCTTATCTCGCTTGTCCTCTGCCATCTCTTCTGAGGCACCAGCCCCGTTGGCACTTGAAAGGCAGCAGTTGTAAAAGAGAGCCACGGGGAGGGCACCCAGAGGATGGGGAACAAACAGAGCCAGCTCTTCACAGGACTCTGAGATCCCCAGGTAACCTCCTGGGGGCTTTGGGACTGCCTTGGGCTTGCTTTGAAGACTGCAAAGGTCCTGCTTTGTAAAGTTGGTTTGCACTGGGGAAAGCACCTGGAATCTGCTGCTTCTTCGTTGTCTGTGAGGTATTGGGGCACATCAGCTGTAAGGGAGAAAATCATTACTTTTAGGAGGCTCTTTTTTGTGCTTTGGATTTCTGCTGTCCTTCCAAAAGGAATATATTCCTTGCACAAAGGGAGCATCACCTTTCCTCTCTGCTTATTACTTATATAACCAAAACACAATCAAAACTGTGTCCTGAAAACTTACCATATCCATTTCTGTGAGGAACATAATCCTCTTGTAGCCTTCTAGTTACCATCTTTACTTGCATAGACTTATTGTGATTCTCTTTTCAGCAATTTCTCCCATGAAACAGGGTGTCACAGACTGCAGTTTGTTCTCAGGGGCTGTGGTCTAACACAGCCTCCAAAAGCTGTGCCTTCAATCTTAGTCTGGCAGCAAGAAAAATAGCATTTTGGAAAACAAAGCAAGAAAAAAAAAATAAACTGAAAAGAACAGGGTAATAATTTAGGACTCATCTGAATTACAGTAACATTTTACATCCAGTTTCAGGTCAGTAAAGTGCTGCACAGAGAATGTAAGATCTAATACAGGCAAGCTTTTAGGCAACAACAACAACAACAAAATCTTTGCAATCTTTTAGAAAGTATAGGGAAATGAAAAATCAGAACCCTTAACTTTTTGTGAAAAATTAAAAAAAAAGAAAATCCACAGGTAGTCAAACCCACTTTAAATAAACCCAAGGGAGAATCAGCTGTTGTAGTTATGATAATGCCTGAAACCAACACACTGACATTATTCAAGCAGATGTGAATGCTAAGCACTTGCAAAACATGAGGCTTTTAAAAGATATTTTTTTTAAATAATGTACCGAAGTCATTGCTTTTTTAAAGAAAAAAAAAAGAGTGAATGCTCTCAGCAGTGAAACTAATGAAGCTTCTTTCCCAAAGTTGCTTTTTATTTTCAAGGGTGTGAGGATAATGAATTTTTTACTTCTAAAGAGAGAGAAAAGTTATTAGACTATTTAATAGTCTCATCAGGTAAATGAAAGGATGTTTCTTGAAGCAGCAAAGAAGGCCTGATGCCAGTAATTTGTGCATAAATGGGTGCTGTAAAGAATATTGGTCCCATTGTCTGTGATTTGCTACATTTTGGGAGAACCAAAATGCCTGGCCAAGATGTCATTCCACAGCCCAGTGTACACAAAATCAAACCCTGGCTCCCCAGGAGTAATCCATTAGCAAACTCCCGAGTTTCAGCTGGCTTTGTGCACATTTGGGCTGTCAGGGAAGCAGAGAGGCACAAAATGTGAATATAGATAATGAGGGGACTTGGACATTAAAAACACACTCTACTGTAGATGATGTGTCATTTTAATGAACTCAGCACTCAGACTGCATTTTGAAAAATAGTTACTGTACAGCAGAATTATTCCAACTGTGATCAGTGGGAGTGCTTCCAGTCCCTGGGTTATTCCTGCTCATTACCATTGGAAAATATTATGTTTTCCGTGTGAGCAATTGCTGTAGTGCCCCAGGGAGGTGCTGAGATTGGGCTGGGAGGGTGCATTTCTCTTCAGTAAGAACATTTTGGAAAGCTGCTGTTCGGAATGCCCATATTTATATGAGGTTATACATGAATGATTACACAGAGATTTTTTTTTTTTCTTCCTCCCAGTAATTCACGAAACAATCCATAGGAAAATGCTGGGTTTGAGCATTAAAAATTGATGTTCATTTGAATTAGAAACAAACAAAGCAGTTTCTCTTACACCCAATAATTAACGGTGCAGAATTAGCCTTGAGGTGAGCAGTGACTGTGTCTTGAGAGAGCTTTATTGGAGGAGTAACTAGAAAGTAAATCCCAGTAAGCAGCTATTTCATACAGAGTGGGAGTTAAAAATATGGTTATTTCTGTTCTTGGAGGAAATGGGGCTCTCCCCAAAGCCAGTCCACACGAACCTGACCAATGCTCTAATTCCATGGATGCTCTGAACATCCCCACATGAAGGTTTGAGACCAGCAGCTTTTCAGAGAGGCCTGGCAAAGGTGAAACGTGCTTGGTGGTACCTGTATTCAATTTAGCTCCCACAAGAAGCATTTTCCTGCAAGAACAGAAAAATCTATCCCTGCAAGGCAGCAGTTTCACTCCTTTGATCGTGGGGGATAGATCATGAGCCACAATTTGGGTGTTTAACCCTTGTGTTCGTTTTTAGCTCCTGTAAAATGGTGGCAAGGCACGTGTGCTGATGCCTGGCTGTGCCCCTCCACCACCCAGAGATGATGGCCAGTGGGGTGCCAGTTCTCCTGCTCCTCCTTTGGACAACAGACACACCAGGAGGTGAGGAGCTCCCAGCTGCCAGGGTGGAGCTTTGGTGGGTGCCCAGGGTCCCTCTTTGTGTTGGGCACGGTTCTACAATGGATAAAGCAATCCTTGGCATGCCATGGGCCCAGGACCAGGGATGACCATTGCTCTCCTGCTTCCTGGCAGTGTCCCCTGTCCCAGAGTGTTCCCAGCTGGTCCCTGGTTTGCTTTGGGAGGAAAGAATCTTGAGTCATGGGAGACACAACTTGTGTTGGGGTTTTCTGAGCCTTTACGGGGCAGTTCTCCTACTGCAGTGTCTGTGCTTGAAAACTCCTGGGCATCAAAGGTTGGAATCACAGGAGAAGAGAAGTAGGGGCTGATCATGGAACCTCAGGGTGGGTTGGCTTGGAAGGGACCTCCAAGCCCACCCAGTTCCACCCCCTGCCATGGGCAGAGACACTTCCCACCAGACCAGGGTGCTCAGAGTCACATCCAGGCTGGCCTTGGACACTCCCAGGGGTGCTGATGGCCCTCAACTGCCTTGGATTTGGCAAATAAGGGAAGGGCAGGCTCTGAAGAACTGGAGGGGAGCAGATTGATTATTTCACTGCCCTGCTATTTATATGCTAGCATTTCCCCCAGCATGAGATCCTCCTCATTTCCATGGGAGCTCCAGGAATCCTTCTTGCCCTGTCATTTCAAATTATCCTTCCCATCCTTCTATGTTTTCTTCCATTTGTGCTTAATTCCTCTGTTCATCATTTTGCTTCTACTGTCACATGCAGCTTCTTGTGGCTGTCAGCCTTCCCTTTGAAAGCCCCCCACGTTGCCCTCTCCTGCCAGCTGATGTGGGTGAGAACTGTTCATGCAGCTGATCACTCCATCAGCCCCGTTTCTTACGTGTCTCTGTGACAGTGAGGACCAAGATGAAAATTCTGAGCCTAATTAACAAGCCAAATGTAATATATCATAGTAATTTTCAAGTTGAAACTGTTGTAAAAAATTCATTTTTTAAGTTAAGTTTTAATAAACTCTTATTTCAAGGGGATTTGGTTATTTAAATGGGTTTTTTTGGTCAAACATTAGAAATATTTTACAAGGAGCTGTTGAGAGAATATAATATTGAAATGAAATGATTTGCTCGTATTGCTCACTGCTTGCAAACAGGTATTGCTCTAAACAATTCACGGGGTTGGACATTCATGGATATTTCTGTTTCCTCCCTTCCAGTTCAGGTGTTGCCACCTGTTAACTTCACCCTCACCGTGTCTGCATTAGCACAAGTGCTGCTACACTGGGAACCACACCCTGCTCAGGAACAGAACAACTCCACCATCAGATACGACGTGAGAATCCTGAGCCCTGTGCAGGAAGAGGTGAGAGAAAAAATAAACCAAGGATGCTAAGGAGGTTAAATCCCTGCTGTTCTCTTTTATCTAAACACGTGTTTTGGGAGCTGCAGGGCTTCCCTCTCAGCCACCCTTATGGGACAAGCCTTGGGAATTGCATTTTTCACCTGGAGGGGAGGATGGATCCTGGCATTAAGTACTGCCTCCCCCATTCAGCTCAACTCACTGAACTCACCCCAACGTCTGGCTCAGTCTTTGCAGGTCCCTTATTTTGCCTCCTGTAGCCACGGTTTGTGCCTGCCATGTTTTGATTTCAGAAAATTCTTTCCCAGGGACATTTGTGGTAAACAAGTGCATGTTATTGTAAACTGTCATATTTTTCTACATTCTTTCCCAGAGGAGGGAATTTGCTTGATGGCCCCTTGATGTGACCAATGGGCCCAAGGATCCCAGCTCTAAGGTGGGCTCATTGTAAAAAGGGATAAAAGACAGGTGCTTTGATAATAAACCAGGATTTTGAATCTTCAGCCTTCTGTGTGTTGCTGTAGAACACGAAAGCACGACATGGACTCCGTATCAGAAGGCTGTGAGACTCGAGGTCTGGCTTTATTACATCATGACCTGCCCTTTATAAATTTTGCCAAGGAGCCCACCTAAAAGGTGGGATCCTTTGGTCCATTGGTCACCCCAAGGGTTCATCAAGCAAATTCCCTCCTTTGGGAAAGAATGCAGAAAAACAAGATAGCTTACAATAACATGCTCTTGTTTACAACAGATGTCTCTGGGAAAAGAATTTCCCGAAACCAAAACATGGCAGGCACAAACTGTGGCCACATCTGTGAGTCTGTGTCCTGATTTCGTGTTCTACAGCGACAGCCTCCCACCCCTGTGGTGTTTAGTTGGTGTTTTTTTATTTCCAGTATGACACCAAGAGGACTCACAGCGTCCGAACGGCGCCGCTTCACGACGGCTTCTCCGCGCGCGTGCGGACCCTGCTCCTCCAGGAGCACCTCCAGAGGAGCAGTGGCTGGGTGGAGGGAAACCTCCCACCTCTGCCAGGTAAGGAGACCCAGGGAAGGGCTGGATTTTGTGTCCTGCCCCCAATCTGTGGATTAAACATTAAAAGGTGACAGGTTTAGTTCTTTCAAATAAAAAATACAGCGTTTTCCGCTCTGCCTGCCACAAAAGGATTTGGTCCAGACCTTTCTCTGCTGCAGTGGAGCCTGGAGTACAATCTGGAGGTGCAAAACGTCAATAACACCTATAAAATCTTCTAACATTGCCATGCTGAGGCTGAGGTAACCTAGAGTGGTGCACCTGAGGATCTTGCTGCCCTGCTGCACGGGAAATACGTGGTGGTGCAGTGTGGCACAGCTTTACTCACCCTGTGTGGGAGTCTCTGCATCCTTTCCCACCCACAGACCCAGCCCAGGAGAATTGGGTGCAACAGACACAGCTGTAATGGCCCTGGGAGTTTGATTGATTGATTGATTGATTCCAAACTGGAATCCAGGTGTTTTAGCAACAGGAACTTGTTAGGATTTTTGCAGTGAGCTTTTCTTTCTGCTCTGTGGTTCCTTGCCTCTCCAGGTGCTGCAGGGACCTCTGTCACCAACTTGTCCTGTGTCACTCGTGTCACCATCCCTGGCAATGTCTCTCTCCACTGCACGTGGCTCCCTGGCCAAGGGGCCCCAGAAGACACCAAATACTTTCTGTTCTACAGGTTGGTGTTTGCTCCTCTCTCCAGCCAGCAGTGAATCTCTTTAAGAGCACCCTGTCTCAGCAGCACTTTAATTTTTAGGTATGAGAGGCACACTGAGGAATGCCCCACTTACACCAAAGACGAGTGGAACAGGAACACTGAGTGCAGATTTCCAAGTACTCAGATCAAGCCTGGAGAGATTGACAACCTCATTGTCATTCACATTAATGGCTCCAGCCAACGTGCTGCAATCAAGCCTTTTCAGCAGTTATTTCACCAAAATGCCATCGGTGAGTAGGAATGCATTAAAAAAAAATAAATCAGGAAAGTCTAGCAGGATTGTCAAAATGTGAGGAAATTCTTTTGGATTGAGTGGTTCTTGATGCAGGTGAAAGGATGTGTTGATTTTGTGTAGTCATCCTAAGGAAATTGGAAGAAGTAACTGGATTGTTTTAGCTAAATTTGATTTTAAGCATCTATTTTAAATTATAGAGCAGCAAAACTAAAAGCTAGTGAAGGCAATTAGTTACTCTGTTTGTTAGCCAAAGCATGATTCCCAGTATTAATTTTCAGTTGATTTAGTCAATATACCTTAAACCACAGTTTTTACTGCCCCTAATTTTGCAGCCTTTCTTTAAAAGTAATAAAACATGTGGTGTTCAAGTTAACCCTGTCCTGTAAAGGAAGGCATTAGAGTATGGAATAAAAGGAAATATCAGCCATGATTGTCTATCATCTTTCATCCATGCAAATAATTTACTTTCCCTCATTAGTTCTGTGCCTTTTTCTTTTTTGGTAAACAAGTAACAGTTCTCTTTTTCATTACTTTACTAAGATAAAAAAAGAATCACATATTTTCTTCTTAGAAATCATCCCCATAACAGCAGCTGAATTCCTTCAATTTTTATCCCCATTTTTCCATAACTTTCCTGGCTACATCTGCATTTCCTTTTTTCCAGGAAATGAAGTTTTTCTAACTGTTCTCTCATTAATTTAATACTTCTGTGGGAATCAATTTAATGAATTCCTCTTTCCCCAGTAATCTAATTTTCCAAAACTTTAAAGTGGATTTTCCAAACTGTTTTCCTGTGACTATTACCAGCAATGTAGTTATTCCTCCTAAACCCTTATCTTTTCAGTCCAAAAAGGGAAATAAATTCAACGATTATAAGTCCTACTTGGAAACACCATCAGGTTATAAAATGCTCCAGTTTTTAGTATTTAAACTTCTCTCTATAAATAACTCACCAGTACGGTTTTCTTTTTGCAGAGAAAGTGAATATTCCCAGAAATATCAGCATATCCCTGCAGCAAAACCATCTCCTGGCCATGTGGGAGAAGCCAATTTCTCCTTTCCATGAGGAGTGTTTTGAATATGAATTTTATCTCATCAACTTGAAGTCAGGTAGCAAGCAGGTAATTGCTCCTCCAGCATCCAAGATTATCCAACATTCCTGTCCTCTACAGCTGGAATTTGCCTTCCTCTTTTCCTCAATGCCTTTTATATCTGCAGCAAACCATTCCCAAGGAACTTGGGAAAGCAGGGCAAAAATTGGATTTGTTCAGTTTATCCATCTGGGCTCAGAACAGTTTTTACCATCTTGAAAATGCTGCACTGAGAATCTGGAGGAAGAATGGAAAAATGAGGCATTTTTTGGGGAATTTTCCCTGGAATATTGGTGTGTTAGGAGAAGTTTACACCTATAAAAGTGGAGCTCTTACCTCCAAAGCAAGGCCAGCTGCTTGCAGTTAATAAAAACAATAAAAAAAGATAAACATGGTTTTCTTTTCTGAATGGCTGAGCCTTAATTAATCTCTAACAGCACAAATTCTTTTCCTGACAGATCCTGAAAATCCCCTCCAACAGCTTCCAAGTGCAGATTGATGGCAGCAGCAGGTATTCCATAAGGATCAGGGCCAACCACAACCACATCTGTTGTGCCAGGGGACTCTGGAGTGACTGGAGTGAAATCATTTATGTTGGTAAGAATTCCCATTATTCCACTGCTGGGCAGCAAATGCTGCCTGGTCAGGAGTGTGTGCAAGATCCCAGAATTCTTACAGGAAACAGAAAAACAGGGATCTGAAGGAAAATCCTTCTTAATGCCAAAGGGGTTTAAATCTGTTCCATTAAAAAGAAACTCCTTGCAAGAGGATTGGTTTTAGGCAATGCTGTGTGAACATTTCCAGAGATTGTTTTTAAGTCAAGGCCTTTTCTTGCATCACTTCAGTTTTTTCAGGTGTTTCCCTGCCCTCATTGTGATGTTCATGCTGGAAGTAAAATTGAGAGACCAGATCAGCCATTAATTCACTGAAATTCTCTCAGCCCTTCAATGCTGAGGGGAAAAAGAGATGATCTTACCATCCTCATTGCTGGGGAGCAAATGCTCTCTAACCAGGAGAGTGCCCAACATCCCAGAATTTTAACAGGAAACAGGAAAACAGGGCTTTGAACTCAATTTACTGAAATTATCTCACCCCTTCAATGCTGAGGGAATAAAAGAGCATGATCTTAGAATCTTTTAGCATCTTTTAGCATCTTTTAGCATCCTCATTGCTGGAGAGCAAATGCTGCCTCATCAGGAGAGTGCCCAACATCCCAGAATTCTAATAGGAAACAGGAAAACAGGGCTTGAAATTCAATTTACTGAAATTATCTCACCCCTTCAATGCTGAAGGAAAGAAGGAACACGATTTTAGCATTTCTGGAGCCTGATTATTTGCCCCACTCTGTTTTGTACTTCCTGCTTGCTGAGCAAGTTGTTGTGGAAATAACAGTTCCTTTATCACTGCACGTTATCAACTGTTTGTTTTTGACATCCTCCTTTGCCCTTATCTTTGGAGTTTCTTAACTTCCTTGTTTTCACTTGAAAAATACTCTGTTACACTCTCCTGTTTACTGCATTTCCCCTCTTGTCTCATGAATTCAGATTTTCAGTGTTTTGCCTCCTTTCTCCAGCACATCCCCCTGACCTCCCCACCTGGCTCACACAGCAAACGTGGAAAATCCATTCTGATGGCAAAACAGAGTTGTTCTTCCCTGAGAATTTATTTAAATCTCAACAATATCCAAGGACAGAAGCACTTAATTCAGTTTTTCTCACGGAAAGGGGTTTTAGGGGCTTGTTGAAGTTCATTGGCACAATAACTTTCTCATCCACTTCTTCTCTCCTTTATGTCAAAATAAAAGAAAATTATTGTTGAAACCAGAAATTCAGTGCCATGGAAACTCTTCTTGAAGCTCTGCATTTCATTTCTTATTCTAGGTAGCTAATCTTCAAAATCTGCACCTTAATTTGTGATCTGAATACAACCACATTAAACAGCTGATGAAATATTTACAGTATTTAAATTCTAAACACATTTCAAATAACCTGCACTAAAATAATATATTTAATTTCTTTCTTTTTTTCCCTTGAAATCCAGGGCAAAATAAACTGGAGAATTCCATAGCCTGGATACTCACTCTGCTTTGTGTGTCCACGTCCTGCACATTCCTGCTTGTTGCTATAATATGCAAAATGTAAGTATTAGCATTTTTTTTTTTAATTACAATATAATCAAGGACCAGGCATTCAACAAATGTGGGGGGATGTCACAAACTTTGCCTAATTCTGAGAAAAAGCTGAGTTTGCCTGAATATACAAAGCAGAAATAATCAGCCTCATTAATTCTCAGTAATAACATTCAGCAAAATTGGTGGGGTAGGAGAGTTAATTTTATACAACAAACCCATATATTGAGTGAGGTGAATTTGTTAAAATTTGTTAAAAATCTGTTTGTCTTTACCTCATTTCTTCACATAAAAGCACCTGCTTGGGTCAGTGATTTCCCCAGGAATCTTCATTTTCCCCTGGTGTAAGCTGCTCAGAGCATCCCTCATGGCCAAAACACCCAGGCCCCTGGTGTTTGCTTTGAGTATTTGAAATATTGAATTTATTTTTAATGATACAGAGGCTCTGGCTGCTGTGTAGGAAAGGCCCAAACTCCCCAAATGTGCAGTGAGGAAGCCCAGCCACACTTTGGATTTGTGTCTGTGACAGCCAAACCATAAGTGATGAATGAAAGGATCCATGTCATTAATTAGAGGTTTCTCCCTGAAACATGCAGCAGTTACCAGTCCACAATAAACACAGCTCCCCTTAATGGAACTGCTAATTCCTCATTAATTTCTTTAGTGCCTTTTCATTTCTTGCCCATCCTGATGCATCCTTGGCTGTTTTCCTCTCAGTGTTGTGTCTCCTTGATCCAATAAAGCTCCTGTGTGCAGGAATGCTCTGAGAGGGTAGGTGGGGCCAACTCTGCCTGTGTGAGCTGTTCTCAGAATTCAGAATTCTCTGAATTAGCAGAGCTCTGCTCAGGAAGGGTTCTGGCAGGAGCAGCACAGAAGGAGTCCCCAGGGAGTTCATTCCTGTGCCACACACTTGTCCCCAGCCATGCAGCCTTGGATGTCTTGCTGAAAGTCCCCAAGTTTGTCTTACTTACATGATTTTTTTATGGATTGACCTGGAGCTGGAGGTCCTCCCCTGCTCCTGCATCTTCTCCAGCTCTCTGCTCTCTCTTTGGGACAGCAGAACCAACACCAGTCAGCAGCAGGCACACTGCTCCATGTTTTCCATTTGAATATTACATTTACCCCCTTTGGAGATCCTGGAACACATACAGGGTGAGAAATAAAGCCAGGGTGCAATTCTCCTCAACTTGGAGATGCTGTAGTAATGCACTTTATGATTTTAATCCAAATTTCAGGGAGCTTTTCCAGGTTTAGCTGCTTGCTGCTACCTTGGTTGCTTCCAGGAGTTTCTCTCCAGTACAAAATTCCCCAACACCCAAAGGCTCATTACCTTCTCTCTTTGCCAACGTGATTAAAATTTTACCTCCCTGCTACACTGAATTTCATGGAGCTGCTCACCTCATTCCACCCTTCCCTGCTGCTCCTTCTCCTTCTCCTATCCCCAGCCCACCCTGGGAGGATGGGGAGGTGTCAGAAGATGAAAGACAGGGTTGTACCTGCAGATATTAAAAAAAGAAAAATCGAGCAGGTTTCCTAGATCACAGTTTCATTAGCACTCTCTGTTTTTACTGCTCTTGGAAATTCATGAAGTGCACTCTGCAATTCCAGCCACGGAATGGCTTTAAATTCCCTGCGATTTGCAGCCATTAGAGGGAATTTCATTACAGCAAAGAGCTCCATCAATTTTTTCTGTGTACTTGCAGGCATCAGGGCTAAAGCCCACCATTTGGGAGGAGTGCTGCAAGGCAAAGGGGCCCTCTGGGGCTGTTTGGGCAGGCTGTTCCCTTCCCTCACTTGCAGAGGCTGTTGGGGTTAGAGTCCTGATAAAAAACCACAATTGAATGTTTTCCTGCTTTGCCCTCTGCCTTTAGCAGGGAGCAGCTTCTGTACTGCCCCAGGAATAACATTTTCTCCTGGAGGCGAGCCCACAGGAGGATGGAGTCAGTAATTTGCTCTGGCAGGAGGGCACTCAGCTCCCTGCTCACCCCAAAATCAGTGTGGTCATCCAGGCACCCCCTCCTCTGCCCCCCTCACCAGCAGCACTCACCAGGCAGCTCTGGAAAAACTCCACGGGGAATCTCAGGGGAGGCACTCTGACACAGAGTTAAAACAAATACTTCCTCAATCTCATCACAGAGCCAGGAGAGCTCGTTCTCCTGCTTGCTTCTCTTTGTTTCTCTCTGGCCTTTTCATGTCACAGCCTGTGGGAAGAGTGGGAATTTCAGAAAGACAGACACAGCACAAAAACTGGAGACCCTGAAACGCTGATTTAAGGCACGAGGGTCCCGTGGGGGGTGTCCAAGGCCTGAAGGTCCCAGCAGGGATAATGGAAAGGTTAATGTGCCTTAACCTGTGCAGACAGATACACCTGGGATGCTTTTTGTGATGAGATCATAACTCCGACTTTCCAGTAACCTCCAAAAAGGAGCAGAACCATTCTGAGGGCACCACCCCAGCAACTCCTCCCTGCAAAGACCTGAGGGGCAAAGCAGCCCCCATGGACACACTTCTGCCTCATTTCTCGTAGGCATTTGTGCACCCTTCCTGAAGCATTCCCCTTCCAGAAGTGATGTGTCATTTATGCTTTTTGCTGCCTCAATAAATAATTTTGGTACGGCTCCATCAAAATCTTTTATTGGCCAACAGCACCACGAGGAACACACCAATCCCAAGTAGAACCAGCTCTTGTTGGGTACTTTGCACAGTGATGGAATAAATCAGAGCTGGAATGAGCTGCAGCTGGAATGATGTGGCCTTTTGATAGGTTTGTGAGGGCTGGTGAGGTGTAGGAGCTGTGAAGACAACAGGGCAAAGCCACCCTGGCTAAGGGCACAAAGGCCTGACCCTTAGGAGGAGAGCTGGGAGGAGTGGAGAGGATGGGGATGATGCCAGGTGCTGCAATAACAACACTGGCACTCATCCTGCCCTGCTCCTGAGCTCCAGCAGCAGCCACTTTCCTGTCCCACCCCAGTGCTGGGGAGCAAACAGCCTGGCTGCTCCTTTGCACCCCCAAACACCTCCCACCCTGTTTTTCCCCCCCATATTCCCATTTGTGGCTGCACAATTCCCTCACAAAGCCTCACCCCGTGCAGCAGAGGGGAGAGCTCCCACAGCTGCTGTCTGTGGGCTGGGCAGTGGTGTGGCCCTTCCCTTCACCTGATAATTAGTGAAGCATCAATGTCACCTTCAGTGCAGCAGCAGCTCGGCCAGGAAGGTTTAGCTCCAAGCTGATAGACAGAAAATATTATTCCTCCTCACCAGGAGAATAGTAAAAGGATAAAGGTAAACTTGACAGAACTCAGAAAGCTTCTGGAAGAAGAATAGTCCTAAGATCATAAGCACTGACCTAAGCAGACATCAGCTGTTGGGATGGAACAGCAGAGACTCCATTTTCTTCATGCAGAAAGCCAATTCTTCATTCACAGAGCTCATATTTGTAGGAGATATCAGAAGGCACTGTGTTAGACCTAACTGGCCAGCAATACAGTGAAGAGCAATATTTATCTGTCTTAGATTGCAATGCAGGATGTAACCAGCAGTTTGTGTTCTATCACCAGCTGTTAAACCAGTGCTCCTTATCTCTTCCATGACCCATCCCTCCTAACTCCAGGGGGAATCTTCTGTTAATGGGGCAGCTGTTAAAAACCAGCTGGGGCAGTGTTCTTTACCTCTTCCACCACCCATCCTCCCTCCAGGGTTCTGCAGACATCCTTTAAACCAGCGTGTGGGGGAAGAGGAGATGCCTAAAGGGAGAAAACCCTGACAGTCAGGATGAGCTCCACGAGGGGAACAAATGCCTGGCAAAGACAGGCAAAGAGTGAAGCCCTCTAAGGAAGAGAATGATCCAGATGCTGGTACCACCCTAGGAACTGATTGTAGTGATGAGGACAAGAGACACAAGCATAGTAAAGTAACTTTGAAAAAGAAAAGAAGGGAGAACTCTGGTCCAGGTCACCAAGCTCGTCCAGGGTGGAGCAAGAGCCACGGCCCAGAGCCCAAACACCTCATCAGAGGGTAGAGCAGGCCAAGCAGAAGGGGAAGTGATGAACAATACAGAGAAAGGATTATGAGGGAAGTAGGACCCATGAAAAGGATCACCAGAGGGAAAGGGAAGAGCGACACAGGCACAGGGATCACATTGATGGAGATCACTGCAGGAGGAGGGAAGATCAATATGATAAAGGGGGGAAGGAAAAGTTCCCTCTGCAGCACCTGCTGTCACAAAAACTGCTGTGCTGCGAGCCCAGCCAGCCCAGGGAGTGCCAGGCAGGGAAGGGCTCTCAGAGGGTGTGAGCAGGATGAGTTACTACAGCACTGAGCAGAACCATTTGCTCTCAGCCCTCCCTGCTGCCTTCCCTGCCTGCTCCCACCTCCCTCGGCACACAATTATTTGTGGCTGCTCTACCACCACGAGGCACTGGCAGTTTATGTCCAGAAACCAAAGCCTGAGCAGGAGGCAGCTTGTCTTGGCTGTCCAAACGAGGTACATGACAGCAGAGCCCTGGGGAAGAGCAGCAGCCTGAACAGACAGGTCAGAGCCATTCATTTCTCTCCAGACAGCCCCAAAAGCTCTGGCAGTGGATGGGAGAGGCTGGGGACAGCCTCCCCCACCTCCTCCTTGTCACCTGCCTGTCCCCAGGGCCCAGAGGTGTCCTGGGAGGGTGGCACAGCTTGCCCAGCCCCAGTGGGGACCATCATCCCTGCCTGGAGGTGCTGCAGGCAGACCTGGCTGCTCCTGGGGCTGAGCACGTGCTGCTGCTTGATTTCTTTCCCCGTGCCCCTCATCCCCCAGGAACAGCAGCTCTCTCACATCCCTGCCCTGCTGTTTCTTACAGAAACCACGTTTGGAGCAAACTGTTCCCACCAATCCCAACGCCCAGCAACAAATTCCGAGACCCTTTCCCAATTGACTACGAGGTAAAATAACTTTTTGTTTGTTTGTGTGTTTGTTTGTTTTAAATGAAAATGAATGGGGTTTTTTGTGTGCTTTTTCCCTGTAAGGCTGAGAGCAAAGAGGGTCACAGAATCATTAAATCTGGAAAAGATCTCCAAGACCATTAAGTCCAACCCCATGCTCACTAATCCCACTGAATTTAGCAATTCCTGAGGCTGCTGTGGCAGATTCTCACCTGGCTGTGTGGCTGCTTCCTTTGCCCAGGACAGGTCCCTGTCTGCTGCAGCTCTGGGTCTGGCTGTTGGCAGATGCTGTTTTGGAAAGGGTGAAAAATGAACAGAAGGATTAAGAGCTATTGTCCAGTGCTTTGTTCATGTACACTGAATTTCAGGCACACCTGTGGCTCTGCCTTTTGTGGGGAAATGCAGTTTCTCCCCATCCAGGCAGAGAGCTCTGCCTTGGCAGAGACTGCAGGGGGACTCCTGGAGAGCTGATTTTGTTCAGCCTAACAATTCAAAATGTTTTGCTCCTACTGTTAAGCTGGACTTAAGCCTGTCTGCATTTGCAGTCACTTCTGATAAATACATTTACCTTACAGGTAAGATAAACCCCTCATTGTCTGCTCAGGGGAAGGGCTGCTCAGCAACTTGATTCTCATTTGTCCCCTTAGAACAGAGGGTTGATTTTTTTCCATATTGTTCTTACTCCATCTGGTCAAGGAAACAGGCTTAAAAGATTATCATATAACGTTTGTTTTTAATTAAACGGTGTAAAATACCATGACTTGGGGCATCACAAGTAAGAACATGAGAAACAGCAAATATTAATGCTGCAGCTGGAAAATGTGGGCTTGCAAAGGCAGGTTCACATTCTCAGAAGCAGCACTGCCTTGTTTTCAGTCTCTTTGCTCAAAGTGAGCTGGCTGTGGCAGGTGACACCAGCCAGAGGCTTTGTGGTGGCACCACAGCCACAAGGCTGGTGGCACTGGCAAGGAGAGGTGAGGACATGACCCTGCTGAGGTGACCAGGGAGGGGGAAATGTTTGTTTGTTTGTTTGTTGGGGACACTCAGTTCCTAAATTCGGTGTAAACAGGGCTGAGGTGATGAAAGCCCTGCACGGTGCTGGCCCGTGGGAAGCTGCTGGTCCCTGCTCTGTCACCTGCCACCCTGCAGGGCTTCCCAGCAGCTCAGCCACTGCTGCTGCTTCCTCCTGCAGCTCACCAGCCCTGCACACTTGTTTGTGCAGCTCTGCCAGGATGTGGCCCCATAAATGGGTTCAGCAGAATTCCCGTGCCTCAAACCGTGATCCCTCACTGGAGGAGTGGTCAGGCCCTGGAAAAGGCTCCCCAGGGAAGTGGTGGGGTCACCATTCCTGGAAGTGTTCAGAACCCACTGGGTTTTTGGATGTGGCCCTTTGTGACAGGATTTAGTGGCTGGGGTGGGATCTGACTGAAGGTTGCACTTGATGATCTTGGAGGTCTTTTCCAGCCTTAATGATTCTGTGGTTCTGTGCCCTCCAGCTCCTCCTGGGCTCTTTGCCCTTGGCTACAGGGGGTGGCCACTGTGGTAAAAGGTGGCAAATGGGGAATTTGGGGGTGCAGGGCTCGAGGGACAGAGGATGAGCAACTCTGTGGGAGGAGGGTGAGAATCCTCCTGTTGAACCCAGGAGGGTTCTGAGCTCCTAAATCATGAAACCCTTTGGGTTAACCCCTCTCTAAATGCACCAAATTGAGCACTTGACTCTCCCCCAGCCCAAGCCACCCTCCCCAGCTGCCAGCTCCAAGGGGTGTTTGCTTTGCAGAGAGCACGGACCTGCACCAGCTCCACGGAGACCGAGGTGGGCAGCCTGGCTGAAGGCCTCTCCTGCAGCGTCCTCGATGACTCCGTGTTCTGAGAGGCTCCAGAGTGTCACCACCAGCACAGTGTCACCTCTCTGTGTCCCTGCTCCCAGTGGGGAGCAGAATTTGCCTCCACCAGGTGCCTTGTTACCAAGAAAGCACCAGCTCAAGCAGGATTTAATGGCACAAGAGCTGTGTAGGGAAAAAAAAAAAAAAAAAAGCCTGGAAAAGAGCTAATGGAGTCATTTTTTCTGGTTTAGCAGCTGAATCTTTTGGATGTTTGTTTTACCTTGCTCTGACAACTGGAGGTGCAAAGTGGGGTTGGCACGGCCCTGTGGGTGCAGCAGGGTGGGCCTGGCAGTGACCAAGAGGGGTCAAACACTGGGAAAAGAAGAAAAAAGTTGTGAAGCACCCAATGCTGTCATTCCCAGTGCTGCCACCCCCAGTGCTGCCACACCAGAGCTGCCACCCCCAGAGCTGCCACCCCCAGAGCTGCCACCCCCAGGGATGCACAGCAAGGCCACCATGAGAGCAGGGACACTCACCTGGCCTCTGCTGCTCCACTTTGTAATGAAACAGTGAATTTCCACCTGAAGAACATCCATGGAAATGCAATTCCTGGGTCAGGGCAGGTGTGACTGTGCAGCCAGACCAGCCTGTGCACGGCCAGTGTCCTTTGCACTGCTCACAGGCAGCTCATCTTGCCTTG
Organism: Phylloscopus whistleri; assembly: GCA_017589585.1. Lineage (NCBI taxonomy): Eukaryota > Metazoa > Chordata > Aves > Passeriformes > Phylloscopidae > Phylloscopus > Phylloscopus whistleri. The sequence continues at coordinate 30,179 of JADMLD010000568.1, forward strand.
TCAGTGACACAGCAGCACTTGGGGAGGGAGGGAAACACCTGGGAGCAGCTCAGCTGGCCAGAGCATGGTGCTGATCACACCAAGGTTGTGGTTTGCTCCCTGTAGGGACCACTGGACTCAATCCTTGTGGGTCCTGTCCAACTCAGAATATTCTGTGATGCTCTGATCCATCTCAGGGCTTTACATCTGGATTTTGCAGGTTAATTAAGACAAAAGTCAGTTAGTACCTGATGTACAGTTAAAGCCTGACTACTCCTGTGAGCAAAGCTGCACCGTGCCTGCTCCTTCTGTACCCCCAGGTCCCACATCTCAGTAGAAAACAGAGATTCACCTGTGATTCTCACACTCCTGAGTGAGGGAATCCTGCTGGGACCCCCTGCTCCCCAGGACCTCAGCACTGGGCAGGCACAGGGCACTCCCAGGGGGCTCCTTTCCCATCCAAGGCTCTTTTTCAGGCTCTGACATCAGCTGGCAGCATCTGCAGGAGGACAGCAAGGGATTGTTGGTGCTTCCTGCCATGAGAGATTAAAGCTTGAGAGGGGGAAGAAAGGAAAAAAAAAGAGAAAAATGGCATAAACAGATAAACTTCCTCAATTGCACCAACAAAACAAACCAGCCTGGGAACAGAGAGTTTGCAAATAAGAATCAATTAAAGAAATGTGCCAAGGACTGCCTGGTGCTCTTTGGAGTCTGAGCTGCACTGAGCTGGGCTCCTCCTGGTGTGCAACTCCAGTCATTCTGAAAATGCAAGCCCAGTAGTGCAGCCTGGTTTTCTTTGCTCTCTGTTGTTCCATCTTAGATGACCTGAGTTTGAGAGACCCTCAGTTTCTGATTTATTTCCCTGTGTTCTGTGATCCACCAAATAAACCTCCTGCCCCAGACCTTGGGCTTTCACCTCCCTGGCTGTGTCCTCCTGGTCTTGCAGAATTCCTTCTAATTCCAGGAAACCTCCTGTCCATGGAGCTGGGTTAAACATGTTAACAAAGAATAAAAATAAATATTTCATCCAGCCAATAAGGTCTTTGGAAGGTGCCTAAAGAAATGGAGTTCCCAGGTACTACAGGCTAAAAATAATTATAATAAATGAGCCAGTTCTCATCTGGGTGAAGTAGCATTGCTCCATCAAAATTAATGTAGCTCATTAATTGAACATTTGTTCCTCCAATGTCTCTCCTGCATGTGCTTTTAATGGATTTGAGGGGCCCAACTTCAACACTCTAAAATCAGAATTTCATTAGTAAAAATCCTAAAAATGAGACTAAAGAGAACTCCCTTATTGGAGTGTATTTTATGTCATGCCTTCAAGTGGCCTAATAAATAAGGTTTCTACACCTAACTCCATTCCCATTAATGGCAAGCTATTGCAGAGATGAGTGCAATATATTTAAATATATTTTGTATATCAGGTCCTCTTGGGGACAGGCAGGGCTGGATGGTTTGGAGAACCAGCAGCCACACTTCTACTCATGCTAGTGAATCAATCCAACCTGGTGTAAAGCAGGAGTAAAAATGTAAAGCTGCATTTCCCCAGGCAGCCCACTCACCTTTGGTGGCAGGGGGGTGGAGGGATCTCACATCCTGGAGAACCAAGGGTGCAGGATGAGGACAATTCCTGGCCGAGCTCCTCCTCATGGTCTTGATCCCTGGAGCAAAATCCTCATTCCAGGCAGCAGGAGGGGAAAATGGATTTGTCCAGGATCCCAGGCCACGCCCAGGGCTGTGTTTTGGCATCACCACACCAGACCTCCAGCCCCTAACTCCCACAGAATTATTCAGTCCTCATTTTTTTCCCTTCAAACCCAGCTCCCAACCCCCTCATTCCTCCTGCCCAGCTCCTCCCTGCTGCCTCCAGGAGAGCAGCCCCAGGAGCTGCTCCTCGCCTGCCTCTGGAAATGGCAATTTCACTTTTCTTTTTAAAAGTGGGATTGTGCTACTGGGTCCGTTTGTTTTTCTGCTTCATTGATTGCAAAGTGCAGCAAGGCTCCTTTGAAATGCACAGGGCACCCTTCAACTCCTGCCCCTGAAAGGATCAGAACGTGGCTTGGGTGGATTTACTGGTTTCAAGCCCTGCTCCCAAATCCTCAGGAATGCCCAAGATGAGCAGAGGCAGTGCCTGGAAGGGCTTTGCTCCAGCCACGGGGTCAGAGATGCTCCAACAGCACCATCCCCACGAGCTTGGACAGCTCCCAGCTCTACAAAACAAACCCAAAATTCACCTGATCACATTTGGAGCAGAATTAGACCAGAGGTATATAAATAGATTTTTTTTTTTTTTTTTTTGTACCTTCACAAAGTTCTGATTTAAACCAACTCTTGTATCTTCATATCAGTCTCAGCGGGCTCTGAGAGGAAATTTCTCACTGGGCAGAGCAAAAAGTGGAGGAAAAAGGCTCCTGGAAGACAGGTATCTTTACAAATGACAGAATATTTATTACCAATACCTTTAAAAAAAGATTACATCTGCTAGATCACTGATAAATATCATTTACACCGGGGAGAAAACTACAGAAGCTTTTTTTTTTTTTTAACGTCATTTTTCTTGGTTTTGTGGATTTTTTTTTTAAAGGTTTTTCTTATTTTATTTTTTTTTTTACATAGAAGTAACCATATCAAACTAAGAAAGGAACACAGCTTGAAATACTGACAATATTTCTCTGGTCAACACCCCTGACTTTTACACAAGTGGAATCCTGATTATGAGTTACTGAATAAATATATTTAGAAGGTCTAAAAGTTAACTGTATTATTTTGTAAGCAAAAAAGACAAGTTACAGGCAAATTCAAGCTATCAGGAGAAGAGGAAAAAAAAACCAAAATAAATACCACTGCAGCGCATTGGAAGTTGAAAATTGTATAGAAAATTCCGTTGCCTCTTCCAGCGTTATCCCGTCTGAACTTACAAAATTCCCCGTAGTAACAAACAGTCCTTCTCTTGAGAAGAATTATTCCAGTGTGGATATGGTCGTTTTCTGGTGTGACTCTCTTCTGCCTCCAGGCGTCTGGGAAGAGTTTCTAAGGAAAGGCAAACTCCCAGCAGGGATCTCCGGGAGATTCCCACTTTTCCAGGGGTGGCCTGGGGCCGGGGCAGCACCGCCCCCGCGCCGGGCCAGGTTCCCAAGAGTTCTCTGGAGAGTGGAGCTGCCAAGGGTGAGGAGTTGTGTCCCAAAGAACGAGCCCAGAGCAGCTCTCTGTCTCAGAGTGGCTGTGTTCTGATTTCCTTGGAATTAATCCCCAAGGGTGAGGGATTTCCCTGGAATTAGATCTCCAAAGGGTTGAGCTGGGCGTGCACCCAACGCAGGAGCGGTGGCTGTCCTGTAGTGTCACCGCAGGCAGAGGTCACAGCTCTGCAGGATCTTCATTTTCCCACCCCATTTGATGCTCATGATGATCAAGACCAAGCAATTTCACAGCCCCTCCTCGCTGCACCAACATTGGCTACGTGTCCTGTAGTCCACAACCAACCAAAAACCACGTGGCTTTCCAAAATCCTGCTCCTCTGAGGGGTTTGTCCTGCTCAGAGCTCTGGATAGAAGGTGTGTTAGAAGCACTGGGTTCAGCAGCTGGCACTGCCAGTGGAGCTCAGCCTGTTACAATCCGGGTCTGGGTCAGTTCTGCCCTCTGAAGCTGCCCAGCCAACTCCAGCCAGTTTGCCAGGAACAACTTGGAACTCTCCGCCGTCAAAGGAAAAAATCCCAAACAATATTTTCGTGATAATGTCGTCCGTAGCATTTCGTAGCAGAGGAAAAAAATTAATATCTACATCATATGTTAACTTTAAAAAATTCTATAAAACACTAAATATATAATAAAAAATATGCATATAAGGACATATGTAAACTGCTTTGGTAACATCGTATTACAGATGTTTTCAGTGCATTGCAGAGTTTCCAAGGAAACTTCAGACAAAGCTATATTTGCTTTGAGGAAGTACTGTATAATGCCATTCCTAAAGAAGCATAAACATTTTTTTTTTTTCCAGTAGTAAGATGTACTCAAACCACAATATTACTTTAGTACTGGGTGTCTCCAAAACAACTAGCTAAATGTTGCTTATATTATAAAGAAGAAGTCCTCGATGTCATTGTTGTCATAAACTGGAGCGGGCTGTGAGGGAGATCATGATTGTGCTGAGGGCTGACAGGGTGCAGGCGCTGGAGGTGGACGAGCCCGAGCCTCTGGCGTAGGCATCTGAGAGAGGAGAGGGGGAGAAGGAGCCAGAGGTGAGCAGAGAACCATCCCTGAACTCTTCCTTAACCCACCTCCCCCAGGGTTTAAATTCCCTCTCCTCCATGCACAGCCCCCTCTTCCTCTGCACGGTCACCTCTCCAGCTAAATTTCAATTCCTGCCCCTGTTGTGTTGAGGCTCCTCTCACACTTCTATTACTTCACACACTGCCTGCTTATCACTATTTGGTGTTTTTTCACAATTCCAGCTGTTCCTTGTGACTCCCATCCCAGAGGAGCCGTGTGCCTGCTCTGTGACCCCCCTGGCCTGGAGCCAAATGGGAGCTGGCGAGTTCCAGCTCCCCTTGCCTCTCCTGTGCTGCTGATTAAATTCCTCTGCATGGTTTACACAGCCACGGTGGGGAGAGCTCTGCTCTCACCCAGGGTTTTTTTTACATGGCTGTAATTTTAATGCCATATTCCTGCATTGCAGAGGCTCCTGATTTAATGCAGCTTATAAACTGGGACGTTATTAATGGAAGATGGGACATGGAGATTTTGCAAAAGCCATGTTGTGTAATAAAATGCTCTTTGTGTTTGTTCTTCTCCACCACCTCATTTCCCTAAATAAATATTTATGCATCCAGCACACAATGGGATGTGGCTGTACAGTAACCTTATAGATTTAGAAGCCTCTGCATCCTGTGTTTTGTTATACTGAATTCAGTGAAACAATACATGCAGTGCAGGGAACGGAGAGGGGAAAGCATCTGGAAACCTTAAATACAAATAGAACTACTTATTTCTTATGGCTAAATCTTGCTTTTGGGATGAAATCAGATCTGGGGGCTGGAATATCTGCTGGTGGGACCCCGTGGCACAGAGCCCAGTCCCCCCCATCCTTACTGGAGATCTTTGGGATTCGGATTTGCTCGCTGCTGCTGCCGTCGCCGCCGTCGCTGAAGGGTTTGATCTCGATGATGTAATCCTCCTCAAAGGGCAGGGACAGCTCCACTGAGGTTTTATTTGTTTCTATGACAGACGTGCTGCTCTGCCTGTTCCACCTGTACAAGACCTGCAGCCAAGGAAAAAGAACAGGAGGCAGGAAGGGCAGCGCTGCCCCTTGTCCTCAGAGCTGTCCACCTCAGGGTGTCCGGAGGTGCTGCTGCTCTTTTCCTGCCCCTGGTGCTCAGGCAGGGTCTGGTCACACAGGGGACATGTGGGATTTGCTGGGGACACCAGCACAGAGGTGGCAGTGCCTGGGCAGGGGGCTGACACTGGCAGGAGGATGGTGCTGATCAGCAGCACCCAACATGGTACCTGGTGGAGCCCCTCAGAGAAACCTTTACTTTGGTCAAGCTAAAATCAACCCTTATAAAAGTAAGAACTTCTTTATAGAGGTCAGAAACTCCTTCTTATGCTTCTTCTGGAAACTGAGTTGGGATATTTGATGCAGTGCCACCAATGGTTTCCCAGAATAAATGACTTTTGTGAACGACCTTCTGAGCTGTGGGAGTTGTACTAATTTATATCATAAATTGTGGCACAAAATACAAGATTTCTAGGCAAAAAGAAGAAAACCAGGCAATGTTTTGCTATGATTCAGGAAATAAATCCATGTGGCTGTGCTATCCTTACAGTAAGTTAAAGGAGAATGTTTTAGAAACCCTCCAGACACTTCTCTAGGGTGATGAGTCTCTCTCTCCCTCTTTCAACTGACTCTTTAATTTGCATTTCAAACCTAAAATATGTAGTGAAAAGCTGGTCCAGATTGCTGAAGTTCATCTGAGGCTTGGACTAAAAACCCTGAGGAATTACTTATTTTTGATGAGCCCATACAGAGCACCAAAGACACTTAAGAGTTGGTGCAGGAATTGAGGGGAGCTGGCACAGGCTCACCAAGCTGCTGGCATTCCAGACTGGGAATAAAACATGGAGCATGGCCAGGCCCTTCACTGGCTCAGGCTCTGGTGGGAAATGTTTGCACAACTCCAACCTCAGGGCAACGTCTTTTTGGGCTAAATGAAGCCCTTGTGGAAGGTGATGGAGCTGAATTCTTCCCAAGGTTTCTCTCTAGTTAAATTATGTCCTATTAAAACTGCTTCTAATGAGGATTCTCTTTCTTCTCCTCTTGGCTTGGCTTTCTGAAGGAAATGGGAGCTATTAAAAAAGCATTTTATTTATCTGCAATTAAGGAGCCAACTACAGCCTTGGGGAAGTTTCCAGGGGAGGCAGGAGCGAGGTCCTGCAGGTGGGAGCTGCAGGAAAAATGTGCTCACGTACACAGGCATGGCTCTGGCTCTGGAGGAATGCCCCAGATCTCACCTGGGAAATCATGTTACTGCCATGGAAATACTCACTTTGTAGCCTCTCACTTCTGACTCGTTGTCCAAGGCTTTCACCTGGTCCCAGTTCAGGATGATCTTGGAGTCGGATGAATTCCACACGATGTTCCCAGGGGGCTGACTCGGTGCTACACCAAAAAACCAGACAGCACCACGTTACTGAGGAGAATCAACTCCCAGCTGGATCCCTTCCAGTGCCAGGGGGGCTTCCACCAGCACAGCTGAGCCTGCCCAGAGCCCTGGCCCTCAGGAGAGCTAACGAGCTGCTTCACTGATCTGTGTCCTCAAGGTCATGGGAGGTGTGACACAACACGGGGCTTGAAATGAAAAAAGGATTCAGTCAGTTGCTCAACATGCCTGAGACCAGAGGAAAAAAAGCCCTCTTGAACACTGAGATAAATATTTAATTTGCCTGCACAGCTGTGATTTCAGTTTTGCATGCTCTGCTTACTTAACACCGGGAAGAACCTCACGCAAAAAAAAAAAATGAAATAAAAAGGCTGAGCCTGGTAAATCAGCACAAAAACCTGGCGAGGAGAAGTCTGACAGCTCCTTGAGACTCAGGAGAGCTGAGAAACGAGAGAGGGGAGCAGTGGCTGCACCCTGCCAGGGCAGCCCTGCCAGCACTCACGTGGCTTTTTGGTGGTGACGTTGACGGCGGCGCTGGAGGGGCCGGTGCCGGCCGTGTTGTAGGCCCTGACTGCCAGGTGGTAGAGGGCATTGCCCCTCAGGTTGCTGACCTTGGTGGAGGTTTGGTTCCCCACCGTCCGGATCCTTTTGGCGTTCTCCTCCTTCTCGTCGTGCCGCCAGCAGCGCACCTGGGAGGCAGAGCAGGGCTGTGGCAGTGCCCGGCCCCACAGGGGAGGGCAGCTCCCCTTTGTTCCTGTCCCCAACCCAGAGCTGCTCCCAGGACAGCTCCTGCTCCCTGCCACCATCCCTGACCCTGCTGGGGACCAGCCCAGCTCTGGTGCTCCCTCCCCAAGCCTGGCCATGGCAGCACCTTCAGGGAGAGTTCCATTGCCAGCCAGATCCCACACAGAAAGGTGAGATTTTTAACCTTGTGGAGAGAAAGGTGGAATTTTTTAACTGTGTGAGAGAAAGGTGGAATTTTTAACTGTGTGAGAGAAAGGTGGGGTTTTTAACCATGTGGAGAGAAAGGTGGGATTTTTAACTGTGTGAGAGAAAGGTGGGATTTTTAACCATGTCAGAGAAATCTCTGTGCACTAAAGAGGCAAAGAGGAGCAAATCCACTTGAGGAACATGCCCGTAGCAGGAGGAGCAGCACGAGGACATCTTGGTGTCCCCTCAAGGCTTTGCTGCTGAAAGGATCCTGCACCCTGTTCCCCATACCTCATATCCCTGTATTCTTCCTTTGTGCTGGTTCTCCCACGGGGGAGCCCAAGAAACTTCGACGTCTGAGGCAGAAAGGCTTCTGGCCAAAACAGTGGTTGGGGCTCTTGTTGGCTCTGGGCAGTTAAAAATAGAAGTAAGACCTTTCAATTCTATGTTCAATTAGTCCCAAACACTGGGGGATTTATTTTGCTCTTTGCACAAGGAGGGAAGCAAACAAATGTCCACGTTTCAAACCGATGGCCTGTCAGGCTGTGCCAGGCCTCTCCCTCAGAAATAATAAGATGTCATTACTAAACTCAACCCGGGATACCATGTACTGTAATAATTAGGACAAGTGGGAACATTTTCTAATCAGTGGCCATTAATTCATACCGAATCTCCGCGGAATTCTCCCCAGATTACATATCAACTTCTCCATTAATATCAGAAGATTTCATTACGATTAACGTTATTTTAACGACCGCGAGCAGAATTAATCACGGTCGGCCATTTGTTACAAATCAGAGCGAGGCCGAGGTATCAAAAGATGTGTCAAGGTGGAGACCAAAACCCTTTCAGACCCCTCAGCACGGGAGTGGGGAGAGGAGGTGGGGAGGGCTCATCCCTGTTAGCGTTGGAAACACATAATCACAGAATGATTATATGCAGGTGCTTTTATTGAGGAGCTCCAGGAGCCGGGGTACACAGACAAACCCAAATCTGGCTCCCACAGTAACTAACAACGCACACATTTTATACCCCTCTGCCACACAGCTACATATCGATTGGTTGCCCTGAATTGTTCCTAACCAAAATTTCTTGTAATTTGGCCAAACAGTAATCATATTCAATTCCCCAAACAAAGTCAGACTTGATTTAGTTAAAACAATGGCCTTAGCTACAGCACCTATAGCAAAGCTGACGTTCTATTCTCAAGGCCCAGTTAACCAGCAAGCCCGGGCCTTTCCCTTCCCAACCTTTCCTAACCACCACCCCCCCCTTAGCCACCCACTTGCAGTTCTACAGAAAAATCATTTTAACCCTATACTATCATCCCTACCTTCCTCTGCCGAGTAGACGACGGTGACGGGGCTGAAGGAGCCCTCCCCCTTGTTGTTGTAGACGCCCACTTTGACCTCGTAGGGCGAGAAGGGCGGCAGGCTCTCGTTGCGGAACACGTAGCGGGCGGCGTCCGGCGAGGCCACCACCGTCTGCATCCAGCTGACCGTGCCCAGGGGCCGGAAGGCCACCACGTAGCCAAAGCCACCCCCGTTCTGCAGCTCCTCGGGCACCGTCTGCGGGCAGGGATGGACAGCGGCTTCAGCGCGCGCTGACCGCCCCGGCTGCACCCCCGGGGATTCCTCTTTGTTCATGGGTTGGGCCTGATGAGCTCAGAGGTCTTTTCTGACCTAGCTGATTCTGTGATTCTGTGATTCTGTGGTTCTGTGATTCTGTGATGGTTCTGTGATTCTGTGATGGTTCTGTGATTCTGTGATGGTTCTGTGATTCTGTGATGGTTCTGTGATTCTGTAATTCTGTGATTTTGTGATTCTGTGATGATTCTGTGATGGTTCTGTGATTCTGTCGTGATTCTGTGGTGATTCTATGATTCTGTGGTGTTTCTGTAATTCTGTGATTCTGTGATAATTCTGTGATTCTGTAATTCTGTGATTCTGTAATTCTGTGATGATTTTGTGATGATTCTATGAATCTGTGGTGATTCTGTGACTCTGTGGTGATTCTGTAATTCTGTAATTCTGTGAGTCTGTAATTCTGTGAGTCTATAATTCTGTGAGTCTGTAATTCTGTGAGTATTCTGTGATTCTGTAAATCTGTGAGTCTGTAATTCTGTGATGAGTCTGTAATTCTGTGATGAGTCTGTAATTCTGTGATGAGTCTGTAATTCTGTGATTCTGTGACTCTGTGGTGATTCTGTGATGATTCTGTGATTCTGTAATTCTGTGATTTTGTGATTCTGTGGTGATTCTGTGACTCTGATTCTGTGGTGATTCTGTAATTCTGTGACTCTGTGGTGATTCTGTAATTCTGTGATGATTCTGTGACTCTGTGGTGATTCTGTGACTCTGTGGTGATTCTGTAATTCTGTGATTCTGTGGTGATTCTGTGACTGTGGTGATTCTGTGGTGATTCTGTGATTCTGTAATTCTGTGATTTTGTGACTCTGTGATGATTCTGTGATTCTATGGTGATTCTGTGGTGATTCTGTAATTCTGTGACTCTGTGGTGATTCTGTAATTCTGTGACTCTGTGGTGATTCTGTGACTCTGTGAATACAGCACTGGAGATGGGGGTGCAGGAGGTCCTGCGCCACATCCAGCCTGAATTCGTCCTGTCCTGCCTGCACCAGAGCCTTTCTGCTCCATGAAACAGAAAGCAGCACCTCCAGGAGACACTTCTCCTAAAGCTTATTTCCCTTCCCTCCCTGACTAGATGGGGCCTCCACTGCTGATGTGATTTTAGGCTTTGTGAAGAGCCTGAGGTTTGCTGGGCTGAAGCAAGGAGACAGTTCCTGCTTTCCCAACACACCTGCAGCTGCTCTCATGCCTTTGGGATGTGAAGCCCCAAAGAACACACCCTGGACACACTGACACCTCCTACTCTGAGGCTTGCAGCCCCCTAAAAAGCTGCACTAAACCCAAAGGTTCCAGTATTGAAATAATCCATAATTATGTGTCAAAATAGGACTGCATCCTACTCTGTATTGTAAGGCTCACATAAAGAAAAGGCCTCTGGACATTTAAAAGAGTAAAAACCACTCTTCTATCAAAGTACAAATTATATTTTGTGCAAATTACATCTCAAACCAATGGCTGATGTCCTGGCCATGTGTGTTTTTGAAACATAATGCAGTATCTTTAGGAGACACGGCGTAACTAATTAGTCCAACAGAGGAGGAAATTTAGCACATTGAGCTGTGTGGTGAGGACAAAAAGCCATTTATAGGTTTTTAATAGCCTCAAAAATATCTCTGGCGATTCATTCTGCCAGCTTGGTCAGAAATAGTGCTAAATGGAAGTGTTAGCATGTCTAGGGGAGTTCATTATTAGGAGAAATATGCCAGCTGCATCGCATCACAACACGAAAATATGAGCAGACAAATGACTAAAGTTCTAACCCCGTCTGCCTTAAGGAATATTAAACATTTCTCATCTCTGCATCTCCCCTTGCTGGCTGCCATCAGCAGCAATGAAAGCCAGCATGCCTTGTGCTGCTGGCTCTGAACTGTTTGCTGCCTTATATCCCAGGGAGGAGGAGGGAGGAAGCTGGGAGCCAGCACAGCAATTCTCCACCAGGCCAGGTTGTTCCAAGCCTGTTTTATCCCTTGGGTGGCTCCTGGGCATCCAAATTTTGCCATGTGGGTGTGCTGGGAGTCAGGGGGAGCTGAGCTGGTGGCAAATCCTGCTCCCCATGATCCCTGCTCCCCATGGTCCCTGCTCCCCACTTCCCTGGGGCTGGGGTGGGCCCTTCCTTTAGCTCCATCTGCTCAGCTGGGCTGTTTTCACCCCACAATCTGGGCTTTTTTTCCTGCCAACCCTTTGAAATCCACACAAGGCTGGAGTGAGACTCACCTCCCAGGTAATGACCAGCTCAGACTTGCTGCCTCCACCTCCACTGACATTGGCTGGGGTCACCTCAGGGACTGCAAAAAAAAAAAAAAATTAATGCAGAAGATGGATGGGCCAGCTTTGAAACCCAAAACCCACATGGAGATGGAACAGAGCTGTGCAGCAACAGGACACTGCTGCCCTTCCCCTGCTGTGCCAGGAACTGTTAAAATGACTCATTTGCCATGGCAAACAGCACATTAAAAGTATGTCAATAATAGTATATTAAAAGTATGTCAATTAACTCCTGTATTCAGTCTCTAATTGTTTAGTTTAAACATTTGTCCTCCATTAAGAAAGGTCTTTTGCTTATTTTCATGTTCGGTTCCTCTACGGGCTCCAACAGAACAGAGGAGCCACCTGCCAGGGCTTCCCCACAGCTGAGGCATCTCTTGGCATTTGCTGCACCAAGATTTCCCCCTCAGCCCCTCTGCCCAGCACCACTCACGAGCTTCCTCAGTCCTCCTCTTCTCCGAGGGCCTGCTGGGCTCCCCGATGCCGATCAGGTTGGCAGCCACCACTCGGAACTCGTACTCCACCCACGGGTTCAGCCCCACCACCGTGGCTGTGAAGGTCCTGCCATCGATGATCTCTGGAACTAGGGATGCAAGGAAACCACTGGGATATTAAAAAAACCCAAAAACTTCTGGGAAAAAGGGAAATTTTGTTCCCCACCACTGTGAACATCCTGCCATCGATGATCTCTGGAACTAGGGATGCAAGGAAACCCACTAAGATATTTTTAAAAAAAATACTTCTGGGAAAAAGGCACAGTGAAATTTTGTTCCCCACCACCGTGGCTGTGAACATCCTGCCATCAATGATCTCTGGAACTAGGGATGCAAGAAAACTCACTGGGATATTAAAAAAAAACCAAAAACTTCTGGGAAAAGGCACAGGGAAGTTTTGTCCCCAACACTGTGGCTGTGAAGGTCCTGCCATCAATGATTTCTGGAACTAGAGATGCAAGGAAACTACTAGGATATTAAAATACTGCTGGGAAAAAGGCACAGGGAAATCTTGTTCCCTACCACTGTAGCTGTGAACATCCTGCCATCGATGATCTCTGGAACTAGGGATGCAAGGAAACCACTGGGATATTAAAAAAAAACCAAAAACTTCTGGGAAAAGGCACAGGGAAATTTTGTCCCCCACCACTGTGGCTGTGAAGGTCCTGCCATCAATGATTTCTGGAACTAGAGATGCAAGGAAACTACTAGGATATTAAAATACTGCTGGGAAAAAGGCACAGGGGAATCTTGTTCCCCACCACTGTGACTGTGCAGGTCCTGCCATCAATGATCTCTGGAACTAGGGATGCAAGGAAACCCACTAAGATATTTAAAAAAAAATACTTCTGGGAAAAAGGCACAGGGAAGTCTTGCTCCTCACCACTGTAGCTGTGAAGGTCTTGCAATCAATGATCTCTGGAACTAGGGATGTGAGAAAACTCACTGGGATATTAAAAAAAAACAAACCAAAAACTTCTGGGAAAAAGGCACAGGGAAATCTTGTCCCCCACTGCTGTAGCTGTGAACATCCTGCCATCAACGATCTCTGGAACTAGAGATGCAAGGAAGCCACTGGGATATTAAAATACTGCTGGAAAAAGGGCACAGGGGAATCTCATCTCCTTAAAGATGAGGGCTTAACATAAATACCAAGGAGGATTGATAAACTTTCTCTCATCATTTTGTCAAAGAGGCAGCATCAAACCCCTGTGCTTTTAGCCCAGAAATTCCTGCCATTGAAGAGTTTCTCCAAAATTGCCACACTCTGGAAACAAAGTGTCAAGACAACAGGTTTGGAGGGTCTGTATTTTTCTCTTTTTCAAACACACTGTTGTCTCTGTTTAATGGTTACTGGAACAAAATTAACCTCTGACGGAATGAGCAATCACATCATGGGATTTTTCCCTCTATCAGGAAAATAATTCTCCTTAAAGATAGGCCAGATGACACGGTCTGTCCCTGAGGGATGTCTTTATAGACCACAATTACTGTTGTATATCTCCAGCACGGCAACAAGAGATAGGAATTCATTCTGTTTTCCCTTAAACATTCATGAGAAAAATGGGTGAGTAATGGCACTGCCTGCACCCTTAAATCTTTGGGTTGCCAAACCTGAAACTAGTTAATAAGAGCAGTGCTGTGCAGCCAGGGAAATTGCTTCTCACATCAGAGCTGGTCCAAGCAGGCCTGTGTGGGTGCAGAGGGGTGGGTTTGGCATCCCTGGAGCTCTGCAGCCAGGGAAATTGCTTCTCACATCAGGGCTGGTCCAAGCAGGCCTGGATGGGTGCAGAGGGGTGGGTTTGGCATTCCTGGAGCTCTGCAGCCAGGGAAATTGCTTCTCACATCACGGCTGGTCCAAGCAGCCCTGTTGGGTGCAGAGGGCTGGGTTTGGCACCCCTGGAGCTCGCTGGGGGCCAGGGGAGGGCCTTACCTGTGCTGACTGCCTGCCAGCCCACCGAGAAGGGCGTGCGTGCCTGCACCACGTACATGGTGATGGGGCTGTGGTTGTCTGCCCCCGGCCTCCAGGACAGCTGGGCCGTGGTGTCTGTCACCTCGTCGATGGTCACAGCCTCGGGGGGACCTGGGGGACCTGTGGGGTTGCAGGAGAATCCCAGTGACTGGAGGGAGAAGCGCTGGGTTCATCTTCCCCTCCTGGGGACAGAGGTGAGGGGGTCCCTGCAGAGCAGCTGGGGCAGCTCCAGCTCTCCTTGCCTGCCTGGGACTGGGAGTACCGTGGTGGGAGAGAGCAGGATGTTCTCTGGGGGGTTTGAACCAGTGAAGCTCTGCAGGGAACACCAGGCAGGGAGAGAGCCCTCTGCTCCATCCCATGGCCATTGCTGCCCGAGTGGTGCCTGAGGTTCACTCTGCTCCCATCTCAGAGAGTCCCAGCATGGTTTGGGATGGGAGGGATTTAAATCCCATCCAGTTCTACCCCTGCCCTGGCAGGGACACCTTCCACTGTCCCAGGCTGCTCCAAGCCCTGTCCAGCCTGGCCTTGGGCACTGCCAAGGATCCAGGGGCAGCCACAGCTGCTCTGGGCAGTATTTTAACACCCCTGGTGTTTTTAGGGAGTGACAAGATCCATGCTTTTATCATCATCAAGGGTCATTTCCCTGTGAGGATTTAATATTCCTCCTGTTTCTGAGAACCAAGGGTAGCAGGGACAGAGCAGCACCCAAGTTTCCCTCCCCCAAAGTTAACAAGCAGGAAAATACAAATCAGATTTCCCATAAGGATACAGACCCAGGGTAATTAATTACAGCTCTGTTAAAGTCAAACTTACACATCACCTGGTGCATGGTAATGAAGAGACCTCGATACATCAGTGAAGTCACTAAATCATGTTTATTGTAACAAAGAATAACGTTGCTTGGCAGAAATGCTGCCAGTAGCTGGATGCTGCTCTTGCTGCACAGTTCAGGGCACAAATGAGCTCAGTGAGTGCATTCAGGACAGGTTGTGTGGGGTGGGTCTGTTCTGGGAGCATCTGAAACCCTTCACATGCTCTGGTTGATGCTGTGAGCCCCAGCGTGTGCTCAGAGCTTTTTTTTCTCAGATTAATTTCAAGATGCTGGGCTGTCTCTGAGCCAGGGGATTGCAGAAGGCAGGGAAAAAAAAATAAAATTCTACAACAACACCAACAACAGCAGCAAAATTCAAATACCTCTTACAATCAGGTCTGCAGCAGCTGAGAGCTTGTCCACACTTGTTTGCACCATGCAGACGTATTTCCCTGCGTGCTTCAGCTGGATGCTCCTGATCATCAAATCACCAGCTGAATCCTGCTGATAAAGTAGGGAAAAGTGGTTACAATCACTTTTTAATGAGCCCTAAACATCATTATCACATGAAGGACACTGTGACTAATGGATTTACTTTGTGCTGGCTGATGGAAACATCAGCAGTTCAAGCCATGGCCTGTTAAAATGATGGGAGTCTGCCTGGAAGGTAAGAGAGGGAGCATCCCTAAAATCCTGGCTCCTCCAAGAAGCAGGGCTGGGGCTGTTCAGCACTTTCTCCATTAAAACAACCCGACAGTGTAGGACAGGTTCACTCTGATTCCTCCTTTTTCTCTCTGGATATCCAATTTTTACCCTCTCTGGCATCCAGAGGCCCAGGTTGTGTCTCCATCTCTCCAGCAAGGGAAGCCCAGCCCAAATTTGGAGATTATCAGCAGCAGTTTCATGGCTTTGTGTCCCAGCCAGCATTCTGATTGCCCAGCATTTTTGTGCTAAAGATCACGAGAACAGCAGTCTCTGAGGAAATCCTGCATCACACACCAGCAGTAATTTGTTTTCCAAATGCCAAGTGCGTGTCTGATTAACTGTTGAATAGAACTAATTAGGTTTCTGGATGTATTGGATGCTGAGAACCTCTCTCAATTTCTCTCCAGACACAAAGCATTTGATACATTGGAAATCTCAGGGTAACCTCATGGTTGTGACCTTTGGACTGAGGAACGTTAATAAAGTTTGTAATTTTAGCTTTGTGAGCCAAAGCAGGAGCAGTCAGCCTGAAAAGCCATGGCTGCTGCTGTGAGCCCAGAGCATCAGTCTGTGAGTTCATCTTTTCATGATTTTTTTTTTTTTAAGGGGTAAGAGCAAGGAAGTTGTATCTCCTTTTCCTTTCAGCATTAAATTCCTCTCCTGACAAATGTAAACATGAACTGTCACTATGCCTGGGACCTGTTGCTCTCTAAAACCTCCCTCAGAGCAAAACCCTTCCCAGTCTTCTACCTCTGCTGAAAATTTTCCATTTCTTTCCTTCTTTTTCTTGCTGCCTTCACCCGATTCCTTCTGCCAGTAACCTTTTCCATATTGCCCACCTTGTCAGATTCAATACTTACCCCTCCAACCCTTTCAAAGTGATCCCCATCTTTCTCAAAGTCGATCAGGTGCCCATTGAATGTCCAGGTGAACACGATGTCCAGGGAGTGGTCGTGGGACACCTGACAGGGCAGGACGATGCTTTCCCCAACTGTGACATCCATGCTGAAGGGGGACACCATGACCCGGGTTGGATCTACAAACAACAAAGAAAGAGGGGGAAAAAAGGGTTATTGTTGTTCTCCTGAGGAACAGAGGCATTGTAGGGCTGAGAGAGATCCTGAGCAGTGATCACTTAGGAAGGTCCTTAAATCAACAAGTGAATTATTCTGTCTTTGGGTTTATCCTTTCTCTAGCTGTTGGATTAAAACACTTAATGAACACTCCAGGATCCTCTTCCAGCCAGCATCCTGATGAAGAAGGAAGAAAGAAAAGGCTGGAAAAGAGTGCAGCAGATCTCAAAGGCTCGATTAAAACTTTTTATCAGAGATTCTCTTCTTTGAATCTTCTCACTTCCAAGAGTTGTTTCACACTCAGACATTGCTCACTGTGGTTATTAAAAAACTCTTCTGTTGTTCCTAAATTAAATGTAAAATCTCCAAAACTGGAATAAAAAGGGTGTGTTCAAACCAGGAGTTTTTAATCTGGAAAGGCAAAGATCAGGCTGAGATTATTGTTATCACGTTTATTGAGAGCTCTCTGATGGATGGTTTCACATCTCAGATCCTTTCCTTGGGCAAGGAGAGCCCCCACAAAGAATAAATACAAATGATGAGTGATACCAACAGCATGGAACCCAACCCCTTGTTGTGATGTCAGGCAGGGGCAGGTCAGGGAGCTGCAGGAGCAGGGAGGGTCCTGACCCGGACATTTCCAAAGGGAAGCCCCAAACCTGCAGCTCTGATGTAGCAGGTTCTGTGTCAAACACAGGCAGCAGCTCCACCCTCCTGCAGGACTAATCCCTTTCTCACAGCTGGAGCTCCACAGCTCCTTTACCACTGGTTTAATTGTCTATTTTTCACTTCAGTGTGGGCAGGGTGGTGGCACAGAGAGATGAGCCACGACACATTATGCAGACTCCAGCTCCTCGTCTGTGCCCGTGAATTCCCTCTGCCTCTAAAGTTAACATTTCTCTTCCATTTCTGTTGACAAAAAAATGCAGCATTTTTTTTCTACAGGGCCTCAGAGGAAATGAAAAGGAGAAAAAATATTGCTTAACAATGAGAGCAGAAGTCTGAAAATCATACAGAGATAGATATTCTTGCTTATTCCAAAAATCTACTCTGCACAGCTGTCATGCTAAAATAATACCAGCATTATTCAATCTCTGGTACATGACACCAAAATCCAAACTACTTCTTCCTGAGCCTATTGCCCAACTGCTTAATTCTCTGCTAAAATAATAAAGATACAGCAACACAGATATGGGCTGGGCAGAACTACTCACAGAAATCCAGGGGCTGCAAAGCTGTTCCTGGATTTTCAACCTTATCAAAAGTCTGCAGGAGGTGGTGAGAAAGATTGTCTGTGGAGATTTCAGATCAAGTCCTCAGGGACTTGGCTGTATTATCTTGGACAGATTTAATTTGTCTGTATCTTGTGTTCACTTCTGACCAAACAGAGGAACTCTTAAAACAACTGTTATGACAATTAATAAAGTAATTAATACATTAAATATTTCTCAGGTGTTTATAAACATGAAAAGAATGAAGAATATAAAGACTAAAAATATATAGAATTGTATAAAACTTTAGCATCTAGAATAGATTCTAGAATACAGAATTCTGGCAGGTGACTTGTATTCTAGAATTCTACACAATTACATTGTAGAAGATATTAGATACCTAATAGATATTAAATATTCTTTATGGAATATTTATATTCTAGAATATAGCTAGAATATTACAGGCTTATATAGTTAGAATATTATAGGTTTATATAGTTAGAATATTACAGGTTTATATAGTTAGAGTATTATAGGTTTATATAGCTAGAATATTATAGGTTTATATAAAAGCAGAGAATATGAAATAGAATTCTAGGATTTATTTAAATGATCTCAAGAACTGGGTGTTTGCTGAAGGCCAGAGCAGCTCAGCACAGCTCCTGCAGGTGCTGTGAGTTCCTGGTGCTTCCAAAAACGCCTGCAGGCTCCATGGAATCATTTCAGCTGGAAAAGATCCTTTAAGGTCACCGAGCCCAGCCCTTCCTCCCCAGTGTCCCCTGTCCCCAAGTGCCACATGCAGACATCTGTGAAACCCCTCCGGGCAGCTGTGCCAGGCTGCAGAAACCTTTCCAGGGGGAATTTCCAAGAAACTTTTCCAAGGGGAATTTCAAGAAACCTTTCCAAGGGGAATTTCAAGACATCTTTCCAAGGGGGAATTTCCAAGAAGCCTTTCCAAGGGGAATTTCTCCTGCCGTCCAAGCCCAGCCCGGCCCGGCTGGAGCATCCCTGGGGAGGCAGGAGCGCGGCTGGCTGTGACACGGGCAGGGACGTCTGTAGGTGTCACTGAAGGCTCGGGGAACAGCAGAGCTCCTTCCCTGCCTTCCTCCCACGCCGGCACTCTCGGGAGGGACGCTCTCTGTGTGACAGAGGCGGCGCTTCCCAGATTTCCATGGTTTTCCCGGAGCCGAGGCAGAGGCTCCGAGCAGCCCGGGAGCTCCCGGGGATGGATCCCGGCTCTGGATGCTCAGCCCTCACCCAGCCTCCCTGCCGGGCTGCACGGAGCTCACCCGAGCTGCTCTCCCCTCCTTCTCTCCTGCCCGAAATTCCCGATTTTCCTGCCTCACCTCCCTCGGTGCGGCTGCAGCGCAGCGCCCAGAGCTCGGGGCCCTCCCGGCTGACAAATGGATTTGGTTTATCCTGCAGGAGATTTTAACAAAGTTTTCCATCTCCCTCGGAAGAAAGGGAGCTGAGCAGCACCTTCCCTCTGTGGGAAGGCTGTAATTGCTTCCCCTTCTCTCCTTTATCAGCTGCCCATCATCAGCCCTGAGTGCGTCTTTGGGGATGCCGGGATGCATTTTGGGATGCTGGGATGCATTTTGGGATGAAATTCCAATTGCAACCCCCAGGCTGCAGGGCCTGGGGGTCACAACGAGCCGACCTGCGAGGGAAGCCAGCCCTGCCTTGGCTCGGTGTCCGTCGGGAGGGAGGATTTTTGCTCAGGGAGAACAGCTCTGCTTGTCACACCCATCTGCAGGATGGGGCACGGGCTGCGCTGGCACCACGCGAGTGACACAAACCTCAGCAGAGGCTGACACTCGCAGAAAATGCCTTTTTTGGTTTTTTTCTTTCCTTAAAAAAATAGGTCAGCGCCGAGCAGCTTTGGAATGACGCGGGGGTGACACAGATTCCGTGCCCGGCAGCAGAATTCCCACTGACCCAGAGGGGTTTTTCCAGACCAGGTGGGCTCGGTTTGGCTCAGCCCCGGGGCTGTGTGAGTCTCTGCAGGGGATGGATTCCGTGCAGGTGAGGATGTCCAAGCCCTCAGCAGACAGAGGGGACTGCGGTGCCAGCCCTGGCTGCTGGAGGAGCACTCAGTGTCTGACTCTAATAAAAAACTGAGCTGGAAGACGCTCCGGAGATGCAGCTCCTGTTGTCGGCCTCCAATCGGTGCAATCGAGCATTCAGAGGCAGATTAAAAAGGGATAATGGCAGCGATTCCAAGGCTGGCTGCAGATAATACCTAAATGCTTATTTAGACATCAATCCCAGCACACAGGAGGAGGTCGAAGGAGAAGGAACAGAAGGGAATGCTCAGGTTTTGACATATCCAGCATACAAACCCTGGAGAGATCAAAACTGCCCTCCACAGCCCCCAAATTAGCAGTTTTCAGACTGTCCCCTTCTAAAGGTAATTTTCCAAAGGCTTATTCCTTCCTTGGTTCTTCCAGCCTTGCCTTCATTCAGGTTTGCACCTCCATGCTGCTGGGAAGGGAATGGGAATGTTGTACAAGATCCTACAGAATCATGGAATAATTAAGGTTGGAAAAGACTCCAAGATCATTAAGACCAAACTTCAGCCTACTTTGAGGTGTGCAGTTCATTCCCTCTTTTGCCTGAGTAGGGAAGGTCAGGAAATTCTCCTGACTGCTGATATTCCTAATGAGGACCTGGGCAGATAAAGCAGCAATTTCCAGTTTGATTAACCAGCTAATTACCTGATTCTCACAGGTTAGTGTCACAGTGGTAAAGATCCAGATATATTTTTCCTTATCTGCATAAACCATTTCCTGTACAAGATTTTAAGATGTGTTTCTCTTGTAGAGGAACTCTAACTCGAGCATTTGGGACTCATTTTTCCTCTTTTTTTTTGGAATACCAGCACGTTTACCAATTCCATTTTGGCTCTTATCAGGAGGAGTTAATAAATGCATCTCAGATCAATGTCCTCTATTTGCAATGACATTTTACATTATTGTATTGATTCCAAGGCAAATCATGTCTGGAGATAATAAAAATCAATCCTGGAGCATCTGGTTTCCATGAGCAACCAAAGAATCAAAGTCCAATACATGAAAATACTCAAATGTGCTCTATTTTTTTTTTCCTGTTTGTGAATGAAATATTTGTCCAGGACCATAAAGTCAAAAGCCTCTGAGACCTGACTGGTGCAACTTCTGGGAGCTCTGAGTGCTCAGTCATCAGACACTGAGATGTGCAGGAGAGTAAAGGAAAGTACAACTCTGAATTAAAGAGATTAAAACCCAGTGAATGACTGAACACATGGAGGAATTAGCAGAGCAAATTACAGCTGAATAGATGAGCACTTCATGGGCCATGGCCAAAATTGAGATGAAAAAGAAATGGGGGAAAGGTTAAGTATTTACAGTATTTGGCCTTTTAAAATATCCCACCTGTGAGCTGTGATGAGTCACACAGATGCTTTCAGGAACAGGCTCTTGGCTTTCATGCCAATATAGCTCTTTTTTCCCTACAATCAGCTATTACACACATTCTTAACAGAAGATTCTGCAGCATTTCCACCCTCTGGTGTGTACTGTGGCAGTTCAGCTTAATAAAATATAATCCTATTAAAAGGAGACGCTATCAGCTTTGAAAAGGGACTCCAGGCCTGGGACTAAAGTCACTTAGCTCTGATTTTAGAAATATTTGTGATTAGTGATTAGAGCTTTCCATGCCATCAGGCAGCACTGATCTCTGCAGTGAGACCTTGTATTCAGCAGGGATCAGGGAGGGGAGGGATGGAACATCTGACCTTCCCTGGGAGAGCACAGACTCAATTCAGCGACACACAGGGCTGAGCTGGACATGCTAAAATTGCTCTGCTGTAGGAGGATCTTTATCTCAGCACTTGTTTGCCTTAAACCTCCCCCAGCAGTGTGGGGACATGGGATTACTTGTAGCTGAGCCCCTTTGTCAGGAATTTTCTGTGAGGGTGGGCAAGGTGGTTGTAAGAGGAGATGTTGGATCTTAGATTTTCGAGCAGATAAACCAACAATAATTGCTTCAAACACTTGGCCAAACATTTTTCAACAAGCAAAACAGAGTCGTGCTTTTTTTCACCAAAATACACAAACACTTGTGGGAATGCTTCACGTTTCCAAAAGTCAAGCAAAAGCTGTCATTAATACTTGCCCTGATTGTCAGCTTGTGCAACCTCCTGTCTCTACAAGAGCTGGGGTTTACAAAGTCTACAATTATGGCAAAGAGATATCACCAAGTCCCCATCTTCTGAGAAATTTAAAAATAGCCATGTGTCAGTAGACACCTTTTCAGGTGTCTCTGTCCACACAAAAGAAACAACCTATCATGCCTGTCAACATTTTCTACGAGCATTTGCTTCACTAAATGTGCCCCAAAAAGTACAAACAGGCAATAGCCCTGCACATGCAGCCCCAAAATTGGCCACATTTTTAACAGACTAAGGCGTTTGTCACACTTTTAGAATTCCCTGCCCTCCTACAAGTCAAACAATTATTAAAAGAACACATCACACTCTAAAATACATTTCAGACCAGCAGAGGGGGGAGCAGAAGTGACACCACAGATGGTTCTGTTGGATCTCATCACCAATAATGGGATGGGGTGACCAGGAGGTGTTCCACGAGTTTTTAATTCCATTGTCAGTCTCAGTGAAGGCAGAGACAAAAAAGATGGTAAAACTCACGACACAACAACAGAAGCCAAACTTCTCTTTGTTCCACTGTCTTTTCAAAGTTTTTTAACTAACAGGTTGATGCTAAAATCTTACAAGTATCTACTTAAGCCAATCACTGAACACTGCATGTACACCTTACAGCGTGCAATAGTTGCTTGCTCTGTATTTTCTGCAGCTCAGAAACTTTCTATGCTCCCAATATTTCAAGGCCTAAAATTCAACTCTGTTTCCAACCTAAGCTTATTGCAACGCTGTGCAAGTCCTCTGCTTTTTCAGTTCCCACAAGGAGACTCTGGCTGTTGCTCCCTGTGATCTGTCCCTTCCAAAAGCAGCACTCTCCTCCTCAGCTCCACTAAAGAGCTTCCCACAGATGGAAAACTCCAAAGTTGATGGCAGAGTCTCCCTGCCAGGAACGAATGTCCCTCACTGACCAGAAGGGAGCGGGCAGTCAGCCAGGGGATTGCACTCTGCACATCCCAATCTGCATTCTTTGAATAATAAAGGAAGGTTCATTTAAATCTGAAAACACCCCAAGAATGGAACTGCACGGGAGGACACTGGGGAGGGGTGTGCCATTAGAGCAAATTCAAAGACAAAATACCTGAAAATACATCCACTCCAGCGAGAGTGCAGGCAGTGAGGAGAGGACCCAATACTCCACTTTAAGCTCCGTTTTACCCAGTGCAATGCAATCGGATCAAATCAAGCTCTCTCCATACAATTGTGACAAAGCAAATCACACGTAATGGGCTCTGGAGATGACAATCAAATCTGTCACTCAGGGAAATTTGTTCTTGCTCTTTGCAGCAGGATGCAACAGCGCCTGATTACACCAGGAACCTCAAACATCCTTCTCCAGCTCTGCACTGCAGACTAAAATAAAACCCACTCCACTCCAGAGCTGCCTCAAGTGAGATCTCTGCATCTGACAAACGATCCAGGCGTTGGTGACAATCTTTGTGGATAACCCGGGAATTCAAGGTGTCACCTTCTGTGGGCTATTGATTGCCACCAGCTGATATCCGTCTCTGCGAGTCTGGAATAATCTACTGTCATTGCAGAAATGATGGCCATCTCCCCGAGAAGGTTAATCAGATACAGCAGAAATCATATCTAATCTGAGATAAATGGCAAGGCGCTCAGGGATCAATCACTGCTCTCCTTGTAGCACACACCAGGGGATTTTGCACGTGTAATTCCATTTTGCCCCTTGGAACAGCTCACCCTCTGGAGTTTGCTCCTTTGTGGTGTTTTTACCTGGTTTTAATAGTGATGATCATAAATCAAAAATTGCAGGAAGCAGCAGAGCAGCAAAAAAAAAAACCAAAAAACAACATCCAGGCACTCAAACTGCAAGATCGTGGAGTGACTGCCACAGCCTTTGCATTTTTAAGGCACAAATGTGGATTTTAGGCCTTTCCCACGTGAATTCTACGCCTGTTACCCACCCTCCTCATCAGCACCAAGATGTCTGGAATTAGCTGCCCTGCCAGAATAAATCCCCAATTAAGAGTCATTAGGAGCAGATGCCTCTTGAGCTGTCAAACTTAGGGAACAGCCAGAAAATCCCTGGCTGGACTTGCCAGCTTCCCAGTGAAGGATCCACGGCTTAACCATCCTTAATGTCACGCAGATCAAGGCTTGGCTGTGTCATCCCTGCCTTGGGATAAGCCAGGCTTGGTGTCCAGGACACTGATCAAGCCCAAGACAGTCATCTTCCCACGTGCCATTGTGGAAAGGGAACTGGAGGGGAGCACCTGTGGATACCTCTAAAAACAGGACAAGTTTTTACTATTTTTTACTACTTTTTTTTTTTTTTTTTACTATTCCCTTTTAACCTGTGGCAAATACACATTATAGGAGAGTACCTGCAAGTTTAGGTCAAAGAAAGCACAGCAGCTGCAAACCTCAGGATTTTCCAAGTATCCAAAGAACTGAGCCAGGCACCAGGGAGACACAGAAAGCAAAAGCAGGGGATGATTTTAGCTCTGTTCCCACAGGGAGCGTGTCCCACTGCCCATGGGGAGCACAGCAGGGACCAGCCCCTCCAACACCAGTCTGAACATTGGGACTTTTGAGTCACAGCCAAATGGGAACAATTAAGCTCAACAATTCCATCAAAAAGAGAATTAGATAAGCAAAAAGGGGAGGAAGAGTGCCAAAAGAAGAGGAA
>JADMLD010000567.1:0-54761 GCA_017589585.1 Phylloscopus whistleri
GGTCCCATTTTTCTTTTAAACAGTGCAAAAAGCTTTAGGCCTCATTTCCCTTTTTACAGTGTACAACTCCATTTTTTGACAATATAAACGCATTCCAAATGTATCATGGATAACAAATACACTCTGAGTTAGTGCAGCTTATTGTGTCACTTCTTGGTTTGACTGTTGGAGTCATATTTTTCAGGTTCTTGGGCGTGGATGTTACTTTCTATTTAGGGTCTTGTGATTCGACTTTTTCACTCGAGACCCGTGGGTCCACCTTTTCTTTGCCGTCTGTAGATACCAGATACGGTTGTATTTGAATATCTTTAACCTTGGGTGTCCCACTGGGATCTTGTGCTCATGAGGCATACTATATAACATTTCAAGGGGTGATACCCCTGCTTTTGCATGAGGTTTTATTCTTAATATTTAACAGAGCAAGAGGCAAACATTTTACCTAGTTCATTTTAGTTTTAGTATCAATTTTGCAAGCTGTGCTTTGAGAGTCTGATTGATTCTTTTCACTCTTCCTGAGCTCTGGGATGCCAGGGGGTGTGGCATTCCCACTGAAACTCTAATGCTTCTGCCAATTGTCTTACAAGTTTGGAGGTAAAGGGAGTTCCTTGGTCTAAATTAATGTACTCTATTATCCCAAACCTGGTGTATAATCTCCTTTAACAATACCTTTGTAACTTACTCTGGCTGTTGCCTTTGCATTTGGAAAGGTCTTTACTTAATGTGTTATCTGACTAACAATTACTAACAAGTACCGATATCTCCCAACCTTGGGCAAATCAGTGAAATTAACCTGTATTTTAGCAAAAGGCTGGTATGCCAGAGGGCGGTCCACCCCCCCTCCCCCCCCCCACCAAGGGGTTTGTCTGTTCTTATTTTGATTTATTTTTTGACATACTATACATCCTAGCACTTCCTGTTTGGCTAATTCATATCTATTTAAAGGAATTGTAAAAAGTGCTCTGCTAACGCTTGTGCCTCCCCAATGTGTTTGATTATGCAATCTTTTAAGTTTTTCCCACATATTCTT
This sequence comes from Phylloscopus whistleri, assembly GCA_017589585.1. Classification (NCBI taxonomy): domain Eukaryota; kingdom Metazoa; phylum Chordata; class Aves; order Passeriformes; family Phylloscopidae; genus Phylloscopus; species Phylloscopus whistleri. The sequence continues at coordinate 1,028 of JADMLD010000567.1, forward strand.
TTGTCACTAATTCTCTCCCAATAGCCACAGCTACAACTGCCTGTAGGCATGTGGGCCAGCCTCTATTTATTGGGTCTAAAAGTTTTGACACATATCTTACAGGTTTTCGTGCTCCTGCTTTGTGTTAAAAACTCTGTGCTGGGAGACTCAAAACCGGTGCAGCTATTAGTGCATCTTTTAGCTTTTTATATTTTCTTTTCTCTTTTTTTTTTCAAGTCTCTTCTTTTTTTTTTTTTTTTCCAAGAGCTAAGTTCTTTATGACAGAACCTTACCTCTTAAGAAAAGCAACTTACTCCTATGAAGACTGGGTGTAAATTTGTCTCTTAAACAAGAATGGCAGTCCTTAGTTTTCCTTTGTTTGTTTTTTTTTTTATATTTGCCTCACTTCTCTTATATTTCAGATTTTTGCTATTTTCATTTCAACAACAAATATAATTTTCAAATACAGATTTTTTTTTCTATGGCAATGTCTTAGGAACATGTTTTGTGTTAGACCTTAAGGTTTTCATTTGCCCTTTAACTACTTTTTCTTTTAGACCTGCACTTGAAAATCTAACAATTTACTATAAATTATTCTAACCATCATCTCGCAATACCTGAGAGCAACCACTTAAAATCATGTTCTATTTATTAACAGCAGGCATTTAGAGATTACTTTAAAATCAAGGTTCCAGCACAATATTTGTCTTTTTAGCCACTCTACGGCAATAAACTGTGCTAGTTCTTGGTTTTTTAGAGTTTTGTTGTGTTGAATAGACTGCTAAGAACCGAAGGCCAGCAAATACAATTAAAATATCAATACTGAAAGCTTTGTTAACACATAAGGGGTGTTGAAGCTCTCTGCAGGAATGGTCAAACTGAAACTACTTAACTAATTAAGCAAAGGCTTGTGCCCTATTTTTATTTCCAAGAATTTTCAAAATAAAACAGCTATTTTAATGATTAAAACAAACTTAGTTATTTAATCCACTGATGTAACTTAGAAGTTCAACATGTTCTACATACATTCACAAGGGAAAAATAAAAAGTTTTAATTATCTTTGCTTCATTTAACAAAAAGCTAAAAGAGTATTTGAAGACAGAATTTTCAAATATTTACATGAGTAAAATGCTCTGAACAATTTTAATATTTTTATGGCTTTTGATAAACTGGAGCCCTCAAATTTTATGGGCAGATGCTAAATTTACCACCTGAAAGGCAGCATAAAAAATTGTTCAACTCCAAGACTTTCTTTAACTGAGATAATTAAGCAAGAAATGTTTCTTTTTCTTTGATACTTTTCTTTGATACTCCAATTACTTTCAGCTTCCCCAACTCGAGGCTTTTCTGCTGCTCAAAAACGCAGGATAGATATTTTGACCCTCATATAAAATCGATAAAGGACAGGAAGAGGTTGAGATACAGATGGTAGCTGATAGGCAGCTAACAGGCTACAACACAAAATGATTAAGAGTGATTAGCAAAGTTAGTTAAGGGGGTAACAACTGATGAGTGTCTGACTGCAGAATACCTTTTATTCTAAGGTCTTTTTAATAAACAAAACAGAGCTGCTTAGAACTACTGGTGTCCGTCTCACTGCTCTTCCTTTGTAAATTCTATTTTCCCTCCCTTCCTCCCTCAGCACTGTCTCTTTAGCCGCCTGGCCCTTCCCCCCCAGCAGCTCGCTTCTCACAGCGAGTCCGAGAAGCGGAGACAGCTCTCGGCAGCGGGGGGCCGCGACTGCGGGGGAAGCAAAGGCACGGGCGCTTCTGCGAAAGGGGAGGGCTGCGGTGCCCCCGGGAACCGCGGCTTCCCCCCACACACACACAAGGAAAAGCCGCTTTCTTGGAGCGGGGAGCACTCCCTCCTGCTCCGTCCCGCTGCCTTCCCTCCCTGCCCCGGGAAAGTGTCCCCGGGAGGGAACTCCAAGCCAGACCGGTCTCCCCGCCCCGGGAGAACGCCGCTGGGAGGGAATTCCGAGCCCAACCCGGGGACGGGGCGCCTGGGTGACGGGAAGTCCCGTTTGGCAGGGATCTCGGAGCCCCCTCCCGCAGTAAGTCCCGGGGCTGGGAAGCTGTTAAGAAGGAGTCAAGAATTACTGTTAGCCATGTTTGTTGTTGCACAATTAATGTTGGTTGTGTTAACAATTGTTATAGCTGTTAAATAATGTTAATCACTTACCTTGTACCCCACTGTACCCCTATCCCAAGTTGCTGTCTCCTGTTCCTTGTTCCTGTCCCTACCCCCACTGTACCCCTATCCAAGTTGCTGTATTCCTGTTCCTTTTCCTGTCCCTGTTGGGCCCCGCCTCCACTGCTCCCCTATACTTCCATATGGCAACCAGTGGCTCCACCCGGTATGCAAACTGTGTGAACCCCCATGGATCTAAGGGACTACAGGAAGTGAAGACCAGCACATGCAGGCCCCCAAAGCATGCAAGCTGACGTCTGAATGCTTTGCCGGACCATGTTAGAAGACTGGGCAGGACAGCAGGCTACCTGTAGAGCCATTTGGTCAACTCGCCATAACCCAACAAAACTCGCTCAGAGTCACCCCCTAGACTTTCAGTGAGCCAAATCAGATAAGTCTCCTACAGGACTCCTGCGAGGTTGGAGACCCCAGCTCTGTCTTTGGGCAAAGCTGCTTGCACCTCCTCCTCCTTGTTGTCCACAGGGAGCAGTGCCAGTGAGTGCGACCCCTTGGGCCCCCACCCAGGCTGATTAATAAAGGCTTGAAAAAGGGAGCAGAAGGTCTCCTGGCCCTTTTATTTACAACAAGTTGGGGACTTGTCCGGGATTTAGCCATGCCTGAAGAGAACCAGGGACTGCCCTGTTGGGCCTCTGGGACAGCTGGCCACCCCCAGATCCGGAGATCAGCCTGGGAAAGGACAACGAAGAGGAGCACCAAGACTGGTAAGATGCCGGCGGCGGGAGTGGGAGGCGAGCGTGTGAGGTGTGAGTGAGACAGGGGCCGGCAGCTCGGACCCCTGAAGCAAATGTGGACCCCTCAGTACCACGGTTCCAAACTCCTGCAAGGGGGCTGGCTGGGAACAGGGGGAAGCAAAAGGGGCCTAGCAAGGCTCAGAAGAATGAAAGAGGCATCTCCCAGGGACAGAAGGGCTCCCTTCTGAACGTGTGGAGGTTTCCTTAGAGTATGAGTGGCACGCATGGGGTAGGTCTCCCTATTGAAAGGACCAAGCGGTCTAGGCCACTCCGGGCATGTGGAGAGCCTAGAAAAAGTGAGAGTCACGCGCAAACAATCTAGGTAACTCCCGGGGTGGCGTGTGGGGGTACCTAGGTTAGGTGTGAGTGAACACACCTCTCCCGCTTGGGTATAGGACCTGACCGGGGAATTTAGATTGGGGGTCCCCAGGCCCAACTGGCACCAGGTGTCAGTGAAGGACCTTCGCTTCCCTGGGTCTGTGACACAAGACGTGCTGAGAGGCCATAGCTGTCGTGGCTCAGTCCCGGCTCAGGGAGTTCCTGGGAAGGGAGGTCGTCAACTTGCTGCCACAGAGCACCAGGGCAGGTAGTCTGCGCGGGCAGGCGAGGCAGCTAGGGCAACACATACACACATCCCTTTGCCGAAGCCATCCCTTTGTGGGCGGGGTGGCTAGGAGGCAAGGGGGAATTCTCCCACCACTTACTCACATTCAGCCCTCACGCAGAAGCTATCTTCACTGGGGAAGGGGGATAGTCAGGGAGCGGAGGGGCAGGGGGTTCCAGGGTGAGCCCTGCTGACCAAAAATCTTTGTAAACAGCACTGAGACAGGGATGGGGAAGATCCCAGGTGGTCTAGTGCTAGGGTCCCCTCCACGTCGACCCAGTAGTGCTCGACAGGGGAGTCAGGGAGGCGAGGTGGGGGGGGAACAGAGATCGGACTTTGTCCGATTCTCACGTTCAGCCCTCGCGCAGAAGCTTTCCTCGCTGAAGGGGGATAGTCAGGGAGCGGAGGGGCAACCCTCGCGCGGAAGCTGTCTTCGCTGAGGGGGGATAGTCAGGGAGCGGAGGGGCAACCCTTGCGCAGAAGCTGTCTTCGCTGAAGGGGGATAGTCAGGGAGCGGAGGGGCAGGGGGTTCCAGGGTGAACCCTACTGAAGAAAAAGTTTTTTATTTATTCTCGTGAAAGTTTAGAAGTTTAGTTGCCCGTCATTAAAAATTTCCGTTTGAGTAGGGGCACATTTATAAAAGTTTAAGTTTAAGTAAGGGCCAGTTATAAGTTGGTTAAAGGTTGTGTTGCCTGTCAGTTGTATTTCGTTCAGGTAGAGGCACCATCAGTTCTTAAGTTTAGGCCCAGAGTCAAGAAGATTAATGGGGCAGTGCTTAAATAAGAGAGCAAACCCCAGGGGGAATGAAGAGACTACCAGAACCATTCCCCCTGTTAGAACAAATGCTAAATCGTTGGGACACACAAGAGGCCACCAAGAGCCTAGACTGGATTATGAACCAACAAAGATCTGTAAACTCCAAGGGGAAAAAAAGGGGGATAAGAAAGAGAAGAAAAAAGAGAGTAAGCTCACCTGAAACCCTTTTGACCATTTGCCCCCTCCTTCAGTTTACCCTGAGATACCCCAAGCTATCCCTGCTAATCCTCCAGCCTTTCCTGTGAGTCCTTCCCCACCTCCCCAAACCATGATCCCTATTCCTTCTCCAGCTTGTTCCCCAACAGTTACACCCTCTCTATCACCCCCGTCTAACCCGATTATCTCGAAAGCTAACCCCTTCTACTCTCCAGTTCTGTCTTCAATGTCTCCTAACACTGGCCTAGTCTCTTCCCCTTCACCATCCACACTCCCTGCAACTCCCCACAAGTGGGAGCTGGGCTTGCCAACCATTAGTAAAAATTAGTCCAACCTGAACCCGTTAAATGGACAGTTGAAGATGAAGAACAATTAGAAAATTTAAAAACCAAGTTATCCTCAACCCCAGTTCTCAGTCTACCCGACCTTAAGAAGGGGTTTAACCTATACATCAATGCAGAAGAAGGAATAGCCTATGGAGTGTTTTAACCCAAGAGTGGAGAAGATGTCGCAAACCCATAGCCTATTTATCAAAACTATTGGACCCAGTAGCCTGTGGATGGCCTACCTGCTTACAATCCATAGCTGCAGCTGCAATTTTAATAGAAGAAGCTCAAAAACTAACCCTACAGGGTAGAATCAGAGTACACACGCCACACGACTTAAAAACAGTCTTGAGTCAGAAGGCTTAGCAGTAGTTGACGGATGCTAAGATACTGAAATATGAAGTCATTCTAATGGATACCAGCAATTTAGAACTAGTGAACTCCAAGAGCTTGAACCCAGCACAATTCTTATCAGGAGAACCTCCACAAGAGTTAGAACATGACTGCTTGGAATTCGTAAATCTCCAAACTAAAGTAAGAGAAGATTTAAAATACCCCTACCCTACAGAAAAGTATTATTTATTGATGGTTCCTCCAGAGTAGTGGAGGGAAAACGACATCCTGAGTATGCAGTAATCATAAAAACAGAAGAAGGAGAACTGGAGATTCTAGAAAAAGGGAAACTACCTCCTAGTTGGTCAGCCCAGAGTTGTGAAGTTCATGCTCTGAAGAGAGGTCTGGACTTGTTAGAAAAAGAAAAAAGGACAATTTACACAGATTCGAAGTATGCCTTTGGAATAGTTCATACTTTTGGCAATATCTGGGAAGAGCGAGGCTACCTGAATTAAAAAAGGAAAAACCTGGCACATGAAAGACTAATAAAATCAGTGCAGAATCCCTAACCAAACCCACAGAAACTGCGGCAGTCCACATAAAAGGACATCAAAAAAGGAACACTTTAGAAAATGAAGGAAACAGATTGGCTGATCAAGTGGCAAAAGAAGCGGCTGTAGATCCAGAAGGACCAGTAAAAATCCTGAAATTAGACAAAGCAATAACTGAAAAAGAAGAAGAAAAAGAACCAATATTTAGTAAAAAAGAATAAGAAGCAAAAAAGAAACTGGAGCTGTCTCAAGGAGAACAAGGAGAGTGGTTGACATCAGACGGGCGAAAATTACTGAGCAAAGCTTTAGCCCGAAAAATGTTAAATGAGATACATGAACTAACTCATTGGGGAACCCAGGGGATGTGCAACCATTTCTTAAGAGAAAATCTGTGCCTTGGAGTTTATGATTTAGCAAAAGCTATAACGAGGGGGTGTATAATATGCCAGAAGGTAAATCAAAAAGTAATGAGAAAAGCTGAACCTGGAGGAAGAGAGTTAACCTTAAAACCATTCCAAAGTGTACAAATAGACTTCACAGAAATGCCTCCCATACAAGGATACAAACATTTATTGGTAATAGTTGACCACCTGACACATTGGGTAGAGGCATTCCCCACAAAAAGAGAAACAGCAGAGGACGTTGCCCGAATAATACTAGAGAGTATAATCCCCAGATATGGTTTAGTTAACACTATTGATTCAGATAGAGGGTCCCATTTCACCTCCCAAGCCCTACAAGCCATTGTAAAAGCCCTAGGAAAAAAGTGGAGACTGCACACCCCATGGCACCCCCAGAGTTCAGGTCGAGTAAAACGAATGAATAAGACATTAAAAAACGTGTTAACAAAACAGATGGCTGAAACCCAAATGAGTTGGTTAAAGTGTTTGCCCCTCACCCTCTTGAGAATCAAAACCAGGCCATGGTCCAACCTTGGGGCATCCCCATACGAAATAATGTTTAGTCTTCCCTTCCTAATGACCTAAAAAAAGTACTTAGAGACAATTGGAAAGACCCTAAGGAATTTAAGAAAAGGAAAATATCTCCCCCAAACCTCCCCATTTGACACCAATACTCACCAAATCAGTCCTAGGGATTGAGTGCTAATCAAATCCTGGAAAGACACTCCATTAACCCCAAAATTTGAAGGTCCCTCCCAAAGTTCTGCTAGTAACCCATGCTGCTATCCAGACCCAAGAAAAAGGTAGACTCATGTTTCCTGTGTAAAACAAAACAAAACAAAACAAACAAACAAACAAAAAAAACCCCAAACCAGTACCGCCTCCTCCAGACTGTGAACAGAACCCAGAAAAATCCCCCACGAGTTTCCCCAAGTGGATTGCCATCCAAGATCCTAGCAGCCTTAAAGTAACTCTTAAGAAACAACCAAAAACAGACTAAAAGAGAAATAGACAAAACTGCAGAGTTCTGTTAAACAGGATTGTTGTTAAAGTTAATGTATATATATGTTAAGTTGTTGCAATTCTTAATGTTTGAATACAAACAGAGTAAGTTAAATAAGAGACTCCCCATTAATTTCGCTCACAGAACATTTCCCAAGGGCAGTTAAGTTAAAAGGTGGGAAAAAAAAGAGGACCTTATTACCCCTCCAAACCTAAGAGGCAAGACAGGGTGGAGCAAAAAGAAGGTGGGCCATGAAGCTCCCTAAGGCAGAACTAGCCCATACCGAACTCTTAGGTGGACTAATATTAGTCCAGTTAATAAACTTTGCAGTAAGAGGGAGTGGAGAAGCATGCACGAAGTGCTACTATCCTCTTTGTGATGAGGAGGATCTAGGATCATTGATGAGGGTCCACACAAACATTAACCCCACCTGTTTTGATCACACACAATTGGAAACTTGTCAAGAAGAAGGAAAAACATACTGGCTCACAAAAAATATACTGCCTCATTTAAGCAGCGCCTAATTGGAGAATGTCCTGTAAGGGAAGCCTGGTTCTGCTTTGAACAAGAAGAAATGAATGACATAATAAAAGAAAAACAATTGATGGTAAAAAGAGAGAGTCTAGATGAAACACCTATTCATTGACTTGATTGAGAAAATTAGCAAAAAACTAAATTTAACCAATTGTTAGGTATGTGAGAATACCCAAATGTCAGATATTTGGCCCTGGGAGGGAATTAGCTTAACACCTCTAGACATTTTGAGATGGAAATTAACCGAGCAAAAACCCAAAATCACAGGAAAAAGGAGACAAGAACAATGAGATCTGAAAGCAAGAGTGATTGGAGAAGAATGTATTAAGCTAGTATTCAGATCCCTAAAATAACAGATGAAAAACAAGCCAAAATCATGTTAATGGGAACTCAAAATCAAGACCAGAGACACAAAACTGCCATACAAATATATACCCAATACCAAAAATTTAGAGAAACACACTTCCATGAGCCAGACATCAGAAATTGATGCGGACCAAAGTCCAATCAAAATATAAGAGGGGGGATATTATTAAGAAGGAGTCAAGAATTACTGTTAGCCATGTTTGTTGTTGCACAATTAATGTTGGTTGTGTTAACAATTGTTATAGCTGTTAAATAATGTTAGTCACTTACCTTGTACCCCCACTGTACCACTATCCCAAGTTGCTGTCTCCTGTTCCTTGTTCCTGTCCCTACCCCCACTGTACCCCTATCCCAAGTTGCTGTATCCTGTTCCTTTTTCCTGTCCCTGTTGGGCCCCGCCTCCACTGCTCCCCTATACTTCCATATGGCAACCAATGGCTCCACCCGGTATGCAAACCGTGTGAACTCCCATGGATCTAAGGGACTACAGGAAGTGAAGACCACCGCATGCAGACCCCCAAAGCATGCAAGCTGACGTATGAATGCTTTGCCGGACCATGTTAGAAGACTGGGCAGGACAGCCATGGTCAACTCGCCATAACCAGAACAAAACTCGCTCAGAGTCACCCCCTAGACTTACAATGAGCCAAATCGGATAAGTCTCCTACAGGACTCCTGCGAGGTCGGAGACCCCAGCTCTGTCTTTGGGCAAAGCTGCTTGCACCTCCTCCTCCTTGTTGTCCACAGGGAGCAGTGCCAGTGAGTGCGACCCCTTGGGCCCCCACCCAGGCTGATTAATAAAGGCTTGAAAAAGGGAGCAGAAGGTCTCCTGGCCCTTTCATTTACAACATGAACCAAGAAGGGTATAAAGCAGAACGGACCACAAGGCACACGGTGTGACACTGTGGAGCTCACGTCTGAGGTTTTCACCCAGTGCGCCCCGCTTCCTTGATTTGCTTGGCTTTGTCAATTTCGTGTCAATTTCTTGTTCGAAATTTCTCCTTGGCAATAAATTGTTTTTGATTGAAACTGGCTCTTAAAATTTATAACAATTGGTGGCCCGCACGGGGACTGGAAAGCCTTGATCTCCTTTTTCCAGGAGCGGGAGGCGCCCCTGCCCTATTGAGCAGGCCCACAAAGGAAGAAGTGATATGGAGGAACAATCACCAGGACAACGAACTGAGAAAGCCAGGGGGGCTTCTTCTGGGACAGCGGTTTATTTTTCTGCTCGTAAAACTCTTAAGTGCACTCACAGTCCACGTGGAAAAGGGTGAGTCGAGAAGTACACGAGTTTGGGTAGGGGTGGCAGTGTGTGTGTGTGTGTGTGTGTGTGTGTGTGAGGAAGAGACGTGAAAGATTTCTCGAAGCGAGTGTGGACCTTCGAACCTCAGTTCCGCTGTATTGCGAGATACACGGTCGGTGACGAGGGAAGTGAGTGGTAAAAAGAGCGAAAGAGCAAGAAGAAGTCTGTTTCACACACGGGAAACACACCAGGGTAGCCACCGGGGAACTGAGAGGAAGGGTACATCCCTTAAGACTTCGGGGATTGGTAAGCTTCTCAGTTGGATAGGGAAAAGGTAAGGAAAAAGTGAAAATGAGAGCTCGCTACCAGCCTGATCCCCTCGGGCCGACTCCCCGCGGGGGAAAACAGGCTGGCAGCCGCTGAAAGAAAATCTTCAGGGACCACGGAAAGGTACCTTTTGAAACAAAGTTTTTCAAGACCCCTGACAGACAGGAGACATTGCTTCAGGACCGTCCGAATTCAAAAGATGAAACAAGGTAAGAGTAAAACTCAGAAAATGGCGAGAAAGGGAAGGTCAGTAGAGAGAGTATACCCTGAAAATCCCCCGAGAAAGTCCCTTGGAGTAGGTATTAAGCGATTAGAAAGAATTAAAGAAAATTTGGAGTAGCCAAGGTTTAAGATTTTTTTAATACTTGGATTTGTAAAATGTTAGAATTTGTACTTGCAAGGACAGCAACCAGGAGAAAAGTGCAAGTGCGTTTTAGTATAGGGGAAGATTGAATGCAAAGCTGTACTCAGTATGCATCAGAGTGGAGGGGGAAAGAGTAGGATCCGTTGGGTGATCTCCCACCCCCATGAATGGTGCTGAGTGCCCCGGTTTTAATGGCAGGGGGCTCGGAAGGAATCCCTACCCTGAAACAGCAGCCTCCTGCGGGAAGCCAACCGCTTCCAGGGGTGTCCCAGCTCCGGGAATCTCCACAGTCCCCAGTAAAGAGTATCGGCACCTTTGCCTCCTCTGAAATTGCAACTTTCCAACAAGGACTGCAACCCCCAGTAGCATTCCTAGCCCCAGGACTTCCGGCGGGAGGAAGCCCGAGATCCCTGTCACCCGGGCGCGCCCCGTCCCCGGGTCTGGCTCGGAGTTCCCTCCCGGGGACACGCTCCCGGGGCGGGGAGGGGAGGCAGCGGGACGGAGCAGGAGGGAGTGCTCCCCGCTCCGAGAAAGCGGCTTTTCCGTGTGTGTGGGGGGAAGCCGCGGTTCCCGGGGGCACCGCAGCCCTCCCCTTTCGCAGAAGCGCCCGTGCCTTTGCTTCCCCCGCAGTCGCGGCCCCCCCGCTGCCGAGAGCTGTCTCCGCTTCTCGGACTCGCTGTGAGAAGCGAGCTGCTGGGGGGGAAGGGCCAGGCGGCTAAAGAGACAGTGCTGAGGGAGGAAGGGAGGGAAAATAGAATTTACAAAGGAAGAGCAGTGAGACAAGCACCAGTAGTTCTAAGCAGCTCTGGTTTGTTTATTAGAAAGAGCTTAGAATAAAAGGTATTCTGCAGTCAGGCACTCATCAGTTGTTACTCCCTTAACTAACTTTGCTAATCACTCTTAATCATTTTGTGTTGTAGCCTGTTAGCTGCCTATCAGCTACCATCTGTATCTCAACCTCTTCCTGTCCTTTATCGATTTTATATGAGTGTCAAAATATCTATCCTGCGTTTTTGAGCAGTAGAAAAGCCTCGCGTTGGGAGAAGTTAGAAGTAATTGGAGTATCAAAGAAAAAAAAAAAAAAGAAAAAGAAACATTTCTTGCTTAATTATCTCAGTTAAAGAAAGTCTTGGAGTTGAACAAATTTTTTATGCTGCCTTTCAGGTGGTAAATTTAGCATCTGCCCATAAAATTTGAGGGCTCCAGTTTATCAAAAGCCATAAAAATATTAAAATTGTTCAGAGCATTTTACTCATGTAAATATTTGAAAATTTTGTCTTCAAATACTCTTTTAGCTTTTTGTTAAATGAAGCAAAGATAATTAAAACTTCTTATTTTTCCCTTGTGAATGTATGTAGAACAGGTTGAACTTCTAAGTTACATCAGTGGATTAAATAACTAAGTTTATTTTAATCCTTAAAATAGCTGTTTTATTTTGAAAATTCTTGGAAATAAAAATGGGGCACAAGCCTTTGCTTAATTAGTTAAGTAGTTTCAGTTTGACCATTCCTGCAGAGAGCTTCAACATCCCTTATGTGTTAACAAAGCTTTCAGTATTGATATTTTAATTGTATTTGCTGGCCTTCGGTTCTTAGCAGTCTATTCAACACAACAAAACTCTAAAAAAACCAAGAACTAGCACAGTTTTATTGCCTTAGAGTGGCTAAAAAGACAAATATTGTGCTGGAACCTTGATTTTAAAGTAATCTCTAAATGCCTTCTGTTAATAAATAGAACATGATTTTAAGTGGTTGCTCTCGAGTATTGCGAGACGATGGTTAGAATAATTTATAGGAAATTGTTAGATTTTCAAGTGCAGGTCTAAAAGAAAAAGTAGTTAAAGGGCAAATGAAAACCTTAAGGTCTAACACAAAACATGTTCCTAAGACATTGCCATAGAAAAAAAACGATCTGTATTTGAAAATTATATTTGTTGTTGAAATGAAAATAGCAAAAATCTGAAATATAAGAGAAGTGAGGCAAATATAAAAAAAACAAACAAAGGAAAAATAAGGACTGCCATTCTTGTTTAAGAGACAAATTTACACCCAGTTTTCATAGGAGTAAGTTGCTTTTCTTAAGAGGTAAGGTTCTGTCATAAAGAATTTAGCTCCTGGAAAAAAAAAAAAAAAAAAAAAAAAAAAAAAAAAAAAAAAGAAGAGACTTGAAAAAAAAAAAGAGAAAAGAAAATATAAAAAGCTAAAAGATGCACTAATAGCTGCACCGGTTTTGAGTCTCCCAGCACAGAGTTTTTAACACAAAGCAGGAGCACGAAAACCTGTAAGATATGTGTCAAAGCTTTTAGACCCAATAAATAGAGGCTGGCCCACATGCCTACAGGCAATTATAGCTGTGGCTATGGGAGAGAATTAGTGACAAAAGAATATGCTGGGAAAATACTTAAAAGATTGCATAATCAAACACATTGGGGAGGCACAAGCGTTAGCAGAGCACTTTTTACAATTCTTTAAATAGATATGAATTAGCCAAACAGGAAGTGCTAGGATGTATAGTATGTCAAAAAATAAATCAAAATAAGAACAGACAAACCCCTATGGTGGGGAGGTGGGGGAGGGGCACCCTCTGGCATACCAGCCTTTTGCTAAAATACAGGTTAATTTCACTGATTTGCCCAAGGTTGGGAGATATCGGTACTTGTTAGTAATTGTTAGTCAGATAACACATTAAGTAAAGACCTTTCCAAATGCAAAGGCAACAGCCAGAGTAAGTTACAAAGGTATTGTTAAAGGAGATTATACCCAGGTTTGGGAAAATAGAGTACATTAATTTAGACCAAGGAACTCACTTTACCTCCAAACTTGTAAGACAATTGGCAGAAACATTAGAGTTTCAGTGGGAATACCGCACCCCCTGGCACCCCAGAGCTCAGGAAGAGTGAAAAGAATCAATCAGACTCTCAAAGCACAGCTTGCAAAATTGATACTAAAACTAAAATGAACGAGGTAAAATGTTTGCCTCTTGCTCTGTTAAATATTAAGAATAAAACCTCATGCAAAAGCAGGGGTATCACCCCTCGAAATGTTATATAGTATGCCTCATGAGCACAAGATCCCAGTGGGACACCACAAGGTTAAAGATATTCAAATACAACTGTATCTGGTATCTACAGACGGCAAAGAAAAGGTGGACCCACGGGTCTCGAGTGGAAAAGACGAATCACAAGACCCTAAATAGAAAGTAACATCCACGCCCAAGAACCTGCAAAATATGACTCCAGCAGTCAAACCAATAAGTGATACAATAAGCTGCACTAACTCAGAGTGTATTTGTTATCCATGGATACATTTGGAATGTGTTTATTGTCCAAAAATGTGAGTTGTACACTGTAAAAAGGGAACGAGGCCTAAAGCTTTGTGCACTAAGTGTTTAAAAGAAAAATGGGACCTAACAAGAAGATTCCTAGTGCTCACCACTAACCTGAGAATATTGGAACTCGACTCCTATGAGTAATATTAGATTTTCAAAAAGGGGATAAGGGGAAAATTGGACCAAGAAGCCCAAATATTAGCAATTGAATGCCAAGAGACAAAACAAAACTCCATGTGAAGTAGGTCCGGTTAAAGCTCTCTAAATAGAGCACCTTTAAGAGGCAGCTTGTACAGAAGAGGGGACCCCGGAAGCATGGCTTTGCTGCAGAGAAGATAATTTACTGCGCCACTGGTCGCACCCCGGCGGGCGTTGGCAATTGCAGAGAGACCTGCCAGTGGGAAACCCTAATTGCCGCGGACAGCCAAGGTGGCACGTGAAGAAAACCCCAAAAAGAGAAGCAAACAGATGACCAAACATAGAGGAGGAAAAAAGGAAGGGGGGGCTTAGAAACAAAAGGGGATAAAAAGTCCAACGGCATATAAGAAAGAAAAAGGAGGAAGCAAGTTGCTGTATCTCAGGAAACCGAGCCCAGGGTTCACAGGTCCCACAAAAAAGGAAGAGAATGAACAAGAAGGTTTATTTGTAATGTTTTAGTTTTCCATTTAGTCCATTTGTAATGTTTTAGTTCTCATTGGTAATGTTTTAGAAGCTCATTTATAATCTTTTAGCTCTCCATTTGTAGTGTTAAGTTTGTTATAAAAAAAAGTTCACTTGCAATAACCTTTTAATGGTGCTCTGAAAACATGAATTAAAATTATCAAATAGAAAGAGGGGGGAATTGTAATAAGGAATAATTCATGTTTTCATAATACTTGTTGTTATATTAGAAATATAGTTGATAAGAAAGCCAAAGGTTTCTCTTCTCACAGAGAGGCTTAGAAAATTTTGCAAGAGCTGTCTCCAGTTCCAAGAAAAAGACAAAGAAATTACAATACAAGGAACTTATAGAAACTTTGGAATTCAACAGTAGATCCAGTAGCAGAGAAGTTTCAAGAACCACTCCCCCCGACATCTGGGTCTGTGGGACAAGTCAGGACATGTATGAAATAAATAAAGGACTCCAAGTTATGCACTATATGTTGTATGTTGTATTGATGTTGTATGTTGTATTGTTATACTGTTTACCATGTTGTTAAAAAGGTTATGCTGTTATTTACCTGTTATTTCAAACTGTTCGTGTTGGACCCTCAAATCTCAGTTTCCTATGTTCCAACTTGTGCATTCCCTTTCCCCAGATCCCAAATTACCCCCTTACCTTCCGTCGGGCTAGGCCTCCGCTGCTCCCCGCCTGCTCGTCAAACTGTTAACCCTGCCTCATAGGGAAATCCAGAGACTCCCATGATGCACCGCTCCAGGCGGAAGTCCAGCTGACCCCAAAAAAACCCCTAAAACAACGAGCCGACCCAAAATCCGGACCTCCGAAGGACACTGCTGTGCGAGGAGGACATCCAGCCATCTGTGGAAGGCTTCCCACCTACTCGCCATGACCTAACAAGTACTGAACAAAGGTGACACCCCTGGACTAAACTGAGCCAAGTGGATTCCTAGGAATTCCTGTGAGGAAGGAATCCCAACTCTGCAGTGTCAGTGGCAGGCTTGACTTGCACCTCCTCCTCTGTGGTGTCCAGTGGGAGCAGCGGCGGTGTGCGCGGCCCCTCGAGCCCCCCACCCAGAGCTGTCTTTTAATAAAGGCCTTTCAAAAGGAGCTGGTCTCCTGGCCCATTTTTAACAATGTACACAGAGTCCAAACCAAGAAAGGGATAAAGCAGGCGGACCTCGAGGCACATGGTGTGAAACCTCGGAGGGACGTGACGCTGTGGAGCTCACGTCTGAGGTTTTCACCTGGTGCGCACCGCTTCCTTGATTTGCTTGGCTTTGTCCATTTTGTGTCAATTTCTTGTTCGAAATTTCTCCTTGGCAATAAACTGTTTTTGATTGAAATTGGCTCTTAAAATTTATAACAGGGAGGCTGCAGGGAAAGCTGCAGAGCTGGTACAGAGCTGTCAGCGAGGGAGAGGTGAGAGCAGGCCCCACCTTGCCCAGGCCGGAGCCCCAGCAGAGCCCTGGCAGAACCCGAAGCAGCCTGAGCCTGGGCAGAGGAGGCTGCCATGAGGCCCTTGGAGCTGCAAGAGGCAGCAGCCCGGCCCTGGGTGCCTCTTGGTGGCCCCGGGCGAATCCTCGGCTCTCAGAGCCCAGCTGGCAGCTGCCGCTGCCGAGGGGAAGCGCAGCCATGCTGGGCACAGCACAGCCTGGTGGCATTGGCCGTGTGGAGTCTGCACAGCAGGAGAGAAAGGCAAAGGACAGCCGAGGGCTGGAGGCCTGGCTGAGCATTCCTGTTCTTGTGCCGGCTGCCCTGGAACTCCTGGCAAAGGTGAGCAGTGTGTGCAGCCCTCTGGGCACAGTGGGAGGGAGCCGGGCTGCTCTGCAGGCTCCAGCACAGGGCAGCGTCCTTCAGGCACGGCGCTTCTGCCAGGGGAACCGAGGGCAGCCTCAGGCAGGGACAGCTTGGCAGGGCACATCTGCAGCAGCCAGGGCCTCACACAGCTCTGGGAGGAAGCGTCTGCACTCCTGGAGCTCTGCACCGAGCCAGAGCAAAGGGGTGAAATGCAGAGTGTTGTGCAGAAATATTCAGGGGCACCAGGCCAGCCTGCTTTGTGCTGTCTGGCACACAGCAAGCACTGTGCAATACAGCCCTGAGCTGCTGGGAGAGAGGTGTTAGAAAGGAGCCAACCCTTCGATGAAATTCAATGGGGACAAAGTCATCAAAGCAAAAGAGAACAGTTTCTTAGTAAGGATTCACCTGAGGTGGGTGTGGATCTCGCTCTCCCAAGAGCCTAACACACACACCCCCCAATAGAACGCCGCTTTTTATTGCCTTTCCCATCCCATGGCAAACCATCTCCCCTTTCCCTTTGGCTGGATACTAGGGAACTTATCTTCTCTCCTCACAGTCTACTTGTCTGTCTTATCCTACTTCCCTTTTGGTCTGGTCTTCAACTTGGCCCCTCTCCCAGCTTACAGCAACACCCAACAAATCAACTAGAACAAATCCAAACCCTCAATAACAACACCTAAAACCAACAACTTTCATTCTTTTTTCTAATAATCTTTTGGCTGCAGCCAAATATTACTTCATATATCACCAAGGGAATCGGGGATGAGCCAGTGCGTTGTGCTTGAGCAGTGAAGGAAGGGAGGAGAAGGGTTTCAGTAGGCAATTTGTGTTTTCTTCCTTAATTGCTGAAGGAAAGGCACCATGTGGCTTCAGTCAGCAAAACCATTTTCAGGGTGCATTGAGGAAATGCTTGTGAGCAATTCCCAGAGAAGGAAGGTGTTGAGAAAATGTTGAACTGTAACAAATCATGAATTCCATTTGCATGAACAGACAGCGTTGAGCCCTCTATTCCCCCAGTGCAGTGATTGCTGTGTGCAAGTGGCTCCCTCAGCCTTGAGAACAGAGTAGTCCTGCTAAGAAGGTCACTGGAATGCATTCAGGGGGAAGCAAGTGGTTGTAGGAGGCTCTTGGGCATCCAAGGAGAATTTGAGGAGTGGGATGTTCCCCAAATGACCACCAGAGACCCTCAAGAGACGCCTACTCTGTTGTCAGTAACTTCTGAGAAGGGATTTAAATATGTCAAATAATTGGAGGGAACCTTTTGCCTGTGAGTTTCAGCAAAGGAAAGAGTAGGTCTTACAGCCATGGTGACAAAGTAGTAGGTGAAAGTGCTTGTTCCTCTGTCCCTGTCCCTGCATCCCTGTGCCCCTGTCCCTATCTCCACAGCTGCACCAGCCCCATGATGCCTCCCCAAATCTATCTCCCCATTATTGTACATCCTGTCCTGTCCCCATTCTCCTGTTCCCACAGCCACCCCACAGCCCCGGTCACCTCAGGCACTGGCTCTGCTGCCCTTGGGGACCTCAGGGGACCCCACAGCCCCCCTGGGCCCCCTCCCCACCTCTCTCTGCCCATCCCCATGCCCGGGGCACTCACCCCACAGCAGCAGCAGTGCCATCTTCCCAGCCATTCCCGTGTCCCTGGCCACCCAGGGCTGGCTGTCACTCGCTGCTGTGGCCAGTGGTGCCCTGGGTGGCAGCTCTTGGGATGAAGAGGAAGAAAGAAAGGTCACACCCCGTCCCCACGCGTAGGTGGCCCTTGGTGGGGGCAGGGTAGGGGAAAGGTGGAGTCACAGCAGGGGACAGGCTGGGGACATGATGGGGCAGCCTGGGGGCTCGGTGGGGGATGGTGTTCCCAGGAGTGGGGGGGCTCAGGGGTTCTGGGGAACCAAGGATGGGTGTCCAGGAGAATGGGGGTGCAGAGGGATTGGGGTCTCCATGCCTGGGGGGATTCAGGGACGGGGGTCCTGGGGGAACAGGATCCCCAGGGATTTTGGGTCAGGGGATGGGGGTCCCACGGTTGGAGGTTGCAGGGGGGAAAAGGAGAATCTTGGGAAGAGGGGTTCTGGGGGAAGGAGCAGCCCATGTGGTGGGATCAAGGCAATGGTGGTGCTGGGAGGGGGGTCCCAGGGAGGAGAGACCAAGGGAATGGGGGTCCCATGGTTGGGTTCCCAAGGGAACTTGGGCTGGGTGGGCACGGGGGTCGCAGCTCCTTCCCTGGGTGCCTCAGATGTTGGGGTGACCCAGAGCCCAGCACAGCCCCCACAGGGAGTTCATGGCTGGGGGAGCACCCCAGGGTTGAGGCTCTGGGTCTGTGCCCCACACACCCCGGGGCTTTTTCCCATCCCCCTCCCATTTCCTGGCTCAGCGACCCCAGGGAACACCTGAGCAGGTAACGCTGGGGGATCCCAGGAAGGGGAAAAGGGAGCTGGGGGGTTCAGGCAGTGCTTGGGGGGCTGTGAGGGATGAAAGATTTTCACTTTCTCTTTCCTGCAGCAGAAGGAAGAGGCCGTTCATGCTGAGCTGAGGACGTGGGTTCTGTCCTGGGGGGGCACATCCAGAGGGTCCTGCCCTGAGGGAAAAGGGCTCCTCTGCTGTGGTGACACCTGGGTCTTGTCCCAGGGTCTTGTCCCAGGTGGGATCCTCCTTCTGGGAGTGCCACGTCCTTGGGGATTCCTGTCCCACAAGGTGGCACATCCTGGTGACCTCTGTTCTGGAAGGGCCCTGAGCCTTCCTGCTGTGCCCAGTGAGGCCCTGTGATCTCTGGGCTGCCCAAACTAAAGGGGGCACCTGATACGACCTTGCCCTGATGATGGCCAATGCCAGGCTAAATTTGGCTCAGGTTCCCTGATGGTTGAGGAACAATTTTACATCCACAGAATAAAGGCAAAATTCTTTTCCCACTCCACTTTTTTTTACCCAACAAAAAAGAAACGCAGCAAAAATCAAACTGGCAGTGTACAAAATGGTCTGGTCAATAGAATCCTTTTAATCCTTGCTCTCCCAAGAAGACTCTGATAAGGAAAACAAAAAGAAATCACAGAGAAAGGAGTTTTTGGTTCCCTTTAGGAGCCCCTTGGTGCATCCCACAGCTTGTGGGTAACACAGAGCGTGGAATCCCCTGAGTGCCCAGCAGGTCCGTGGGGTTGTTCCCTGCCTGTGGGCAGCACCCCAGCCCATGGGGAAGGCTTTGGCTGGGCCATGTTCAGGAACTCTTCCCATTTTTCTCATTCTCACCCTGAAATTTGATTTACTTCCCATGGCTCCTGCTCCCAACAGGGGAGGAACTCTGTCCATCCTTGGAGCAGCGCACAGGGATCCGTGGAAATGCCCGTGTGTCCCTCAGGGGCTGCTGCCCTGGGAAATGCGCTCCAGCCTGCCCTGAATTCCCCTGCCTGGGCACTCCCTGCTCCTGCTGGGACACCCCTGTCCCCCAGATCCAGGGCTGGAGCCCCTGCTCGATATTTCCACACTTTTCCCTCTCTTCTGGTGTCCACATGCAGAAGCCAAAGTTTTTCTCTGGGTTGTTCCAAAGGGCTGCAGGTTTGAGACTGGAAGGTGGAGTGTCCTGGTCAGGTTGTTGTTGTCTTTGCAGTGGTTCTGGGGCTCTCTCAGCCCCTTGGGCAGAGAGATCAAAGCACCAATTGCTGCATTTCCAGCCTGGTTCCCTCAGCGCTGCCCCTGCAGGGGCGGTTTCCAGCCAGCCCTGCTCTGAAAAACCATCAAAGGCCCTGGCAGAGCCACTGCTGGGGCTGCCATTGGCTTCTGTGCTTCTGGCAGGGCTGAGCAAACCACAGCCAGGCCTTTTTCATCCCCTCACAGAATTCTCCCCTTTGCAGCAGCTCCAAAGCTGCCAGAACCAAAGCCGAGGGGGCGGGGGGGACCCTCAGGTGCTGGCTGCCACCTGGGGCTGGCCAGAGCAGGGCTGGCCAGTGCCCATCCCTGGGCAGCGGGGCCGGGCCCCACACTTGGATGGCCCCTGGCTGCGAGGAGGAGGAGGAGGAGATGGGGAGCTCCTTCCTGCCCGGGGCTCCATTCCCAGGAGCTCAGGTCCTTCAGGGCACCGGCCAGAAAGGAGAAGTCTGGAGCCCTCCTGGAGCTGCCATCCCCCAGGACAGGACCCTCTTGGCCAGCATGTGTCCCCCCTCACCCGGGACAGGATCCCCCCAGGACAGGACCCCCCTGGATGTGTCCCCCTGGACAGAACCCGCCCCCCGTGTGAGGCTCAGCACAAACGGCCTCTTCCTTCTGCTGCAGGAGAGAGAATGTGAAAGTGTTGGGGGAGGGGGGGAACAGCCAGACACCCCCAGCCCCCACAGCCTCCCAACCCCCCCTGCAGACCCCTCACCCCTGCTTCCCCCACCCTGGGGTTCCCCCAACCCCGTTCCCTGCTCGGCTGCTCCCCAGGGTCACCGAGGCACGAACTGGGGGCGGGGGCTGTGAAATTGAGGGGTAAAAGGGAGGAAATGGAAATGAAGAGAGGAAAATGTCACTGGGGGATGGGGGGGCACAGACCCAGAGCCCCTCGGAATCCCCTTGCTGGGCCTTTCCCAAACCAGTAGCACACGAGGGGGGGCAGTTCTGGGCCTTAGCTCACCCCAAAATCTGAAGTTCACCCCTTGAAGGAGCTGGGATCCACGGGTCCACTCAGCCACTGCCCATCCCCGGCACCCCCATTCCCCTGGGAACCCAACCACGGCACCCCCATTCCTGAAGTTTCCCTTCCCTGGGACTCCCATCCCAGCACTCACATTCCCCAGGATCTCCCTGGCTCAGGATCCCCATTCAGAGGAGCCCCCTCCCACAAACTCCATCCCTTACAATGCCCCTTCCCCCAGGACATTGATTCACCCAGGGCACCCCATTGCCATGGGACCCCCCCATTCCCCCCACACCCCATCCCTGGCACTCCCATCCCATGACCCCAAATCCCTGGGGTCCCCCATTCCCCTGGAAACCCAACCCTGGTTTTCTAAACCCCGAGCCCCCCACTCCTGAGAACCCCGTGTCCCCTCTTGCGTCACCCAGCCTTGTCCCCACAATTCTCACAGCCTGTCCCCAGCTTGTGGCCACCCTGCCCCCACCAGGTGCCACCTACACATGAGGATAAGACCTGACCTCGCTTCCTTCCGCCCTGGCTGAACAACCGCCAGCCAGGGGACAGCGAGTGACAGGCAGCCCTGGATGGCCGGGGACACGGGGATGGCCGAGAAGGTGGCACTGCTGCTCCTGTGGGGTGAGTGCCCCGGGCATGGGGATGGGCAGAGAGCGGTGGGGAGGGGGCCCAGGGGGACTGCGGGGTCCCCTGAGGTCCCCAAGGGCAGCAGAGCCAGTGCATGAGGTGACCGGGGCTGTGGGGTGGCTGTGGGGACAGGAGAGGGGGGACAGGACAGGAGGGACAATAATGGGGAGACAGATTTGGGGAGGCATCATGGGGCTGGTGCAACTGTGGGGACAGGGACAGGGGCACAGGGATGCAGGGACAGGGGGACAAGCACTGTGTGGATGGGCCGTGGGGACAGAGGCTGTGGGATTTCTGGGGGTGACCTGTGCCAGCAGAGGGTGGCTGTGGCAGCCCCAATTCTGGGGTGTCCTCAGTGTCCCTGTGTCCTGCCTGAGCATTGGGTGGCCACGGTGTCCCTGTCCCCAAGGGGTCCGTGCCACACAGGCACAGTTTGGGGACAGCCCCCACAATCCCCACTGTACCCACAGTGCCACCCCCACCCAGACCTGTCCCTTCTCCCTTCCAGCCCAGACCCTCGGCCTCGCTGGTGAGTCCTCCCTCGGGGGATGCCATGTCCCCGCCCCGCTGTCCACAGCCCCGCTGGCAGGCTGGTGTCCCCTGTCACCCGCAGGCGCCCAGACCACCCAGCTCCTGGTGCAGCCCCCCTGGATGCCGGCGGTGCTGTGGGACCGGGTGACACTGACCTGCCAGGGCTCAGGGACCGCCGGTGCCACCACCTGGTACAAGGACGGGCAGAGCTGGGGACAGGAAGGACTCGACCACGTCACTGTCACCGAGAGTGGCACCTACACGTGTGACAGAGCCGGCAGTGGGCTCTGCTCCCCCGTGAGAGTTTTAGATGGTGAGGGGGGTTTGGGTGTCCCCAACCTGGCACCTGTGGGACCCCGAGGGCTCTGGGTGGGCTCCACTCCATTGGTCACCTCCTGGTGTGACCAGATCCCATCCCCTGCTCTGGGGACGTCCCAGAACATCCCAATTAAAGGGGACTCCTCCCTTGCAATGGCTGAGCCCTGGTGGCTCCCGGTGCCATCAGGATTGTCCAGACACCCCTGGTGTGACCGGACCCCCCCTGTCCCACAGACCCGCTGGTGCTGCAGGTGCCGGCACGGCCGCTGCTGGAGGGGGACACGGTGACACTGCGCTGCCGGGGTTGTCGGAACAGATCAGTCACCAGAGAGCATTTCTTCCATGAAGGGAAGGATCTCGGGGAGCCCCTCAATGGGACCGAGCTGTCCCTGTCCCCTCTGCTGATGCACCACAGCGGCCGCTACCGCTGCAGGGGCGGGGTGGAGTCAGAGACAACGCGGGGGTGGCAGGAGTCAGTGCACGGTGAGCACCCCACATCTCTGCACCCCCACAGCTCCTCCCCAGGGACTCGGGGTCACAAATCCCCCTCCCCTCTCCTCCCCAGAGCTCTTCACGGTGCCGGTCCTGGAGGGTCCCCCCGAGCTCATCGAGGGGTCCCCCCTCAATCTCAGCTGCCTCAGCACCCCCAGCCCCCTGCGGCCCCCAGCCCCCCTCCTGCACCTCTTCTACCGAGACGGGCGGTGGGTCGGGGGCCCGCAGGGGTCCCCGCAGTTCCTGGTGCCCGCCGTGGGGCTCTCCCACTCGGGGAATTACAGCTGCCAGGTGCGCTCCGAGGGCGGGGCCGTGCAGAAGAGCAGCGCCCGGCTCGGCGTCACGGTGCGCGGTGAGTGCGGGGATGGGCACGGGGAGCCCCCGCAGCCCCCTGGGGTCCCCTGCCTCAGCACCTCCGTATCCCCCAGAGATATTTCCTGAGTCTCCCCACCTCTGCCCTGTGTCCCCTCATCCCTCTCTGTGCGGTGACCCCACCCACGACATCCCCAGTCACACCCATCCACCCCCCCGGTTGGTGCCAGCCCCTCCCTGTGACCTCAGCCCCGTCTGTGTCCCCGCAGTGCCCGTGGCCAGTGCCACCATCAGCCCCGGTCCCCTGTCACACCAGGTGCACGCAGGTGACCCCGTGACCCTGCGCTGCTCGGTGCAGGTGGGCTCAGCCCCTGTCACCTTCACCTGGCTGAAAAACGGGCAGGAGGTGGCCCGGGGTCCCCTCCTGGAGCTCAGGGACGTCACTGTGGGACATTCAGGCACCTACCAGTGCGTGGCCACCAACCAGCTGGGACAGGACGGGCACCGCGTGTTCCGGGCACTCAGCCCTGAGCTGGCCCTGGAGGTGACCCCTGGCTCACCCTCGGTCACAGGTGAGGTCACACGGGGTCACACGGGGGGTGCAGGATCCTCAGGGTTCAGGGTGGCCCCGATGTGTCCTCCCCTGTCCCCAGCAGTGGCCGCAGGGATTGGTGGGTCCTTCCTGTTCCTGCTCCTGCTCGTGGCTGTCACCGTGGGCTGGCACCGGTGTCACCGCCAGTGTGGGTGACAATGG
The DNA here is from genome assembly GCA_017589585.1 of Phylloscopus whistleri. Classification (NCBI taxonomy): domain Eukaryota; kingdom Metazoa; phylum Chordata; class Aves; order Passeriformes; family Phylloscopidae; genus Phylloscopus; species Phylloscopus whistleri. Next base: position 24,407 of record JADMLD010000567.1, read on the forward strand.
GGGGGATGGGGGTCCCAGGGATTGGGGTGAAGCCCCCCCAGACTTTGGGCGCCATACGGTGTCACCAACAGCTCCTGACTCAGCTGGAGCTGAGTCCCCAAACATTTCAGCTGGGTTTGCTGGGGGGTTTGGGGAGGTCCTGGAGGGTCGTGCAGGGATGTTGGGGGTTCTGTCAGGCGGTTTGGGAGGGAGTTTGAGGGCTCTGGAAGCTCAGGGGGTTCAAGGGACGGTTCAAGGCTTTTTGGGGACTTTAGGGATGGTTGAGGGTCCTGCAGGCAATCAGGGGTCCCAAGGGTGTTCAGGGGCCTTGAGGACCCCACAGTCACCCCTCCCCTTTTCCCTTTGCAGCCCTCAGGAAGCAGCAGGAAAGGTGAGTGGGGGGCTCCAGGTCTGACCCCCCAATTTACCATCACTGCAAATCCCCCCCCCCACAGTCACCCCATATCCCCGCAGGGCCCCCCCGGATCCCCCGGCCCCCCCAGAGGAGGGGGAGGTGCTGTACACCCACGTCGTGAGCACCAAGCGGGCAGGGGGTGAGTACGGGGTGGGACACAGTGACACGTCACCCACGGTGTCAGCCCCACCCAGGTCCCCACAACCGGTGTCTCTTGCAGGGCCCCCCCGTGTCACATCCCCACAGGTGATCTATGCCGAGGTGCTGGGACCCCACAGGCGACAGCGGGACCCCAGTGACATCTACCAGGACCTGCTGTGACACTGGGGACACTGGGGACACTCGGGACACTGGAAGTCCCTGCCCGAGGCCACCCCCCATTTGTGTTCCTCCCCGGCTCCCGTGGGTGCCCCCCGTGCCACGAGTGGGGGATCCCCTGTGGGGCTGCCCAGAGCTCCCCGTTCCAGCGCTCCCAGTGCTCCCAGTACCCCCAGGGGCTCCCCATTCCCTCCCCAGTGCCGGGGGGGGGCACAGGAGCCTTGTCCCTCCCGCTGGGCTCAAACCGCAGCTTTTGGATTAAACCGGGAGCGATGGTTTTTGTTTGTCCGGCTCTGCCTGCTCAGCTCGGACCGAGGAGGGTCCCGCTCAGGCTGTTGAGCAGATCGGAGCGGGATTTGCAGGATTTTGGGGGCTCTCTCCGTCCCCTGGGCACAAATGGGACAAAATGCTCGATCGGGGCATTTCCGGAGCGGTTCCCTCGCAGCTGCCCCGCAGAGGGGAAGGAGCTGCCGCTCCCTGTTTGTCCCCTCGGGGTGACAGCGGCCAGGGGCTCGGGGACCTGCGGCCCCACGGGCACCGATCCCGCAGCTGCCGAGCCCCTCGGGCCCGGCTGGAGCCCCGCGATGGAGCCGGCGGTGGACAGGGGTGTCCCAAATCGCATCCCAAAACCCTCGGCACCTCCAGCCCTGCCCGGTGCCCCCCGGTGCCCCCGGTGCCCCAAGCCCCGCACCCGAGCGGCGCCCGAGCCCCGGAGCTGCTACGGAGCCTCGGCCGGGCCCGGCCCCGGGGCGGGCGGGGGGCGCCGGGAGGGAGGTGCCGGGAGGGCGGAGGGGACCGGGGAGCCCGGGGAGGAGCCCCCGGCACGGCGGGAGCCGAGTCCCGGCCTCGGGTCGCTGTCGCGGGCTGCGGGCACCGGCGGTGGCCGCGTGTCCCCAGCGGCTGCGACAGCGTGTGCGAGGCCGCTGTCGCGATGTGTCGGGACCGGCTGTTGCCGTGACAGCTCCGGGTGCTGGCGGGGGGAGCGGGGAGGGGCTGGGGCAGAGCTGGGAAGGGCAAATCCCAGCGGTGGCAAAGATGGAATTGCGGCAGCCCAGAGGAGCCCGAGGCTGCCGGAGGAACAGCCCTGCGGGGAGCAGTGAGGGGCACCAGGGGCTCCCGAGATTCCCCCGCAGCCCATGGGGGTCCCCGGGGAGCAGAGACCCCCCCACCCCTGCAGCCCTGCAGGAGCCCCCGGCCGAGCAGGGGGTGCCCGAAGGGGGCTGTGAACCCATGGGAAGCCCCCGCTGGAGCAGCTCCCGAGAGGGGAAGGTGTTTTGCAGACGCGTTTCGCTTCTCCTTTTCCAGCCCTGAGCTGATGAATGATAAATTCAATTCATTTCCCCGAGTCGAGCCCGGTTTTGGCCCTCCCTGTCCTCCCTGCCCTTCTCCCAGGACAGGGCACCACCGGCTGAGATGTGCCACCCCCAGGATGTGTCACCCCCGCCACAGGGACACCCCTGAACAGGGACAGGACCCCCTGGATGTGCCCCCCGAAGGACAGAGCCTGTCCCCCTCCATGTCTGACTCAGCACAAAAAGCCTCTTCCTTCTGCTGCAGGAGAGAGAAAGTGAAAGTGTTGGGGGAGGGGGCACAGCTGGACACCTCCAGTCCCCCAAACCCTCCCAGCTCCCCTACAGCCCCCGCACCCCTTTTCCCCTCCCCGGGGTCCCCTCATCCCGGTACCTGCTCAGGAGCTCCCGGGGATTGCTCAGCAGGGACCTGGGGGGTGCAAAAGTGATGGAAAAAAGGAAGGAAATGGAAATGAGGAGAGGAAAAAGCCCCTGGGAGGCTGGGGGGGTCACAGATCCAGAGCCCCTTGGAATCCTGGGGTAACCCTGAGGCCACGACCACCTTGTGGGGGCAGTGCTGGACCCTGACTCACCCCAAAATCTGAGGCAACCAGGGAAAGAGCTGTGATCCACGGGCCCATGCAGCCACTGCTCATCCCTGGCACCCCCATTCCCCTGGGAACCCACCCATGGGACTCCCATTCTTTCTGCCCCCGCTCCCTGGGACCCCCATTCCCGGCACTCATATTCCCCAGGACCTCCGTTCCCAAGGAACCCCACTCCCAAGGAACCCCATCCCAGTAATTGCAGCCCCTGGGATCTCCATTCTCCTGGGAGGTGGATTCCCCCAGGGCACCCAACCTTGGCTGCCTACAACCCCAGCCTTCAAACACTGCCAACGCCATGTCCCCACTGTACCCCACTGTGTCCCCGCCAGGTCCCCGCCATGTCCCACCATCACCCCGATGTCCCAAAATGTCCCCACCCGACCCAGAGCCAGTTCACACCCTGCCCCCACCAAGGGCCACCAACACGTGAGGATGAGACCTGACCCCGCTTCCTTCCCCTTTGGTCAAAGAGCTGTCACAGCGGGGACAGGTGGCCACAGCAGCGAGTGACAGCCAGTCTGGGTGGTCGGGGACACAGGGATGGCTGGGAAGGTGGCACTGCTGCTCCTGTGGGGTGAGTGCCCCGGGCATGGGGATGGGCAGAGTGGTGGGGAGGGGGCCCAGGGGGACTGCGGGGTCCCCTGAGGTCCCCAAGGGCAGCAGAGCCAGTGCATGAGGTGACCGGGGCTGTGGGGTGGCTGTGGGGACAGGAGAAGGGAGAGAGGAATGAGGGGACAATCCTGCGGGAGGGACAGGGATTTGAGGAGGCATCATGGGGCTGGTGCAGCTGTGGGGACAGAGACAGGGGCACAGGGATGCAGGGACAGGGACAGGGGGACAAGTACCATGCAGATGTGGCCACGGGGACAGAACCTTTGGGGCTGTTGGGGGTGACCTGTGCCAGCACAGGGTGGCTGTGGTGGCCCCAATTCTGGGGTTTCCTCAGTGTCCCTGTGTCTTGCCTGAGCATTGGGTGGCCACGGTGTCCCTGTCCCCGAGGGGTCCGTGCTACACAAGCACAGTTTGGGGACAGCCCCCACACTCCCCACTGTACCCAGAGTGCCACCCCCAGCCAGCCCTGTCCCTTCTCCCTTCCAGCCCAGACCCTCGGCCTCGCTGGTGAGTCCTCCCTCGGGGGATGCCATGTCCCCGCCCCGCTGTCCCCAGCCCCGCGGTGGCCCTGGCAGGCTGGTGTCCCCTGTCACCCGCAGGCGCCCAGACCACCCAGCTCCTGGTGCAGCCCCCCTGGATGCCGGCGGTGCTGTGGGACCGGGTGACACTGACCTGCCAGGGCTCGGGGACCGCTGGTGCCCCCACCTGGTACAAGGACGGGCAGCGCTGGGGGCAGAAGGGACACGACCAATTCAATGTCACCGAGAGTGGCACCTACACGTGTGACAGACCCGGCAGTGGGCTCTGCTCCCCCGTGAGAGTCTCAAATGGTGAGAGGGGATTTAAATGATTGGGGTGGCCCCCTGGTAGCTCTGGGTGGGCTCCACTCCGGGGGTGGCCTCACAAGGCAAGAGCCTGTCCCCGGCACACGGGGACATCCCAGTGCACCCCAGTGTGATGGGACCCCTGTGGTGACACCTGTGCCATGGGGCTGCTCCTGCTGTCCCCGGGATCCTCCCGCGCAATGGAGGCTCCACCCAGATGTCCCCGGTGCCACCTGGGACCTGTCTGGAGCCCCTCAGTGTGACAGGACCTCCCTGTCCCCCAGACCCGCTGGTACTGCAGGTGCCGGCACGGCCGCTGCTGGAGGGGGACACGGTGACACTGCGCTGCCGGGTCCGGCAGGACATGTCGGTTACCGAGGTGCGATTTTACCGTCGGGACAAGGAGGTGAGGAAGACCGTCCGTGGGACGGAGCTGTCCGTGTCCCCTCTGCAGCTGCGCCACAGCGGCCGCTACCGCTGCGGGGGCTGGGTGACCTTCAAGCGATCACGGAAGTGGCAGAAGTCGCGGCCAGTGACAGTGACAGTGCACGGTGAGCACCCCACACCTCTGCACCCCTCTGACCCTCCCCAGGGATTCGGGGTCACAAATCCCCCTCCCCTCTCCTCCCCAGAGCTCTTCACGGTGCCGGTGCTGGAGGGTCCCTCCGAGCTCATCGAGGGGTCCCCCCTCAATCTCAGCTGCCTCAGCACCCCCAGCCCCCTGCGGCCCCCAGACCCCCTCCTGCACCTCTTCTACCAGGACGGGCAGTGGGTGGGGGGCCCGCAGGGGTCCCCGCAGTTCCTGGTGCCCGCCGTGGGGGTCTCCCACTCGGGGAATTACAGCTGCCAGGTGCGCTCCGAAGGCGGGGCCGTGCGGAAGAGCAGCGCCCGGCTCGGCGTCACGGTGCGCGGTGAGTGCGGGGATGGGCACGGGGAGCCCCCGCAGCCCCCTGGGGTCCCCTGCCTCGGTACCTCCGTATCCCCCAGAGATATTTCCTGAGTCTCCCCACCTCTGCCCTGTGTCCCCTCATCCCTCTCTGTGGGGTGACCCCACCCACGACATCCCCAATCACACCCATCAACCCCCCCCGGTTGGTGCCAGCCCCTCCCTGTGACCTCAGCCCCGTCTGTGTCCCCGCAGTGCCCGTGGCCAATGCCACCATCAGCCCCGGTCCCCTGTCACACCAGGCACGTGCAGGTGACCCCGTGACCCTGCGCTGCTCGGTGCAGGTGGGCTCAGCCCCTGTCACCTTCACCTGGCTGAAAAACGGGCAGGAGGTGGCCCGGGGTCCCCTCCTGGAGCTCGGGGCCGTCGCTGTGGGACATTCGGGCACCTACCAGTGCGTGGCCACCAACCAGCTGGGACAGGATGGGCACCGCGTGTTCCGGGCACTCAGCCCTGAGCTGGCCCTGGAGGTGACCCCTGGCTCACCCTCGGTCACAGGTGAGGTCACACGGGGTCACACGGGGGGTGCAGGACCCTCAGGGTTCAGGGTGACCCCGATGTGTCCTCCCCTGTCCCCAGCAGTGGCCGCAGGGATTGGTGGGTCCCTCCTGTTCCTGGTCCTGCTCGTGGCTGTCACCGTGGGCTGGCACCGGTGTCACCGCTGGGGTGGGTGACAATGGGGGGGAATGGGTGTCCCAGGGATTGGGGTGAAGCCCCCCCAGACTTTGGGCGCCATACGGTATCACCAACAGCTCCTGACTCAGCTGGAGCTGAGTCCCCAAACATTTCAGCTGGGTTTGCTGGGGGATTTGGGGAGGTCCTGGAGGGTCGTGCAGGGATGTTGGGGGCTCTGTCAGGCGGTTTGGGAGGGAGTTTGAGGGCTCTGGAAGCTCAGGGGGTTCAAGGGACGGTTCAAGGCTTTTTGGGGGCTTTAGGGATGATTGAGGGTCCTGCAGGCAATCAGGGGTCCCAAGGGTGTTCAGGGGCCTTGAGGACCCCACAGTCACCCCTCCCGTTTTCCCTTTGCAGCCCTCAGGAAGCAGCGGGAAAGGTGAGTGGGGGGCTCCAGGTCTGACCCCCCAATTTACCATCACTGTAAATCCCCCCCCCCCTACAGACACCCCCATATCCCCGCAGGGCCCCCCCGGATCCCCCGGCCCCCCCAGAGGAGGGGGAGGTGCTGTACACCCACGTCGTGAGCACCAAGCGGGCAGGGGGTGAGTACGGGGGGGGACACAGTGACACATCACCCACGGGTGTAACCCCCACCCAGGTTCCCATAGCCGTGTCTCTTGCAGGGCCCCCCCGTGTCACATCCCCCCAGGTGATCTACGCCGAACTGCTGGGACCCCACAGGCGACAGCGGAACCCCAGTGACATCTACCAGGACGTGCTGTGACACTGGGGACACTGGGGGCACTGGGGACGCTGGAGGTCCCGGACCGAGGCCACCCCCTGTGTGTGTCCCCCCCCAGCTCCCGTGGGTGCCCCCTGTGCCACGAGTGGGGGATCCCCTGTGGGGCTGCCCAGAGCTCCCCGTTCCAGCGCTCCCAGTGCTCCCAGTACCCCCAGGGGCTCCCCATTCCCTCCCTAGTGCCGGGGAGGGGGCACAGGAGCCTTGTCCCTCCCGTTGGGCTCAAACCGCAGCTTTTGGATTAAACCGGGAGCGATGGTTTTTGTTTGTCCGGCTCTGCCTGCTCAGCTCGGACCGAGGAGGGTCCCGCTCAGGCTGTTGAGCAGATCGGAGCGGGATTTGCAGGATTTTGGGGGCTCTCTCCGTCCCCTGGGCACAAATGGGACAAAATGCTCGATCGGGGCATTTCCGGAGCGGTTCCCTCGCAGCTGCCCCGCAGAGGGGAAGGAGCTGCCGCTCCCTGTTTGTCCCCTCGGGGTGACAGCGGCCAAGGGCTCGGGGACCTGCGGCCCCACGGGCACCGATCCCGCAGCTGCCGAGCCCCTTGGGCCCGACTGGAGCCCCGCCACGGAGCCGGCGGTGGACAGGGGTGTCCCCAAATCGCACCCCAAAGCCCTCGGCACCTCCAGCCCTGCCCGGTGCCCCCCGGTGCCCCCGGTGCCCCAAGCCCCGCACCCAAGCGGCGTCCAAGCCCCGGAGCTGCTGGCGAGGGAGGCGGGGAGAGGCTGGGGCAGAGCTGGGAAGGGCAAATACCAGCGGTGGTAGAGATGGAATTGCGGCAGCCCAGAGGAGCCCGAGGCTGCCGGAGGAACAGCCCTGCGGGGAGCAGTGAGGGGCACCAGGGGCTCCCGAGATTCCCCCGCAGCCCATGGGGTATTCCAGCTGGTAAGGGGAGTCCTCCGCTCTGGACTCCAGGAGGGCTGAACCACCCCAAAAAGTATGTCCTCAGAGACACTCCTTAGGGGGTCGAAAGCAATCCTCTCAGCTGGCGGGTAGCGGCTCAGCGGGGGGGAGCAGTGGTTCAGCTCTTAGTGATTTCAGCTTGTGATTCCAGATCCTGCCTCCTGCGAGATTCGCCTCCCCTGTGGCCGGCCTGAGGTGTTGAGAGAGAGAGGGTTCCGTTCGGCAGTTCTGCAAGCAGCTTTAATGTAGAGGCATCAGCGAAGGGAGCCGAGGACGGAGGGCCCTCTCGATCAGTGATCTTTAGGGGGTTTTATAGGGAAACCAGTGGGAGGGGGAAAGTGTAAAAAGCCAATCAGTTACAACAGATCTACATAAGGTCCCAAGGGTGCTTGTGGGTCTTTAGAAAGGTTGCCATGACAAGAGGGTTGCTCTGTTACTTCAGGGTCTGGGTGAGGTTGCGAAATTCTTCTTCCCTCCAAGACAGAGCCACCGGGGCTCCGCCCACCCCCACAGTGGGGGTCCTCGGGAAGCAGAGACCCCCCGCCTGCAGCCCTGCAGGAACCCCCGGCTGAGCAGGGGGTGTGAGCCCATGGGAAGCCCCTGCTGGAGCAGCTCCCGAGAGGGGAAGGTGTTTTGCAGACGCGTTTTGCTTCTCCTTTTCCAGCCCTGAGCTGATGAATGATAAATTCAATTCATTTCTCCGAGTCGAGCCCGGTTTTGGCCCTCCCTGCTCTCCCTGCCCTTCTCCCAGGACAGGGCACCACCGACTGGGATGTGCCACCCCCAAGATGTGTCTCCCCCACCACAGGGACACCCCTGAACAGGGACAGGACCCCCTGGATGTGCCCCCACCCAAGGACAGAATCTGTCCCCCTCCGTGTTGGGGGGAGGGGGCACAGCCGGACACCCCCAGCCCCCCAAATGCCCCCCAGCTCCCCTACAGCCCCCGCACCGCTTTTCCCCTCCCTGGGGTCCCCTAATCCCGGTACCTGCTCAGGAGCTCCTCGGGATCGCTCAGCAGGGACCTGGGGGTGCAAAAGTGATGGAAAAAAGGAAGGAAATGGAAATGAAGAGAGGAAAAAGCCCCTGGGGTCTGGGGTGGGTCACTGACCCAGAGCCCCTTGGAATCCACCTGGGGTGACACCCAGTGAACCAGGAGCACATGGGGAGGGCAATGCTGGGCTCTGGCTCACCCCAAAATCTGAGGCTCACCCCTTGAAAGAGCTGTGACCCATGGGCACACCCAGCCACTGCCCTCCTTGGCACCGCAATTCCCCTGGGAATCCAACCATGGGACCCCCATTCCTGAAGTTTCTCTTCCCTGGGACCCCCATCCCAGCACTCACATTCCCCAGGATCTCCCTGTCCCAGGATCCCCATTCCCAAGGAACACCCTCCCACAAACTCCATCCCTTACAATGCCCCTTCCCCCGGGACATTGATTGACTCAGGATCCCCCATTGCCACGGGCCCACCCCAATCCCCCCACATCCCCATCCCATGACCCCAAATCCCTGGAGCCCACGTTCTCCTGGGACTCCCAGCCCTGAGTCCCCCACCACTGGGACCCCAGACCCCCTGAGCCCCCCAGTCCTGTGAAACCCATGTGCCACCATGTGCCACCTAGCTTGTCCCCAGCCTGTCCCGACCCTGCCCACACCCTGCCCCCAACAAAGGTCACCACAACCTGGAGAAGAGGTCTGACCTCACTTCCCCTTTGGCCAAAGAGCCGCCAATCAGGGGAGCAGTGGCCAGAGCAGCGAGTGACAGCCAGCCTGGGTGGCCAAGGACACGGGGATGGCTGGGAAGTGGCACTGCTGCTGCTCCTGTGGGGTGAGTGCCCAGGGCATGGGGATGGGCAGAGAGCGGTGGGGAGGGGGTCCAGGGGGGCTGTGGGGTCCCCTGAGGTCCCCAAGGGTAGCAGAGCCAGTGCATGAGGTGACCGGGGCTGTGGGGTGGCTGTGGGGACAGGAGAGGGGGGACAGGACTGGAGGGACAATAATGGGGAGACAGATTTGGGGAGGCATCATGGGGCTGGGGCAGCTGTGGGGACAGGGACAGGGGCACAAGGATGCAGGGACAGGGACAGAGGGACAAGCACTTTCACCTACTAATTTGTCACCATGGAGGTAAGACCTACTCATTCCTTTGCTGAAACTCACAGGCGAAAGGTTCCCTCCAATTATTTGACATATTTAAATCCCTTCTCAGAAATTACTGACAGCAGAGTAGGGGTCTCTTGAGGGTCTCTGGTGGTCATTTGGGGAACATTCCACTCCTCAAATTCTCCTCGGATGCTCAAGAGCCTCCTACAACCACTTGCTTCCCCCTGAAGGCATTCCAGCGACCTTCTTAGCAGGACTACTCTGTTCTCAAGGCTGAGGGAGCCACTTGCACACAGCAATCACTGCACTGGGGGAATAGAGGGCTCAACGCTGTCTGTTCATGCAAACGGAATTCATGATTTGTTACAGTTCAACATCTTCTCAACACCTTCCTTCTCTGGAAATTGCTCACAAGCATTTCCTCAGTGCACCTTGAAAATGGTTCTGCTGACTGAAGCCACATGGTGCCTTTCCTTCAGCAATTAAGAAAGAAAACACAAATTGCCTACTGAAACCCTTCTACTCCCTTCCTTCACTGCTCAAGCACAACGCACTGGCTCATCCCCGATTCCCTTGGTGAGATATGAGGTAATATTTGGCTGCAGCCAAAAGATTATTGGAAAAAAGAATGGAAGTTGTTGGTTTTAGGTGTTGTTATTGAGGGTTTGGATTTGTTCTAGTTGATTTGTTGGGTGTTGCTGTAAGCTGGGAGAGGGGCCAAGTTGAAGACCAGACCAAAAGGGAAGTAGGATAAGACAGACAAGTAGACTGTGAGGAGAGAAGATAAGTTCCCCAGTATCCAGCCAAAGGGAAAGGGGAGATGGTTTGCCCTGGGATGGGAAAGGCAATAAAAAGTGGCGTTCTATTGGGGGGTGTGTGTGTCAGGCTCTTGGGAGAGTGAGATCCACACCCAGCTCAAGTGAATCCTTACTAAGAAACTGTTCTCTTTTGCTTTGATGACTTTGTCCCCATTGAATTTCATCGAAGAGTTGGCTCCTTTCTAACACCTCTCTCCCAGCAGCTCAGGGCTGTATTGCACAGTGCTTGCTGTGTGCCAGACAGCACAAAGCAGGCTGGCCTGGTGCCCCTGAATATTTCTGCACAACACTCTGCATTTCACCCCTTTGCTCTGGCTCAGTGCAGAACTCCAGGATTGCAGGCACTTCCTCCCAGAGCTGTGTGAGGCCCTGGCTGCTGCAGATGTGCCCTGACAAGGTGTCCCTGCCTGAGGCTGCCCTCGGTTCCCCTGGCAGAAGTGCCGTGCCTGAAGGACGCTGCCCTGTGCTGGAGCCTGCGGAGCAGCCCGGCTCCCTCCCGCTGTGCCCGGAGTGCTGCACACACTGCTCACCTTTGCCAGGAGTTCCAGGGCAGCCGGCATGAGAGCAGGAATGCTCAGCCAGGCCTCCAGCCCTCGGCTGTCCTTTGCCTTTCTCTCCTGCTGTGCAGACTCCACAGGGCCAATGCCACCAGGCTGTGCTGTGCCCAGCACGGCTGCGCTTCCCCTCGGCAGCGGCAGCTGCCAGCTGGGCTCTGAGAGCCGAGGATTCACCCGGGGCCACCAAGAGGCACCCAGGGCCGGGCTGCTGCCTCTTGCAGCTCCAAGGGCCTCATTGCAGCCTCCTCTGCCCAGGCACAGGCTGCTCTGGGCTCTGCCAGGGCTCTGCTGGGGCTCGGGCCTGGGCAAGGCGGGGTCTGCTCTCACCTGGCCCTCACTGACAGCTCTGCACCAGCTCTGCAGCTTTCCCTGCAGCCTCCCTGTTATAAATTTTAAGAGCCAATTTCAATCAGAACCAATTTATTGCCAAGGAGAAATTTCGAACAAGAAATTGACACAAAATGAACAAAGCCAAGCAAATCAAGGAAGCGGTGAAAACCTCAGGCGTGAGCTCCGCAGTGTCACGTCCCTCTGAGGTTTCACCCCGTGTCCCTCAAGGCCCGTCTTGCTTTATCCCCTTCTTGGTTCGGCCTCTGTGTACGTCCTGACTTGACCCACTGACCCAGATGTCAGGGTAGGGGGAGGGGGGGCGGGTCTTGAAACTTCTCTGCTGCTGGATCTGCTGTTGAATTCCAAAGTTTCTATAAGTTCGTTTGTCCTTGGACATAGTGGTTGATAGGATTTGGAAAACAGAGACACCATCTGAAAGGATTTCCTGGGTGTGAGGGTGTCCTCGAGCACCCTTAATTTCCCAGACAAGATATGTCTTTGGGCCATTGATCCTTATCAGATGCTGATCATCCCTTGCTCTGGTTGCTCTTCAGCTTTCATTGGTATTGTAATTTCTTTGTCTTCTTCTTGGAACTGGAGACAGCTCTTGCAAAATTTTCTAAGCCTCTCTGTGGGAAGGGGGGGTTCCTTTGGCTTTCTTATCAACTATATTTCTACTATAACAACAAGCATTATGAAAACATGAATTATTCCTTATGACAGTCCCTGATCTCTCTGCTTTCTCACTTGAGCAAAACTCTCCTCCAGCCACAGAGATTGCACTTAGGGATACAAATCCAAGGGGCAGGAACCCAAATGCTCTCCAGTCATAGCTCAAGGCCTGCATCTGCACAGGATATTTGGGCTGCCCTACTCCTCCTTTGCAGATTCTGCCTGTGTATACCGTTTCCCTTTCTGCCTCAAACACAAGTGCCACAGCTGGGGAAAACCCAGCCAGTGGGCCATATTCCAAAGGCACTGTGGCCTGGAGAAGATGAATGAAGAAGAGCCTTCCCCACTTTCAAACCCTACCGAAGAAGCCATCAATGTCACTTTCCAGCTCTAAGAACGAACAGGTCATTCAGAAGGAAATGCTGAGATTTCTCACAGGCTCAGAAGGAGGGAAAGGAGTTCAAGTTTTAGAATCTTTATTTATTTAAAATCCTCTGCTACAATTGTACTCTACAGTATTATGCTATAATCCTACTCTACAATTCCACTCTACATTGCTCCTCTGTAGTATTTGTTAATTCATGTTCCCAAAATATAATGATAAAGTAATTCACGATTTCCTGATAGGGTGATATTGGTAGAGGGTAAGAGTATGTTCTCTGTGATAAGTTTGTTTATAGAGCTTCAAAAGGAACCACTCGCCCAGGCGGGCACTGAACTAGTAGCTTTACAAGAAACTCTGTACGCGTTATCTTGGTGTATACTGGCTTATGTCTATGGGTTATATTTTATATACATGTATTGGTGTGGGTAATATACAGTTCTTAAGAATGTCAGAGAAGCTTTCCCAGCACAGAGAGTTCTCCCCCTCCCCGGATCTGGGAAGGAGACAAAGGAATTACCATACTAATACAAAGAGCAGAACGCTGAAACCAGGTGCAGTCGGTATCTGATAAAGACTAATGCCCCAAGAGAATGAGACCTGGCTAAAGCCATCAAGGACTCCCTGAACCACCTACTCCACCCAGGAAACCCATCCCGGCTGGCTGATCACCGCTGTGAGTCTATCAGCAGAACCATCGAGGGACAAAGAAACTATAGAAATCCAGAACTGAGCAGTAGCACCAACTCAAGGAAATTACATGTTCCCCTCGATATCTGGACTACTTAACATGTTCGGACTTGTTCAATAACCTAAAAGTATAAAAACGGCGGGCCTGGAGACAGACCCCTGTGAGACCTGGGGGGTGTGAAGCAGCGCTTCACAGAGGTCTCACCCAGTGCCAGCACTGTTTATTTCCATGCTCCGCTGACTCTGGTCAATTTCGGTATTGGCTTTGTCAATTTCGCGCTCATGATTTTTCACTGGCAATCTGGAAATAAATTCTATTTTATTTTAATTGGCTTTACTTATTTTTAACATCCTCTAAGCTGGTGATGGAGAAAAATATTTCACATTCTTGTCTGTTCCTTCTGCTTCTTGACTGCAACGACGAGTGGCGCCAGGCTGGACACAGGCTTGGCCCGTGTCACAAATGGATGCTGCACAAAGGAAAAAAACCCAACAATGAACTATTACTTTCCAAGCCAAGAGCCTCAAAGACAGGGTAATATTTTTTAAATGAAAGAGGGATTGAGTCCGAGTAGGTCTAAGGAGCAACAGTGGGGCAACAGTGGCACCACTTGCTGCAAGAGCTGCTAAGTGCCCCAGCCCGGGAAATATTTCAGGTCTGAGCATCATGATCTCTTTCAAGATGTCCCTGCTCATGGCAGGGCACTTGGAGCAGATGAGCTTTACAGGTCCCTGCCAGCCCAGCCCAGTCTAGGATTCCTGACTGTTTTCCTTTGAACAGCACAGAGAGCAGAGGTGAGGAGGAGGGGGGCTCATCTGATGCCTTGCACTTCAGTGGAGGAGGAGCTCATCCCTGGGACACTGTTCCACCTGCAGCCCCTGGGCATTTCACCTGCAGGAGCTCCTGGGCAGACCAGCGCTGCACCTCGTCTGTCTGCAGGCAGCAGCTCAGGAAGTGACGCAGCAAAGGTGAGAGGAGCTCGGGCTGCCGCAGCTGTGGGGTCCCTTCTGTGGCTATCAGGAGCTGGGCCTGGAGAAAAAGGAAACACGAGTCTCTCCCCTGCTTCTTTCACTGTGTCTGTAACTGCTCTCCCAGATCCCATTGTTTAAGCTCCACTCTGCAGGGGCAGTTTGTTTCTGCCGTGGCAGAGAGGCAGAGATGACTTTCCTGTACCAACAAAAAACCCAAACCTCAATGCAGCCACAGCTTTTCCAACATCCAGCAGATCTGGCCTTGGCAGCTGATTTCATTGATTGACCTTGTGAGTGGAAACTACATCAGCAAAAGCACCTTTGCTTCTCTGAGCATTCCCTTGACCAGCTTGACAGGCTATTTGGAGGAGGGACTTTGCTCTACTAACTCACTCTACTGTTTCCAAGGATTATGACATGAAAAGCATCTCTGCAGTGCTTGTTGATCCCTTAAGCACAGCTGCCATCAAACAAAAGTCATCAAGCTTTTTACTTGGTTCTTGAAAACAATGGTAATTGAAAGGAAAGAAAGGAAATCCCTCAGTTATTCTTCAGGTCAGGAAACAAACATTTGGAATCTCATCTTCAACACAGACACATGAAGATGCATGCACCATTCTATTGGGATAAAAAAGCCTGTTTGGCCACACAGGAAACACCTGCAGCTCTGTCTCAGCAGACTGCAAATTTCAGCTTCCCTTATGTGGCCAAAGGAAAATTTTGGTGGTCAAATCAGAAGAGGGAGAAATGCCGTGCCTATGGCAGCCCTCTGCTCATTTGGATACTCAGGTCAATGCATTCATGGTGTGCCCATCCTAGAAAGTGCCAGGAAACAAAGGAGTGGTTTTGGCAGGCTCTGCACATCACCAGGCTTCAGCTTGGTGCCATGGAGAAAGTGGCTTGGCTTAGGAAAGAAATATGGTCACTGAGTGTTTCAGCAGCACTGCACAAGAAGCACAAGAGCCTCTGTGACCTTCACCCCCTCATGTCCATGTTCCAGGGAAGTTTCCCTGTGAGAAGAATGGGGGTGCACTTCTTATCTCCAAACCACTGTTTTAGAAACTTTGTTGGGCTTGGGTTTCTTTCTTTCATTTCAGGAAAGATGACGCCAGTTCTAAGATGTTTGTTTCCTGTTAGCAGCCATCTCCACAGCTAAAAGAGCTGGAACGACTTCTAAGCCAAAGCAAAATGTTGCCTGAGCATGGAGATTGTTTGTGTGGGGTGAGGCTGGAGTTCCTCCAGTGATGCACCCAAAACTACAGCAGATGCTGATGTGCTGCAGGGACCTTTTTAGAAAGGGACTGTGGTGGAAGTAGTTCCAGCAGATGGCAATGGGATTTTGTCGAATGGCAGACAGAGGGTGGGATAGGTGAGAAAGACAGCGGGATCAGGGAGTATTGACACCTTACCAACAGAGGACTTTCTTTCTCATAAGGAGCTTCTCCTTCCACCATTTCAATGCCCACAATTCCAAAAGACCAGATGTCCACTTTGGGGCCATATGGTTGACCTTTGACCACTTCAGGCGCCATCCACCAAGCAGTCCCGATCACCGAGCTGCGTCTACTCTGCTCAGGGGTGAGTTGAACAGAGAAGCCAAAATCAGCTGGGGAGAAAGCAAAAGACTGTTTTTATTTGAATAATGTGCAAGGAGGAAAGCAAGCAAAAGAATTGCCCAGTGTAAGATTGAGAACGCACGGTCAGATCTCCTGGACAACTGTCCCTGCTCTGTGTGCTCAGGACTTTAGCCAAGGCAATATGGCATTGGCTACTTCAGAAATCCCCACATTTTTGACACTGCCTCCAGCAGTGGCTTTTGTTTCCCTGAAGCTTTGCACTTGTAGCTCCCTCCCTTGGGAAGGGACACACACAGAGCTCAGCCACCCTGGACTGCTTGTTCCTTGTGCTAGGTCTGTGCACGCTGCAACCATGTGCTCAGCTCACAGCAGGGGTCCCTGCACTGCCACCAGCACCATTTTTGGGGGGCTGACAGTCACTCCAAAGCAGCCCCACACCCCACATGTCCCTGGAATGCTGCAGCTGACCGAGAATCTACTGACCCAGCTTGACAGAGCCATCGGTTCTGAGAAGGATGTTGAGGCTCTTCACATCTCGGTGCATCACATGGTTTGAGTGAAGAAAATGCAGTCCTTGCAGGCACTGAGAGAGAAAACAGAAAGAGGAGGGCAAAAATCCCTGAAGTGATTTCATCAGACAAGAAAACAGCTCTCAAAGATTCCCTCTCCCCTGTGAAAAAGGGCAATAGGGAGTATTGGCAGAACACAGTGCCATGGAGAGCAAGAGCTTGCTGCTCCAACACTGGCAGAGCAGCACCTTTCTAAAGAAAGGCATGTCAGCTTTGCAAAGAGCAACAGCAACTGCTCTTGTAGACTGTCCCCTGCAAACCCGCCACAATGACTGCTGCTGCAGTGGATGTGCTCAGAAGTAAAGAGCATTTTGGCTGCCCTGCTAACCTTTCCTGCTGAGGACTGAGAGAAATGAGTCTCTTTTTTCTTTGCTGTTCATTTCCAATCCTGCCATCACCATCTTTGCTTTTACAGGCAAGGAATGCAGTGCAGACAGGCAAAAGTTTAGAGAGGCAAGATGGAGAACAGCAAATCCAAGAGACAGAGTGAGAATGCAACAGCAGGAGATAAGAGTACAAGAACAGAGTGCAGTGAGTGCAGGGGCACTGGCAGGCAGTTCACTTGAGATGCTCTTGCTTGCCCAGAGCATAGCAGCGACACAGAAACAAAGCCTGGCACATGGAATTGCTCCTGTTCTGAGCCTGTTTCCCAGACAATCCTGCCCAAGCCCTTGGAAGCACAGGTGGGATCCCTCACCTCCCGACTGACAATAGCAATCTCCTGTTCCAACATGTCAGTCTCTCTGATGACATTGCTCAGAGTGCCTCCATCCATGTACTCCATCACCAGCCAGAGTTCTTCATGCACAAGGTAGCTGAAAGAAGGAAACAAGGCCATGCAGATGAACAGGCATGGCTACGCTGGTTTTGTGCTTGATTCTTGTTTCTGGCCCCCTTTGTGACAAGGACAGAATTAAAGGAATAGACATTCCTTCTAGGCTGAGCATTCTTTGCAGTCTGTGCAGTCTCAAGGAGAAGGGCACATCTGTGAGAAAGGAGATGTCTTAGATGGCCAGCAAGCAAAAAGTGCAGTTTAGTAACAGCCAAGATGACAAGCCTGTCACGCATGGTATTTCTGGAAATAAGCACCTAGTGTTCCTGGCATGGACAGCCATGGAAAAGAGGGGCAACATTCCAAGGGAAATCCTCTCTAGAATGGTTCATCAGCATTGAAGAAACTTTAAAAAATCAATCCTGAAACAACATGGAGGCATTGAACTTACAGGGTATTGACTTAATATGATAGGGTTGATCCAGGCTTTTGAACAATTTTCAAAGTATGTGTTTGAAAGCCAGGCAAGACTCATACAGACAAAATGCACTCTCTTGCCATCCATTGGAGATGAGTAGAGAAATAAGATAACCAATAATGAACAACACTATTTTCTGCCAGTGTCCGAAGTGGCTTTTTAACCTCACATGTTTTTAGTAAGTCAGCAACCATTCATGGGATAAGCCCATGACCACTCACCTGTCTAAATAATTCACAACACAGGGACTCCTACTCCTCTTCATGACTGTGATTTCGTTAATGGTTACTTGCTTCCTAATCAGTCCTTGAAGCTTTATTTTCTTGATGGCCACCTAGAATGACAGAGAAAATCAGTCACTTGAGAAGTTGGTGGCACGAGACCACAACACACATGGAGCAAGTGATTTTGCAATGACACAGGCGAGCCGTGCCAAAGTGCCTTGTGATTAGACAAAGGAGTAATTAGGAACTGACATTCCAACAGCCCATTTCTCTCCTCCTTTGGGGGCCAGTTACAGGACATGTGGCCACTGACGTTTTGCCTTGTCCACTTGTTAACAAGGGTGTCTCAACTATCACCCACAAAGCTCGGAGCACACTCTCTGTTTCTCTGTCTGTACTTCAGAAGAAGGAATCCGTGCCTTGGTTCTCTGTGGATACATCTTGTGCTACAAGCAGGGCTTAGGGCTTTCAGGGACGCCTTGCAAACCTCTCCCTATGTGCAGTTCCCAAGTGCAGCACTGCAGGTGGCTAAGGAACTCCCAGGAACATTCAGATGTGTTTGCTGGCAGCCAGAAATGAGAATTCAGGACTCTGAAGCCCCAGAGAGCAGTGAGATGCTCTAAGGCACCACATTTGTTGGAGCAATTGAGAGCCAGGGAGAGCGTCCTTCTTTGCAAGGAATCACTGCCCTCCTTGCCTTCCTTCTGGCAGGTGAGAAGGACAAAGACTATCCCAAATGCAATTGGCAGGCTAGCCCCAGTCTGTGCTTCTTGTGCCTTGGCAACACAGCTCTACCCAAAGCTCCAGCCACAGCTGAGACAAGAGAGGAAAGCCCTGGAGAGCAGAAGAATCTGCAGGGGCTGTTGACATTTACCTCTGCTCCTGTGGCAGTGTCGATGGCTCTGCAAACATCTCCAAAAGTCCTAGAAACAAAACAGCAGCAACGAAAGGAGAGGCCATTTAGATCTTGGAGGGAAAGGCATCCCAGACAGCAGATGTCTGCTGGAAATGCCTCAAACCTGCAGCATGCAGGAGGGGTCTGCCTGAAGGCACCTGATGCATTTTCCTCTCAAGTGCATGGACACTGGGCCTGTTCCTACAGCACTGGGCTTTACTGCCTCAGCTCAAAAGGCCAATTTATGCTTTCATCTTGGATTTCAGTTTCTAAACTGGGCAGTTTTTATCCTGATTACAGACTCTTTCCTTCAGCAAACTCTTGGGAAGAAATGTTCCTGAGAACTGTTATCTCACTGTTATGATAGGGGGTAGGTTGTTGTTTCTGGCAATGAAATAGAAGTGTCTTTGACAATGCCTTCTGACCAAACAAATTCTGTACTGAGAGATGGGGCAGCCAAACCTCAGGGCCTGAATATCTTTTCAGCTTGCCTGACTTCACACTCCATAGATATTCCAGCAGCAAATCACCTGCCCCATGATTGTGTAGGAGTAACTGTGGTTGGACTCACCCTCTGCCAAGATGTTCCAGTTCAATGTATTTCATCCGGGGATTTTCCATGCTCGCTATTTGCCCTGAGAGAAACAAAATGCAAGATGCTCACTTGAAAGCAGAGATCCCACCAGCCAAGAGATACAAAAGGCAGCCCCACTGTCTGGGGCTCTGTCTTCTTTGTGGTCAGCTGCAGAACAAAAAGCTGGCAAAGCCCAAGCAGGAGCGCTGACAAGCAATGGGAAGAAGGCACAGCCAGACTGATCCCCTTCCAAGCTGGTGCCCATTCAGGACACAACAGGATTGGCTTTGGGATCAGACACACCCAGGTGCAGATCAATGCCCTTTTTGTGCCAACAGGGCATAGCAGACAGAGAGTCAGCTGGGCTCTGTTCTCAGCCCCACCAGGTCTTATCTGAGAGCACAGCACTGGCAGCTGTTCTGGGCAAGAAGGTTCTGTGCTACAGAATCACCAAGGGCTTGATGTGTTTTCCTAGAGACTGATCTGAGCAGGGCTTGGGCCAGTAGGTAGCAGTCTAACAGCCATGGGAATGAGTGGGAATCAGGGATGAAAAAGTGCCATGGATCTGAGGAATATCCAGCAGAGGGGCTGGAGGCTGTCTCCTGAGAAATGCCTACAGTGCAGTTTTATCTGATCATGTCACATTGATGTGTCTCTTGGACACATCTTTATAAGAACAAAACTGGGATATTAAATACAGATTGTTCTCAAAGCATCTGTTTTTTCATTGGGGCCATAGTAAAGACACCTCTTGCTCTCTGTTTCTGCTGTCACCTGATATTCTTTCAAAGGAGTTCTCACTGACAAAAATATAATATTCTCATTAAAAAAGCTGTAGATGCAGTAGTGGTAATAAGAAGAGTCATAAAATGACACCAGTAAGACACATGGGGCAGAAGTGCTCCTCCAGGTTGGTGAAAAACCTCTACCCAAAAAATCCAGAAAAAAACTCAAACTAAAAACAAAACCACAACCAAAAGACAAAGTGCTCAAACCAATCAATTTCTGTGAAGTCATTTTGCTCTGATGACAGGTGAGAAGTCAGGAATCTAAGGAGAATTTAGGACTCTAACCATTCTCTCCAGTTTGGCCACTAGCACACAGGACTTGCCTGTGACACTTGCTAGGTCACAGCCTTGTGCTGATGCAAGAACAATCCCTGCTTCTGCCTGGAGCAGATCGGGAAGCTCAGGAAAACCCAAGCACGTCCAAGCTGCCCTCAGAGGCAGCAGGAACAGCCAGAGCACTCTCTTGCTGCCTTGGAGCACAGCATTTCCTGTGGGGACTCCTAAATGTCTCTGTGACACCAAACTGAGGAGGATTGTTTGGTACAGCTCTGCTGACATGTGCACACAATGCACTGTCCCTCAGAGAAGAAAGACACAAGACGTACTCAGGAGCTGCAGGGAGTCATCCTCCATCTCCTGCTGCTGAGCAGCAGCTCTGTCAGGGCTGGAGATGAACAAACTGCCCGGGCTCCACTTCCCACCTTGGGCAGCAAAGGCTCCTTTAGGTGACACTGCTGCAGCTGCTGCTGCAGGTTCAACAGAAGAACCTGTGTAGATCTGAGACAATAAACAAGTCAGAAAAGTGGCTGGCAGAGATGAGCCCCAGATCCCATTGCAAATGCAAGCCCTTAGGGAGATGCTGCCATCCACATGCAGGGCTGTGCCAGGGGTTTTTCCTGATGTCCACTTCTCAAACTGGATGGGTTAAACCCAAAGGCTGGTTTTACTCAAGCTCATGGCCAGATTCATTTTCCGTTTTCTCCAAACTCCATTGTCATGGATTTTCTGAAGGATGGCTACCAAAATGACCATTCCACTTTCTCCCAAGGACTCTCTTCCCCCTCCAAGGGCTGCAGACACACTCGCAGCTCCTTGTTCAAATGTCCTACCACCTCCCACGGAGTTCTCTTTTCCCCCACTGTCTTCAGAACAGGCTCAACTGGCAGCACTTCTGCTTGGGACAGTTCCTGTGCCTCACAGGAATCTCGGGGCTCCTCGTTGCCAGTCCCTTGCTGGAAATCTTTGCAGGCTGCCAGGTAAGACGTCAACACGTCCACCTCAAGTCAAAGAGAACAAAGCAGTCAGAGACTACAGCTTGTCCCTGTCAGCCCAGAGTCATCGACTGTGAGGAAAGGGAGAGGACCAGATCCACAATGGATACAGACAGCTTGTTTCAAGATCCATCTGGGTCACCGTGTTCACCTGCAAGAACACCTCAAGAAACAAGGAGAGCTGGAACAGGCCAGCAGGAGTGCATTCAGATGACTGCTGGCCCAAAGGCCAAAGCACTAGTGCCACTGTCCAGGGCAGCAGCTGAGATTCAGCAGAGCTGGAAGTGTCCTTCAGAGTGGCTGGGATGGACACTGGAGCAGGATGGCACTCAGAGGCATCACCCCAGCCCCTGCTGCTCTGCAGGGGAAAGGCAAGAAGGGCAGAAAGCACCAGTTTGGTGACGGCAGTGGCTATGGTTCTTTCACTCACTTGTTTTTTTAGAGTCTCTCCCTCCTCAAGGAGGAGATGAATTGTCAGTTGTCTTTGTCTTAGGATTTTCATTTCATCCTCCAGCCTCTTGTCTATTGCTTTGATCCGAGCCCGAGTTTCCTGCAGCTCTGTCTGCAGCTTCTCACCAGGGCTCTGTAAAGAAGAAGAGAGGGAAGGATTCATGAGTGGAGTGGCTGCCACTCCTCCACTCACCTGGTTTTGCCTGAGCTGCTGCTGCCATTCTTCAGCTGGAAACAGCTCTCCCTGAATCTGGCATGGCTGCCCTGGCATCTCTGAGAAAGCCATCTGCTCATGCTCTTTCTCTACAGGGACCTGCACAGGAAGCAAGAGAAGATGGGTTTCAACTTCCCCTTACAACATTTGTGGGCCAAGATTCAAAGGCTGCTGGGCTCACACAAGATTCCCAAAGCGCTGTGCTGCTGCTGCTCTCCTGGGTCATTCTCTGCCCATGGGGAGGCACGGATTCCAAAGTGACCCTGGCAGTACAATCAGGCTCCATCTGGGGCTGAAGCTCCAACAGCCTCTTAGGAAGCTGACAGAGAACGAGTCTTTTGCCACACAAGAGAAGAGTGGCCCCCCACGCATTCATGGACAACACAATCATCTCTTAGCAGCTGATTAAAAGCCAAAAGACAGGTGCACTCTGAGTGCCTGTCAGCTCTGCTACTGACTGCTCTGCCTGCAGAGGCAAAACAACAACCTGGCAACAAAAACACCAAAATCCCTGATTTCAAAGCAGCAACTCCACATCCCCAGTGTGTCTCTGAAATGCTGCCAGGTAAGCACAGCCAAGAAGCTCAGGGGCACAAACCACCCCAAAGAGCTGGTGTTATCAGATCAATACTTTTTGTGCCTGTAGCTACTTGGCAAGTCTGTGCAGGATGACAGGTGTCTCCAGACCACAGTGTCCCCTCCATATCCAACAAGGCTGAGCACAGGGTCTTTGACATGCTCCCTCCTCTGCAGACAGGGAGCCTTCCTGCTTCAGGCTGGCCCCTCTCAGAATCCCAGCAAGCTGGGGCTTAAACATGACAGGTCAAAGCCCATTTGGCAGGAGTCATTGGGTGAGAGGAATCACTGGGTCCTGGCAGGAGTCCAGCACTCAGCATCCTCAGCCACCAACAGCAAGAGCTGGCTGCTCAGAAACTTGCAGCTCTGCCATGCACTAAAGACAGCAGCCTCCAGAAGTGGCACATACTGTTCTGGAAAGGTCTGGCTGTGGTGTGACTACAGCTGGAGACTTGGGGTCATTTGGCTCCTCTTTGGCCTCTTCTGCAGGAGCAGAGGGAGCCAGAGGAGAGTCTGCTCTTGGTTCTGTGCTCTGTGGACAGACAGGAGCATGAGGCACAGGCCATGACCTATCATTTATAACCTTATTACTATTCAGCTCTAGAACCAGCTCTACTAAGGCACATTGATAGCAATGGGATTCTGAGTCACTCAGAGTCAATTCAAATGGGCTGATTCAAGTGTACTGCAAATTGCTCTGAAGTACATATTCCCCCCAGCTCCTATGAGGAAGCAACGTTCTCTCAGCAAAGCTGGGCTTTTAGTTCTTTTTAAGCTCTGAAATGGAAAATTAGGAAATAGCCAGGGATGCCTTTGCTCTTGCTGCTGCAGACATGGAAATGGATTTTCTTTCAGCCTACGCAGCTGGCCCTCTACACTCTACTGCCACAGGCCAAGCTCACAGCTTGCCCCACAATTCTTAAACAGCAGGAACATCAAATGTTCCTTTCTCACTCACCTCAGGATCGGCACCTCTGAACACACGGCTCAGGTGACCTGCAGTGGGCAAGGGAAAATGAACCAGATTCTTGGAGAAAACTGGAGACAACAGCAGCATTTTTAGAAGGTCTTCCAAGAAGGTCTCCCAGTCTACATTTTCCAAGTTGTCCTGCTTGCCCCAGCAAAGGGAGGAAATGACAGACTCTGCTGCCACAGACTCTCCCATGGAGGGAACACAACCCCTGCAGGTTCCCTTGCAAATGCTGCCCACAGAGCCCTGGCTACAGACACCCCCTTTTTAGCTGAACTTGCTGGCAGGAGCTTTACCCAAGTGGCATCCAAATGGTCTTCCTGTTTCCAAATCAACTCCATCACTAAGAAAGAGCAGGAAGACATACAAAAGCCAGGTTAAATGACACCCAGGGAAAAGCTCTACTCACGTGCCAGGTGAGTCAGGAAATAGCCGGAATAAGTAATGCCATACACAGTGCAAACTGCAGCAGCGAGTGGCCCAATCATTGTGGCACTGCTGTGCAAGTTTGCAGGCTGTGCTCCAACACAAGAAAAAGCAAGGATCCTGTCAGTTGGATAGAAGCTGGATAGAAGGCAGCTGCGCACTGACAAAAGCCTCAACCAGGAAGATGCTCCTGCACTGAGCAAGCCCAAGAGCTGCTCTGCCACCACTGAGGCCGGGCGTGCACCAAGGCAACCTTGTGATGTCAGCACGAGGACGTGGCAACCGTGCCCTGACATCACAAAGCAAACGCTCTGCCCTGGTCTGTGAATTTATGCAGATGGATAAATTGATGTTTGTGTAGGCCTAGGCTGCATTTTGACCTCTTTCCCCCCTCGGCTGCCTTTTTCACCCCTTGTTTTTCCCCCTGTGCCCCTCTGTCCCTGTCCCTGTGCTGGGTCCGAGCTGGCGGCCGGACCGGGCAGAGCAGTAGTTCCAGCCCCGGGTGTCCCTGGAGCGCTGGGAGCTGCTGGTGGCCCCAGGCCCTGTCCCCTGAGGAGCTGCTGAAGGACGGTGGGACAGAGGGGGCTGGGGGTGCTGAGGAGGCGGTGACGCTGCAGGGACAGTGACCTTGAGGTGCTGGGGGCACTGAGGGCTGTGGGGGAGCAGAGGGTGATGGTGGCACAGAGGTGACAGGGAAGTGGCACAGGCTGAGGGGGGTGGTGGGTCTAAGGGGACGGGATGGGTCAGAAGGGATTGAGTGGGGTGAGAGGACTGTGAGGGGCTGAAGAAACTGAAGGGGGCTGGGGCTTTTCCGAGAGGACGGTGGGGCTGAGGGGATGGAGGGAGCCAGCAGGGAGCACAGAGGGCTCCAGGACTGCAGCTCTGCCAGGCCTTGGAAGCAATTCCAGAGCCTCCACTTTTGCCACAGCTGCCCTGC
This sequence comes from Phylloscopus whistleri, assembly GCA_017589585.1. Classification (NCBI taxonomy): domain Eukaryota; kingdom Metazoa; phylum Chordata; class Aves; order Passeriformes; family Phylloscopidae; genus Phylloscopus; species Phylloscopus whistleri. The sequence continues at coordinate 48,962 of JADMLD010000567.1, forward strand.
AGATCTTGGGGACAGCCAGAGATTGACAGGAGGCAGCAGGGAGAAGCTGAGGGCCACCAGCTCCAGCAGTGAACAGGGAGCTGCTGCTGCTGCCAGCCCAGAGCCCGGGTGAGGCCGCAGGGCCGGTGAGGCACAGTGGGGTGAGGGTCGTTATAGACACGAGAAGTTGAACTTTTGTTAAATAATATGTGTGTATAAGTATGTGCCCTATAAGTTTCATTTCAATCTGTAACTGTGTATGGTTTCAAGTGGTTCCCATTGTTTTGTCCAAGTGTAAGTAGTTACTGTGATAATGTTGCTAAAGTGTTGGTTTGTGATTGTAACGTTGTACAGTGTTAAGTGACTATTGAAACTTGGAGCGGTTACAGTTGTAATATTGCTGAAAGAATGAAAAAGCTGCCTAGAGAAGGTATCAGGAGGGGAGAAGGAGGGGAAATCTTTTGCTCCCCCCTCACCGATAACACCGGGACCACAACCCTGAGCCTCCATTGGTGGACAGAGCCAACCAATCATCTTATGGCGGGAACAAATGATTGGTTGAGAGTGAACCTTGCTAACAGCCAATGAAAACCTGGTAAATGGACCAATGACATCGAGGATCCAAAACTCACCAATCCGTGAGGGGACATAGAGTATAAAGAGGGACTGATTGCCTTCAGAGGGGTCACTTTCCTGGCGGATGTTGTGTCCTGAGGAAGTGTCCCATACAGAGTTGTATGTTCTGTTTATGTCTGGCTTGTCATAAAGGGTGCGAGATTAGCTCACACCCCTCATTCCTGGTGGTCAGACTTTTTTCAGTAAAATGATTGGCCAATTTCCCATAACATCAGAGTTTTGTGGTGTCATTCACAACACTGGCCATGGCCGGGAACAGGCCCTGAGCCTCGCAGGAGGATGGAGCTGGGCCACAGCCAAACTCTCGCACAAACCTGGGCTGAGCAGCCAGGGCTGCCAACGGCTGGGGACAGAGGCTGGCAGGGCTGACAAATGTCCTGGGCCCTTTCCCTGCTCTGTCCATGCCACCAAGGGCACACAGCAGCCTCCTCTCTCAGCCATTTGCCCATTTTCAATGCCTGCCACAGGCACTGGACCTGCCCCACAAGCCCTGGGCTGAGTCCTGCCCCTGCACGCTCACCCAGGCTGAGATGGACACTGATGGTGTCTGTGCCAGGCTCTCTCAGCCCAGCCCAGCTCCCTGCAAGCTCTGCCAGCTGCCCTGAGCTCTCTGCAGCACCAAGGGCCTCTCCCCAGCACAGCCCAGCCGGCTCTGGCCCCACAGCTCTGCTCAGGGCAGGCTGCTCTGGGCAGGGGCCCCACGGCCTCAGCCCCTCTGCAGGGCACAGCATCAGCTGCAGCTCCCAGAGGGCTCAGCCCCAGCCATGGGCAAGGTGCTGGGCCAAGGGAAAACCAGGCTCCCTGGATGCTCTGCTCTCCTCTCCCTGAGCTCCTGAGAGCTCTGCAGCCCCTCCTGCCATCCCATCTGCCCAGGCCAGCACAACAGCCCCGGCATTGGGGCCCTCAGGAGCTGCTCCTGTTCCAGCCCCAGGGCCAATCCCAAAGCTGGGGCAGCCAGAAAGCTGTGCCCATCTCTGTTCATTCCTACTCTGATGGGGAGAGTCAAAAAAACAACAAAAGTGTTTTGGCAAGTTCATTTACTTTCCTTAAATACAATGTGAGTCTCCTCATTTCGATGAAGTTTCTTCTTGTGGGGGCTGACAGCGGGTCTGTGAGCCAAATGACTGAGATAGCAGAGGAAGAGTTTTGTGTTAGACCTGTGAAAGGAAAAAGACAAGGTCATTGGCATGGAAACCGATAAAACAGACACAATTAAAAGCATATTTTCAGGTTTTCAGTTTCCTAGAAATGAATGCGTGCCTTTAGATATTTTTATGAATGCTGTTAATTTCTTTGTGCCAATGAACACAATGAGCTGTTTTAATTAACCCATATTTTAAGTACATGCTTTGTTTAGAAATGTATAAAATGAAACACACAGCAAATAAATGGAACACTTGATACCTTGCACAGTGTGCCGTGTCTGTCTCTACAACAACAGTTTCTGGGTCACAAAACAAGGGAATATTATGAAATTGGAGGGAACAAATACCATCATTGCTTTGAAGACAACAGCATCAGAAGTGGAAGAAATATAAATAAGGAGAGTATTGGCCTGCCGTGCTGTGCACCGGGAGCCAATGACAGAAGGAAGCAGGGAGTGTGTGGGAGCTGAAAAGCATCCAGACATCAGTGCCCTGAGAGCTTTCTTGAGCTCCTGGTTCCTCAGGCTGTAGATGAGGGGGTTCAGGGCTGGAGACAGCACAGAGTACAGAACTGACAGGGCCAGATCCAGGGATGGGGACGAGATGGACGGAGCTTCAGGTAGGCAAACATGACAGTGCTGAGGAACAGGGAGACCACGGCCAGGTGAGGGACAGAGGGAGGTGGAAAAGGTTTTGTGCTGTCCCTGCTCAGAGGGGATCCTCAGCACGGCCCTGAAGATCTGCACATAGGAGAATACAATGAGCACAGAACAACCAAATACCAAACAGGCACTAAAGCAATGAGCCCAAGTTCCCTGAGATAGGAGTTGGAGCAGGAGAGCTTGAGGATGTGTGGGATTTCACAGAAGAACTGGCCCAGGGCATTGGCCTGGCAGAGGGACAGGGAAAATGTAATGGCCATGTGCATGAGAGCATTGAGAAAGGCACTGGCCCAGGCAGCTGCAGCCATGTGGGCACAAGCTCTGCTGCCCAGGAGGGTCTCGTAGTGCAGGGGTTTGTAGATGGACACATAGCAGTCATAGCACATGATGGTCAGGAGATAAAATTCTGTTCTAGTGCAGAAAACAATAAAAAAACATGAGCAGCACATCCTGTGTAGGAGATGTGCCTGGTGTCCCAGAGAGAATTGTGATGCTGTTCAAGATTATAACAACATGGACTCAGAAGGCTGACAATGACTCCGTTTATTTCCAGGAATTTCTTCCCCTTTAATGCTATTTTACAGACATAAGCAGTACTTATGACCCAGTGTAGAGAACCCTGCTCCACATCCCCCAACCCCATCCTCTCTGCTCTCACTCCCCTGGGACCTGCTTTGTTCAGAGAACTGGTGTGTTTGCAGGCAAAGAAGGAGTTTTTTCCTGTTATTCCTTGAATCAATCTAAAACTCCTGAGCTTCCCCATGAAAACACATTCCTCAAGTGTGTGCCAAGCCCAAGCTGACTCCAAGGAGGTTCCCCTTCCCAAGGCAGAACCATGCAAGAAATGGTTTAGACGCACAGGAAGTTCTACAATAAAACACAAATCCAGAGCTGTGGAAGGCAGAATTCAATCACCCCTGAAGGACAGACATGTTTTGAACTCCTTGCAGCTCAAAGCTCCAAGTGGGTTGTTGGAGGTGTGTGAGTGAGCCAAGAGTGAGGGAAGGGAAATGCAGAGAGCACTGGAAGTGCTTCAGTGCACACAGGCTGTGGGGAAGGGCACTGCAGCCCTGCCTGGCCAGGAGTGAGGGTGGATCATCATCCCAGCCTGCCCTGGGGCCATTGCAAGGGGGCTGTGGCCATGGACACTGCACTGACCCCACTGCCCAGCCCGTTGCTCAGGGCTGCTGACACTGCCCAGAGCCAGAGGGGATCCCTTGCTGGGGCTTGTGCCACGGCCACCTGCCCTGTGCCGCAGCTGGCATGTCTCACACGTGGAACCAGCAGCAAACAGCACTGCCAGGGCCAAGGCAGCTCAGACAGACAGAGAGGGGCAGTGCTGGGCACGGCTGCCATGGCAGCCGTCACTGGGCTGTGACACCTGGGTTCACCTGTCATGGCAACTGCCAAGGAAACCCTTGTGGGCACTGATGCCACGGACACTGGCACTGGGACGCTGCTGGGGTCGGGTGCTGAGCACAGGGCTGATCACACAGAGATGGTTTTGTTCCTGCTGAGCTCACACAGAGCCAAGGCCTTTCCTGCGCCTCCTCTGGCAGTGCCGGGGTGTGGGGAGGTTGGGAGGGGACACAGCCAGGACAGGTGACCCCAACTGACCCCAGGGATACCCCAGACCACAGGACATCATGTGTGGTGTATAACGTGGGGAAACAAGAGGAAGGGGTGACATTTGGAGTGAGGGGTATTGTCTTCCCAGGTAACACTCAGGCAGGACAGGCCCTGTTTCACAGTGGGCAGGGTCAGCACCAAAGACACAGGACACCAACCTGAGGAATTGTGTCATTTATAGATGCAAAGCGGCAAAGAATTACAAAAGGATAAGCTCAGCAAAGCACATGATCATTCACAAAGAATTACAAAAGGAGCTCAGCAATGCATCCAGACATTTCTATCAAAGATTGGCTATACCGATTTAGAAAGATCATCAGCAGTTACCCTAGATTTACCATCATCTTGATCTACACATCAGCTGGGAGAAGCCAAGGACTGCAGAGCCACTCCCCGACACTGGAATTCCTGCAGGTGCGTCCACCTTTGCAGGAAACATGGCTTCCAACCTTGCTGGGAGAGGGCCCAGCTTTTACACTGTTAAACAAACAAGCTGACATCACTTCTAGTGGGGGAACATCTGGTTTCCATTCTCCTGTTTGGCTTCTCCAAAGCCTGGCCAGGGCTCCAGGAGGAACCAAGGGAGTTGACTTTGATCCTTCACCCCCAAACAAGGCCAGATGGGGCCTTGTCTGGTTTTTAAACACAGAAATGTAAATCCACATTTCATCACAGATGAAATGATACAGAGATCATATTGGTAATAGTGCTTCATCATGAGCAGATACAAAGATAACCTTTGGTTGGAAGGTTTATCCAGAGGTCAGCTTTGCCTCAGGGCCTGTTGTTCAGGCTTCAGTCAGGACCTGGTGTACAGGCCTCAGTTTTTCCATTGCTCCTTTGACCTACAGACAAACTACAAACTTCATAACAATTCTTTCAAACCAGTCTCAGATTTAAGCTTTAGCCATAAAGAACCTCTTGTCTTCAATCAAGTGCTGCTCAAGTTCATTACTCAGGGCTATAATTCACATTCCTTAAAAACATGCCTAATTGGATGCTATTCTCTGTAGTTATGAAATCCCCTTTTTGTTCTTGAGACTGTCTCTCTTTTCAGACAGTCTCAGTATCTCCATTTCCAGCACAAACAAAGTGTCACAACAACTCTAACATGGAATCATAACACACCAAGTGCTCACACTGCAATAATTACAGTCACTGCCATAAATACATTTCACAGCAGCCTCCAATTCGTAGCCATGAGGCCAATCCCACCAAGAGGAATTGTCTTTTTTTCTGCCACTCCTCTACTGCTCTTTCTATCAAGGTGATTCCTGACTGTTGGCCTTCAAGCCCATGACTGACAAAGTGCAACATTCCTGTCCCATGATAGCCCAGGTTCCTCCTTGGCCAGCAGATAATCAAGGCAATGCAGTTCTGTGCAGTCCCCATTCGTGTTTGTTGGAGCTCCTAGGATTGCTATTGGATATTTTAACAGTATCATTTGCATGTATCTTTTATAACAATTCAGCAGTGCTATATGTAAAAACTGCACAGGACAAGACAGTACACATGCCACAGGTGTGAACCAGAATATTTTTGCTTTCTGAAACCCAAGGCACTCTTTGGGGGAAAAGGTTCCCTTGGCCCTAACTCTTCTTGTGCTGTTGCTGAAGGATCCTAAATGGTGGCACTGCAGCTGGGAGTGGTGTAACACTGACACAGACCAGCTCCAGCACCCCAAGTTCTACTGACATTGTCAGTGATGTTAAAGGCACAGAAATCTTTTTCACACTGTGGCCTCTAACT
>JADMLD010000566.1:0-54743 GCA_017589585.1 Phylloscopus whistleri
AGACCATCAGCAGGTGCATTGAGACAGGATGAAGCGCTCCGATGCTTGTCCATGTGCAGAGCAATTGTCCACTCAGGAAGAGGTACAGGGCAAGTACAGGAACAACCAGTCCAAAACCAGTCTGCTGTGGCGTGTGCATTGTTTCCATGTGGGTTCCCATGGGGATGCATCAGTCCATGAGGCACCTGCAGACAGCATTTGGAAGACATCCCACCTCAGCCAGGCCAGACTCCTCTGTTGGGGTCTTAGGTTTTAGTCCCAGTCCTTTTTGGGGTCTTCAGTCTTCATCCTTGCTGATGGTTGAGATGCAGTTGAGGGATTTTGGGACCATCTCTTACAGGTGGTCACTGGGTGTAGTCATTGGGGTTGTGAGTGGGGTTGTTCATTGAGTTGGACAGTGTGGAGTGGTCAGTGGGAAGTCATCATCGGTGGGTGTGCACAGTGGGTGTGGTCAAAGGGTGTGGTCAGTGAGGGATGGTCAATGAGGGCAACCAGTGGGTATAGTCAGTGGGTGTGGTCATTGGGTTGTTGTTGTGTGGGCAGTGGTGTGGTCAGTGGCTGTTATCAGTGGGGAGAAGTCACTGGGTTGGTCAGTGGGTGTGGTAAGCGAGGTGTTGTCAATGGAGGTGGTCAGTGGGTGTGCTCAGTGGGGTGGTCGTTGGGGTGGGCAGTGGGTGTGGTCAATGGGTGCAGTCATTGGGGTGGTCAGTGGGTGTGCTCAGTGAGTGTGGTCATTGGGGTGGTCAATGGGTGTGGTCAGTGATTATGGTCAGTGGGGTAGTCAGTGGAGTGTGGTCAGTGGAGAGTGGTCAGTGTGGTGGGTGTGGTCAGTGTGGTCATTAGGGTGTTGTCATTGGAGGGTGGGGTGTGGTCATTGGGATTGGTGTGGTCACTGCAATTTGTGTGGTCAGTGTGGGTGTGCAGTCATTGGGATAGGAGTGGTCAATGTCAGGGATGTAATCAATGGAGCAGGTGTGGCCATTTTAGGGTGTTGTCAAAGGGGTGGGTGAGGCCATTTTGATGGGTCTGGTCCATTGGGTATGGTCAATAGGGTGGGTGTGGTCAGTGGTGGAGTGGTCAATCAGGAGGATGTGGTCACTGAGGTAGGTGTGATCAATGGAGTGGTCAAAGGATGGGTGTGGTCATTGCAGCGTGGTGCATTCCATCAGAATCCATTGTGACACAGTTTCCTCCCAGGTCCTGTCAGGCCGTGCTGTGCAATGATGGAGCCTTGTTTCTACGTGGCCTGGCCATGGCCCAGGGGCACCTGTGTCCCAAGAGGCCCCACTTGGTGAAAGTGGAGCCTTGCTCCCATGGGATTCCAGGGTGTTACAGTGGTGTCCTGGGTTCCATGAGGCCCTTCTTTGTAACAATTGAGGCTTGCTTCCTGATGCCTGATAAATGAATGTAAAAGCAGCTGCGTTTGGACTCATTGGGATTTTTCCACACTAAAGAAAATGATAAGAGATCTCCTAACACCTCACTCAGGTGCTAAAACAAACAAAATACCACCTTTATTCAGTTAGTCACGTGCCTCTGTGTCAGATCCAAGGATTCCTGGGCTCTGATACAGTGGGATTGCCTGTCTCTTTCCTGCTCCAAAGTCAGGGCAAATAAAACTCAGGAGACGTTGTTTTTGAAGCCTCACTCTGAAATTTATTATCCTCATCTATTACAAACTCATGAGATGTGAGCTCTCTCTAACAAGTTGAGAAAGTGAGCTAAAATGGTGTCTATTCAAGGCTATTTAAGTCCCAATTATCCAATAATCAGTTGACATCTGTTCAGGGGATGAATTGGGTAAATCCTTGTTTATTGCTGCTGTTTGGTGAGCTGCCTTTTTCTGTGTCTTGAATGTGTGTGTGTGTGTGTGTGTGTGTGTGTGTGTGTGAAGTGAGCTTTGGTCTTTCTACAACAGTTTTTCAGGTTATTGTGTATTTTTGAGGCAATGCTACCATCTTGTGTTAAAAGTTACAATTACAACAGGTTTATAGCACTCTAGTAACACAGCCATCTTGTGTCAAAAGTTATAATTGCAGTAAGTTGGGAATTTTTGTATTAAAACGAGCTGTTTGTCCTCAGTGAATTGTTAAAGGTGGCCAGAGAAACTCGGGCTCGAGCCACAAGAGCCTGGCCATCCAGGGAAGCACTCTCTAGTTGGTTTGGGCTTGAACTGAATGTATTTTTGAATTTAGGAGGGGACTGGGTTAATGTTGAGAGAAAGAACGGAAGGACAGTGAGGGTGCTTTAAGGAGGATTGTATTTGAGTTGAATGAATAGTCATTTGGCTTTTAACTGGGAACTACCCCCAGCTCAGGATAAACTCATAAACCCACAGCAGTGGGATGAATAGGGGTAATCCCTTGCATTGTGTGTGGGCTGACAATTTTTCATTGGGAACCAGGATGGCATCCAAGTTGGGTCCTTATCCGCTGTAGAGGGTGCAAAAGGAGATAGTCTTGTATATCCCACAGAAGAAGACCTGGATGCCCCAAGTGTATCCCAGAGCTCCGAGATACTATAATTGGGAAGTAGCACATGATCATTGTGAGACAGTGAGCCTAGTCTGTGGGAAAAAATTGGATCCCGAGGATTTGGATATCTTTGAAAAGTCTGGGAATGGTGCCAGCTGGGTAAAATGAATTAGAAGATTCCCCCTTGTGGTTTATTTTAGCTTTTGATATTTAAGAACCAGCTTGTTGCTTGAGCTAGTGGGGAAGGGGTGTGGGGGTTTAAATAGCCTAGAGGAAAAGGTAGAGATAATCAGAACTGAGTGTGCCTAGTGTATTTTCATATCCGAGATTGCTAGGTCAAGACAAAGAGCTGAGATAAAATAAAGAAGTGCCAGGGAAGAAAAAGACAATGGGTACTGGCCAAAGCAAGGAAATTTCTAGAGCCAGTCTTTTGGGCTGTATTTTGGCACACTGGAGAGAACTAGTGGGATAGGAGGGGATTGAGAATAAAAGAAATCTTGTGAAATTCTGTACACAGTGGTGGCCACTTTATAAATTGGCAGAAGGGTGGGTGGCCACCCACTAGCTCTTTGGATTTTGATGCCTTATTGCAGCTGACGTTATTTTTAAGAAAGGAGGAAAATCGGAGGAGGTGACCTATGCTGATATGTCCTTCTGTCTCCAAACCATCCAAAAGGCAGAGAAGTTGTGGGATTAGACCTCCCTCTGACCTCTTTGGACTAGCTTTGGAAAAAGACAACAAGGCTAATAGAGGGAAACCCAGGCAATGCTGTGATGCCTGCTCTACAAACCAGAGGTGCACACAGCCTGCTAAAGTCTATCATGCCGAAAAGCAAGAACAGGAGTTAGCAGATCTGTTCAGACCACCTCCTAACAGGCAGAGTAGATGAAGGGAAGAAATGGGTTTAAGAGAATTGTCACACTTAACCCCCAGCTCAGTTCCCCTAGGAAAGTAAAAGACTGAGCAGCCTATTCCCTCACCTGCCAAATCACCATGCCCATGTAGTAGTGATAGTGATGATGAGTTGTGTTTCCCCACAGCCCACCTCCCCAAAGTAGTCCCATAGCAACCCAAACCAGAAGTAGAACAGAAGGGGTAATACAGGCACCCTTACGAGAGGCAGTGGGATCAGAGGGAACAAGGATGTTCGTTAAAGTGCCCTTTTCTACAGTCGATTTAGAGGCATGGGAGAAAGTTGCTAAGAACTATCAGGGTGATCCGATAGGTACCACCAAGAAATTCAGTTTTATGATTAAACAGCATAACTCAGACTGAGCGGATATCCAGTTAATGCTGGAAGCTTTAACTGAAACAGAAAAAACAATTAATTTTGAAAATGGCAGGGGATTTAGCAGAGGATGCTTTTAGAGAACAAATCCCGATATTAAAGAATTTTTCCCCCTCCAGAATTCAAATTGGGATCTGAACAATCGACTCCATAAAGACATATTAGAGAATTATCAAGGTTTTCTAATAAAAGGAATGGAGAGGGCAATACCTAAAACCATAAATTGCTCAGCCAGTTAAGCAAGATCCTTCAGGAAGCCCTTCTGAATTTTTAGATAAATTATAAGATGCAATGCGACATCATACGTCCCTAGATCCTGAATCTGAAGAAGGGATACAGCAGTTGGTGAATTTATTTTCAGGACAATCCACGGGAGACTTTAGGCAGAAACTCCAGAAGATTAAGAGGCCAATGGGATGGAACTTAGAGACCTTACTAGATGAAGCATGGAGAGTTTTTCACAATCGAGAAGAAATATATAAACAAAGGATGAGAAAGTTGGTGGCGGTAGCAAGAGAAGAAGGACCAGGGAGATGTGGGCAAGGACCACCTAAACAAGGTCCACCTCGGCTTGGAAAGACCAATGTGCATGTTGCAGGAAATTTGGTCACTCGAAAAACCAATCTCCTGACTGGAGAGAAGGCAATGAACAAAGAAGAGGGAACTCTAAAAGGGAGGAAGGGTTTGCTCATGTCAGAGAAGACTGAGGAGGACTGGAGGATCTTACACTGGCAGACTCCCTGCCTATAATTGAGCTAGGGAATTGTCATGGGTTAACAAAATTTAAATTTTGTTGAGAAGAACAGTCCAATCAGAAACCAGTTTTTTGATTGACAATTGTTTTAACCATTAGAAAGTAAGTTACGACTTTTGCGTAATGACTCAAAAGGCCGGGTGCGGAGAGGGACTCTCTCTTTGGTTCTCCGGGCGGTGAGCAAGGCTGGGCCCGCTGCGGCCAGGCCAGGCCGGGCCCCGCTGCCGCCGGGCCGAGCCGGGCCGGGCCGGGCCCCGCTGCCACCGGGCCGTACCAGGACAGCCCTCGCTGCCGCCGGAGCTGGCCGGGCTGAGGCTTTAGGAGCCGCTGTCTCGCGGAGGGGCAGGCATCATGGAGAAGAGAGAGGGCTCGGACAGAGTGCTCTTTCGCCCCTGCCCCCCTTTTCAAGCCTAAGAAACCAGCACGTGGCTTCTAAATGTGTTAGTTCCTGCCGCCACAAGACCACGTGGGCAGCTCAGCAGCCTGAGAAGTTTAAGTCTTTCCTGCCAGCAGGTGGATCATTCTAAACCCAGCTTTTCTCTGAAAGAAGAACGAATATAGTGACTGAACCATGAAAAGACACAGCATGGAGCTAAAGTCAGTGAAGAGAGAGTGAAAAGAACTTTAAAGCAGAGGAAGAGGAGTGACAATTCAAGCTGGACTTTTCTTGGTAATATAGAGACTGAATTGAACTATTCCTTTAAAACTATGTAAAAATATGCATTTTGGGGAAGTGATTGTTTCATGTGTAGATTTCTTTTAAGCAGAGGTATTGTGTGATGGACTGAGTAAAGTTGATTTAATGAGAAAAATCCTTTGCCGGAGTGAGACACCTTTAAAAAGACACCCCAATGTTGCAGTGTGAGTACAGAGCCTACGTGTTCAGTATTGGGAATACTGTAAAGTAGGTAGGATTGAGTTCTTTTGAAGTCTTTGTAGGCAAGGTCTCTATTGGAACTGAGGAAGACTCCTATCCTGAAAAATTGAAGAAAAGTTATCTTAAAATGGTAAAGCTGGCGAGGGTTACAGGTTATGTCTTTTTATGTTGAGTGATGAAAAGTAAAAACTTAGAAAGGAAAAGAAAGATGTTTTGGAAGTTTCATTTGTTGTTCTTTTTTTCTTCTTCCTATTTTATCCTTTTTTTGTGTGTAAATAAACCTTTATAATTTGAAGATAAGCCCGTTTCACTCTTTGTATTCTCCTAGTCACATAAATATAGTAAGTGATGAAACCATCACAGGAATAAAGGAAAGAAACTGGAATTTTTGATAGATATGGGAGCAACATATTCAGTGTTGAATAAGGCTTTAATGCCTATAGCAGATGATTATGTTATGGTAAGAGGAGCAACTGGCCAAACCGAGAAAGCGTACTTTTGCAAACCATTAAAATACAAACTTGGGAAACAATGGGGAATCCTTAAATTTTTATACATGCCCAATGGCCCTAAAGCACTTTTGGGTAGAGATTTATTGGAACAGCTAGAAGCAAAAATCATATTTAAGAACAGAGAGATTCTTTTGGAAGTCAAAGATCAACAGTACGTAGAAATATTAAGCCTAATGTTAACAATTAATGAGGCAATTAATGAGGATAAAACTAAAGACGAAGAAAAGACTTGAAGGAAAATAATGGATCAGGTATTTCTGGGAGTATGGGCCTCTACTACACCTGGAAGGGCAAAGAATGCACTCCCTGTGCATGTCAAGCTTGAGGAAGGAAAGCAACCAGCTAGGGTCAAAGAGTATCCCCTGAAAACGGAAGATAGGGAAGGAACCAGCCCAATAATTGAAAACTTTTGCAGATAGGATTATTGAAAGAATGTCAATCTGACTTTAACACTCCCATTTTACTGGTTAAAAAGCCCGATAGATCATATGGATTAGTACAGGATTTGGGAGCTGTTAACAAAATAACTGAAGACTTATACCCAGTGGTTGCAAACCCATAAACGTTATTCACATGCTTGACACCTGAACTAACTTGGTTCACAGTTCTAGGTTTGAAAAATGCTTTCTTTTGCCTCCCTCTCCCCAGAAACAGCCAGAAAATTTTGCATTTGAATGGGAAGACCCAAAGATGGGTCGTAAGGCCCAGCTCACATGAGCAGTTCTGCCCCAGGGCTTCAAAAATAGTCTCACCATATTCAGAGAACAACTTGCAAGGGACCTGGAATCCTGGGAAGCTCCATCAGAAGGGCAACTACTGCAGTATGTAGATGACCTCCTGATAGCTACTCAAACCAAAGAGGCATGTACAGACTGGACGGTAAGCCTCTTGAACTTTTGGGGATTGCAAGGGTACCAGGTATCTCAGAAGAAAGCTCAGATGGTGAAACAAACAGTTATCTATCTGGGTTATGAGATCAGTGCTGGACAGAGGACTCTAGGGCAAGGCCGTAAAGAGGCAATATGCCAGACCCCAAGACCCCAATCAGTAAAGGAACTGAGAACCTTTTTGGGGATGACAGGATGGTGCAGACTGTGAATTTATAATTATGGGCTGTGGGTTAAACCCCTGTATGCCCTGATCACAGAAGGAAACAGAGATCTTCAATGGACAGAAGATGCTACCTGAGCCTTTGACCAATTAAAGAAAGCCTTTATGTCAGCCCAGCCCTAGGGCTCCCAGATGTGAGTAAACCATTCTTTCTCTTTTCTCATGAGAAGCAGGGGATCACCCTAGGAATACTAGCACAGGACTTAGGCCCATACCAGAGGGTAGTTGCTTACTTCTCCAAACAATCAGAGTCAGCAGCTAAAGGATGGCCAGGGTGTCTCAGAGCCGTTGCTGCAGTGGTGCTGAATATCCAGGAAGCACACAAATTCACCCTGGGCCAGAAGATGACTGTGCTAGTGTCTCACACAGTGTCTGCAGTCCTGGAGGTAAAAGGGGGACATCGGCTCTCCCCACAGAGATTCCTGAAGTACCAAGCTATAATGGTAGAACAAGATGATGTTGAAATCAAGGTCACTAATCTTGTGAACCCAGCTTCTTTTCTCAGTGGGAAGACAGGAGAACCAGTGATCCAGGATTGCCTGGAGCCTATAGAGGCCACCTACTCCAGTGGCCCAGACCTGAAGGACACCCCTCTCGAGGACACTGAGACCTGGCTCACTGATGGAAGCAGCTGTGTCATCAGTGGAAAAAGGCATGTTGGATATGCAGTTACCACTGGCAGGGAGGTGATAGAGTCTGGACCATTACCAACAAACACCTCTGCACAGAAGGCTGAAATAATTGCCCTAACCTGTGCCTTAGAACTGGCAAACGGAAAAGAAATTAACATCTCTACAGATTCAAGAGATGCATTTGGGGTTGTGCATGCTCATGGAGCTATTTGGAAAGAAAGAGGACTGTTGAATTCACAAGGAATGAGCATTAAACATGCACAAGAAATCATAAGATTGTTAGATGCTGTTCAACTGCCTGCAAAGGTAGCTCTTATGCATATTAGGGCACACCAGAAGGTGAGCTCTGAATTGGAAGAAGAAAATGAGCTGATGGACAGAGAGGCAAAAGAAGCAGCCAAAGGTGAGGTATCCATTGATGAAGCCTTAATTCCAGATGGACAGATTTCCCTAGAAGGTAAGCCAAATTATAACAAAAAGGATAAGAGGCTCATTAAAACAGAAAATGGAAGTTATAACGAAAAAGGATGGGCCATTAGCCAAGAAGAGAAGGGAAAGCTCGTGGTTCCCTCATATCTGTTGTGGTCATTAGTAAAAGAGGAACATCAGAAAACCCATTGGGGAATAGATCCCCTGCATAAAATTACCTGAGAGATAGAATTGTTGCCAGAAATTTACAGAGTACAGTTATCCAAGTGACCCAACAATGTAGTCTTTGCCTCCAAACCAATCCCAAAAATATCCCCAAACCAAAACTTGGGCAAATTGGAAGAGGCTATGGGCCTGGGCAGCAGTGGCAAATTGATTTTTCGGAACTTCAAAGAAAATGAAGGAACTGATATTTGTTAGTAGTAACAGATACCTTCTCAGGGTGGCCAGAAGCCTTCCCTACCAGAACAGCCAAAGCAGGGGAGGTCACCAAAGTACTGTTACAAGAGATAATACCACGCTTTGGAGTCTCAGCCACAATCTCCTCAGACAGAGGGCCACATTTTATTTCAAAAGTTGTACAGCAAATTAGCCGCCTGTTGGGTATAGATTGGGAACTTCACACCCCCTATCACCACCCTCAGTCAAGAGGCCAAGTGGAAAAAATGAATCCTTTGATTAAACAGCAAATTGTGAGATTAGGACAAGAAGCTCAATTACCTTGGCCCCAGGCTCTTCCATTAGCATTGCTGCGGATTTGGACTAAACCAAGGACAAAAGAGAAACTGAGCCCTTTTGAGATTCTCTATGGAAGACCATATGGGGTACAACAGGGAACACTGACCCAAGTGGGGAAGAAACCCTACACAGGTACACGGTGGCCTGAATAAGCAGCTCAGAGAAACTGAAAAGCATGTGGCTGGGGCTCGAAGCAGAGAATTAGATGGCCCAGTACATGACATACAACCTGGAGATTTGTGTATGTTAAGTCTTTTACAGAAAAGACCTTGGAGCCTCAGTGGGAAGGACCATTCCAGGTGCTTCTCACCACTAATACTGCAATCAAGATTAAGGAACAGAAAGCTTGGATTTATTATACACATGTAAAGAGGTTCCAGAAGCTCCTTGGACAGAGACACTGGGTGACAATGAACTAAAATTGAAACTTACCCAAAAAAGATGAGTAGATTTTGAGTAGAGATGTTAGTCTGGAAAATTGTATTTCTCTTGATTATAGCCATGGTCATAACCAAAGCTAATGCAATCCCACCTGTATCTCATATGATTGGGAGATATTTTTGCCAAGGAAAAGCTTATGATGCTTACTCCTGTAAAATGCTCTCTCAGATGATGAAGGTTACAAATGCAACTGTCTGGGAGGGGAAAATGTTTGGGGCTGCGAATATGCATTTGTTCAGATTGGATTCCATAAGTACAATCAGAAACCTATGGAGCTGATTCAAATTGACTCCAGATGCTGTGATACCTGCTTATCCACCTGTCCTGAATTTAGACTTCAAATAGAGGGGTGTGCAGTGAAAGGTTATAGCCTGGATTATAATATTACTCAGGATTGTGTTGATCCCCAGAAAGATGAGGTTGGAATAAATCCATCAACCCAAAAACCAGAAGAGATCACAATCACTCAAGCTCAAACTACCCCAAGGATAGTGATTCACCTACAGTCACCAAAATTGGACCTTATGCTGTTAAGAGGTAGGGACTCAAAGACTATTACTGAATCCAGAATGGTCCCTGAAACCTGAGTAGAGATGGAAATGCAGGTAAATGCTTCTACCATTCGATCAGAGTGTACCCCATTCCTTAAAACTTCCTTTATGGATTGGACTACTTGGTTACAGAAGCATACACCTGATATGTTCAGGCAGAAAAGAGACCTTCCAGGGATCTTAGGGACAGGATTGGGGAGTTTGAACACAGTGGACTCAGAAGTGTTAATGAACAAATTGACTGCAACTGTGTTGGGGGTTAGGTTTGTTCCTTTTTACTTAGAGAATTTTCCCCATAAAGTTGCTAGGAGACTAACTACTGGGTGCTTATGGGTGCTTGACCAAAACAAAGAGGTGGCCAAAAGTCGGGGGGGAAGATAAAGTGAGTTTTGGGGCAGGTAAAGGGCAGGGCTGGGGGCAGCTGCTCTCTCTTGCTCTCAGCATGGGAGAGAGGATGGCCAGGCTGCTGCTTGCTGCGGGAGGAGTTCATTGTCACCAGAAAGACTGGTCCTGGGAAATCTACCATCATCTGCTCTTGTGCCCAGAACTCTGAGCAGCCTCCTCCTGCCCTGCTGGGCTGGCCATGTCCTGCCACTGCTGTTTCTTCAACACTGCTCTTTTTGCTATGCTGTAGCTCCGCACTGCCCTGCCCTGCTGGGACATCTCCACCCTTTCAGCTGCCAGCAACAGAGCTTCTGATCTCACCCACCAGCCTGGGATTTTTTTCACTGTTCCAGCCTGGTGCTCTTGAGAGATCAGACTGCCCTAGGCTTTGTCAAACAAAGCCCCTCGAGGTTTTTTCCTGGTTCTGTTTATTATTAATGCTGTAGCTGTTGTTGTTTGTTTGTCTTGTTACATACTAGTAAAGAACTTCATTCCTATCCCCATACCTTTGCTTGAAAGCCCCTTTAATTTTATAAATTATAATAATTTGGAGGGAGGGATTAGAATTCTCCATTTCCTAGGGAGGTCTTGTGTGGAGTCCTCCCATTTTGAGGAGGCTGAAACCTGATCTTACTCTCCTTGTGTTATCTCCTCTCTTGACCCAAACCCTAAGACTCTTCCCCTGAACACCCAATAAAACCCACGACCCTGCCCCTGCTCTGGCCCTCTTCATCCTCACCTCCTCCTCAGTCCAGGGTGGGGGGAATAAAAATGGATTCTCGAGCTTAACAAAGAGACTTGTCCCGTCTGTTTCCCTGCCGGTGGCTGAACCTCCCTGAACAAGATGATCACTGCTGCCACACGCTGCTACAAATGGTGGAGAATGCAGACAACCGGTGAGGACAGCACTACCTGCACCCCGTAAGTCACCCCCTGTGGGACCCCCATCTTAAAAAGGAAGACTCAAGAGTACCATGGCTGGAGACCAGGTTGAGAATGACCTTAAAAACATGGGGATAAAAGGCTTACGGAGAGGGAAATACCCAGTAAGGGGACCGGCTTACTGGGACTGAGAGATGAGACTAACATCTACCATCACAAGTCTTCTCATTCTTCATGGAAGGGACTTTTTAAGAGCTACAAGTGGCTAGTCTGCCTGCAAAAAGGATCATGCTGGGACTCTCACCAACTCTCCTGACACGTTTGCTGCAGCTTATGGCTGATAAAGCCCTGGTGGCTACTTATGGACGATTATGGACGATTGCATGCAAAGTGTCGGCGCCCTAGATCAGTGGTCCTCCCTCCTGTGAAACCTCACATTTTTCAGTTTCTGGGAAGCTGCCTGTATCTTTCCTTACCCTTTGTTCCTAAGAGTGCGGCAAGGAGTGAAAACTGCCAGGATGGCACGGAGTTGCTACCATCTCTCCATCACCCTGTGCCCCTCTCCACCCCTATCCCCCTTTCCCTGAAGGCAGGACAAGGTCAGAAACCATCCAGAAGTGACGCGGATGTGCTTCCATCCTCCCGCTGTCCTGTGTCCTCCTTCACCCCCCTGTCTTTCCATATCCCCCGTTCCCTGCCCAGGAAGGCAGTGGTCACCCTGTCCCAGGTGCTCCTTCTAAAAATGGCACTGACCACGTGGTTTTGAGATCCCCTCTTTCCCGCCAGTCCGTCTTTTCTGGTCCCGTGCCTGCCCTTTCCCCCACCCACCTCCCCCCTTCCTGCTGTGCCTGCAGCTGCCCCCACCCCAGGCCTGTGTGGCAGTGGAGGTGAGGTGGGGCTGCCCTGAGAGAGGGCTGAGCCCTGCTGTGCCTGCAGCTGCCCCATCCCAGGCCCGTGTGGCAGTGGAGGTGAGGTGGGGCTGCCCCAAGAGAGGGCTGAGCCCTGCTGTGCCTGCAGCTGCCCCCACCCCAGGCCAGCACAGCAGAGGTGCCGTGGTGTAGCTGGGCAGCCCCAAGGGAGAGCCAAGCCCTGCTGTGCCGCTGCCAGCTCCACCACTGCCGCTTTCACCGTTCCTTGCTTCACAGTCATCGTCAGCAACCCAACAGAGAACACCTGCAACACCAGTACCAAAGCTGAGACCCAACACTAAGAACTGTGCCCCTCTTGAAGAGGAGATTAAGGAACTGCACCCCTTCTGCTGAGAAGATCAAAAGCCAAGGAGATTGAACTATTAGCTCATTAAGTGAAAATGTATTAATTTAATTCAGTATCATCATTTCTGTTACATTATCCTCTGTAATTAAGTCTCAAATGCCTTTCTATGGCTTGTCAATTCAGCTTAATAATGTTCATTTTAGTTTTGTAAACCATTAAGTCATATTGCCAAGAATACCCTTGTTATAACCAATTTAAAAACAGAGGAGTTGTGGAGTCCCTTGTACCATTAAAGGAATTTCCAACTGCCTTGCCCTGGAAAAGCGACCCCTCCCAGATGTAACAAAGGCTTGTCCTCCATGATTCTCTGCAAACATTCTGTGATCTTCTCCCTGTGTTTCTCAAACCCATCACCCCCCCATGGTGTCCCCTTTCCCTATTTCCCCATTGGCTATGGGGGCCTGGTGTCCAGTTTCTGTCTTCTCTATGGTCAATTGCCCCCTGTACCACCCATGAACCTGCGACACTATATAACTGAGAAAAACCACATGATCTCTCCTCTTTGTCCTCACCCCCTCCCCGATTCAGTGTGGGGGGAATAAAAAGAAAGAGTTAGAGAAAGAGACTTATCTCATTTGCTTCCCTGCCAGCAGCTGAACCTCCCTGGACACGATGATCACTGCTGCCACACGCTGTTACACACCATGACCTTGTGTGTACAGGAACAGGAGATACCCTGGAATTCCTTCAGCAATGTGGGATACCCCAGAACCCACTCAGGATCAGGGGTCTCACTCGGCCTCATCATCCTCAGCTTTCAGCTGACCAGACCCCATCCCTCCCTCACAATCCTCACCCCACCACATCCTACCACTCCTGGGCAGGAAGTGCCATCCAGCCTGGCTTTGGAAACTTCCAAGGATGGAGCAGCCACAGCCTCTCTGGGCAACCAGTGCCAGGGCCTCACCACCCTCAGAGGGAAGAATTCCTTCCCAACATCCCATCCAGCCCTGCCCTCAGGCAGTGGGAAGGGATTCCCCCTTGTCCTGTCCCTGCAGGCCCTTGGAAAGAGTCTCTCTCATCCAAGAATTGCTGCTCCTCCCTGCTGTGGGGCAGAAGCTGGAAGTTGATTTTCTCCCCGTGGCCCCGGCCCAGCCCTGAGCCAGGGGCAGGACCTTTCCCCGGAGCTCTGCGGGCGCTGGCTCGGTTCGGCCGCAGCCCAGCAGACGGAGCTCAGAGCTCCCCGGGGGCTGCGGCTCCTCCCGAGGGGCAGCGCTGGGGCAGCTCCCACCTCTGCCCCGGGGGAGCAGGGACAGCACCCGAGGGAACGCTGGGGCTGGGTCAGGGCAGGGCTGGGCTGGAGAGCAGCAAAAGCTTCTTCCCCCAGAGGGGGCTCAGCCACTGCCCAGGCTCCCCAGGGAATGGTCACGGCCCCGAGGCTGCTGAAGCTCCAGGAGCCTTTGGACACCGCTCCCAGGGATGCCCAGGTTGGGATTGTTGGAGTGTCTGTGCAGGGCCGGGGGTTGGACTCCATGATCCCGGTGGGTCCCTCCCAGCTCAGACCATTCTGCAATTCTCACCCTTTGGCTCAGCCTTGCTGTCCCCAGGAGGAGCTGGCAGAGCTGCTGGGCTGGGGCAGGAGCAGGGTAGCCCCAGTGTTCCCCTCTCTGTGACACCACAGCAGTGACAGCCCCAACATTCCATGCCTGGAGACGCTCCAAGGGAAGTGTCCACACCCGTGTCCAGTCGACAGAACTGCCCGGCCACTGACCCTGAGTGACCATGGCCCTGCCAGCTCGGAGGCACCGCTGGGGCAGCTGCATCTCAGCCCTGTGATAAATGAATGATTTTGTGCTAACTAAATTGTAACTATATCAATATTTTCGTAAAAGAGAAACAATATGTGATTAGTGTCACAAAACAGAAGTTTGCAGATGTTTATGAAAAAAATAAGATACGGGATGTAATTTGAGATAAGTAAAATCCCAAAACTGAATAGGTCTTGGGATAATTGGAAGATCTGCCTTGAGACGGACAATTGGGATGGTTCCAGGTACAGAATTTAAGTTGTGTTTTTATTTAAGGCTTATGTTTGGAATGTGATGTTGGCTAACGTAACACAAGGCTTGCATGCACAACCTGTGAGGTTATCCAGAGGACAACGAGGAAGACTGTGAGCCTTCATCCAAAAGACCACCAAAAGAAGACAGAAGAGCCCCTAACAACAAGTGAAGCATGCACCATGAAGTACAGTGACGTATATTTTTAGAATTGGAAATAGGAGGAAATTTAGGGGAAACATTGATGAATATGTATTAGCAGATAGTATATAAGTGTAGTCTGAATTGCTCTGTTTTGTATCTGAGGTGGGGTGAGAAGCCCTCCCTGTACCGTCAGTTTTACTTATGCCTTATCAGAACCTTAACCAGATTTAAATAATCATTGCCAAATTTTTTATATGCTTAATTTTACATTAAATTGCTATTAAAATTGCTGCTAAATTTTAAATTTGTTATTTTATTCACATTTATAACAAGATGATTTTGGAAGCAGAAGAAGAGAATCTTCGTGTTATACTAGAGGAAGCATCCCTAAACAGAACCCCTAATCAGCAGATATGGCCCATGTGCAGTGTTGGGAAAGCTGCTGATGGGTAGGATTCCACAGTTTCCAGAGGTTCCTTTCAGGTCCTTGCAGATGTGTGGCATGGAAGCCACCAGAGGACTGTTCCTCTTGTGATGATGTCTCTATAGAATCCAGGAAAACTCCTTTCCTAAAAGAAACCCGATGAAAGATTATTTTTAAATGGTAAAACTGAATGAAATTACAAGTTTTGTCTTTTTATGCTGTGTGGGAAAGTGAACACTGGTGGAGGGAGGGAAGGATGTTTGGAAAGTTTTTTTCTTTTTCTTATTTTCATTCTTTTAGTGTGTGTAAATAAACTATCCTTGTAATTTTAAGGTAAGCCTGTTTTGCTCTTTATGTTCTCCTAGTCATATAAAAATAGCAAGTGATGAAACCATCACAGCGGGGAACATGCTGGGCATGGATGGAAATCTCCATGGACAAAATCCTCCAGCATTTCCATCTGCTCATTGCTCTGGTAGCACAAATCACAAAACATCCATCGCAGTTGACAATTGTAATTTCTTGCAGATTGCTACAGCAGCACTGCTGGTGGACAAATGCACAAGAATTGATTTCACATGAAAAATGTCATTTATTACAAATTGCTACACCCGCCCTGACAATATAGAACTATGCTGATATCAATTTAAGTTTAAAAAGGAATTTATTAGAATTTTACAACAATGCTATGTAAAAATATACAAATACAAACTTCAGTTAACAAAATCTTAATTTATTGCCAACCTCTACAACAACTAACTATACACAAAGATCAATTAGGTGTTTAACAACTTAATTTATTACATATTACAGCAAGCTTAAAGCCCATCTAGTAATTCTAAAATATCAGCATCTCTATCTAAAGAGCCCTCTACCAAGACTCAGTTGATACAATTATACAACTATACATCTCTACACATGTTTAAATAGGAACATATACATATATAACCACCTCAATAAACAGAAGTAAATACACATATGTAAATATAAAAATAGACATATTTTCTTATATAAATACCAATATACCAATTCAAAAAGCCATATAACTACAACTACATCAATAGAAATACCTACACAACTATATACATAGGAAATAGAACTAAACACAGATAGAACAACATGCTTATATGTACATATACTTAGATACATATATACATATACATGTAATTACATACTTGTATGCATATATACACTCACATATATATACATAGCATACATCTATAAATATAAGAACATACATATAGAAATGTTCCTATACAAATAGCAACCTGTATATATAAATATCCATAAAATTATCCCTCTCTCCGTTCAAGTCTATATATCTGTAAACAGAACTCTAAGCAGAGGGATTCCAGCCGCCCCATCTTCAAAGCCTTTCACTCCTCCCATGCAGAGCAGCTCTCCTGGACAGGGACAGCAGCTGGGACATCTGGGAAGCAAAGGGAACACTGAGTCAGGATCAGGACATTTCCCTTGGCAGCACCTGCCCTTCAGTCAGGGCAGGGAAAATCTCAGCGCCTCCCCAGGAGGGTCAGAAAGAAAAAGTTTGGCCAAAGCCCCCGGCCAAAGCCCACGCCACCCTCACCCCCAGCCTGCCTCACCGGCCCTGCGGCCTCACTCGGGCTCTGGGCTGGCAGCAGCAGCAGCAGCTCCCTGTTCACTGCTGGAGCTGGTGGCCTTCATCTTCTCCCTGCTGCCTCCTGTCAGTCTCTGCCTGTCCTCAGGGTCTGCAGGGCAGCTGTGGCACAAGTGGAGGCTCTGGAATTGCTTCCAAGGCCTGGCAGAGCTGCAGTCCCAGAGCCCTCAGTGCTCCCTGCTGGCCCCTCCATCCCCTCAGCCCCAGTGTCCCCTCGGCAAAGCCCCAGCCCCCTTCAGTTCCTTCAGCCCCCACAGTCCTCTCACCCCACTCAATCCCTTCTGACCCATCCCGTCCCCTTAGACCCACCACCCCCTCAGCCCGTGCCACTGCCCTGTCACCTCCGTGCCACCCTCGCCCTCTGCTCCCCCACAGCCCTCAGTGCCCCCAGCACCTCAAGGTCACTGTCCCTGCAGCGTCACCGCCTCCTCAGCCCCCTCAGCCCCCTCTGTCTCCCCGTCCTTCAGCAGCTCCTCAGGGGACACCGGCAGCTCCCAGCGCTCCAGGGACACCCGGGGCTGGAACTGCTGCTCCGCCCGGTCCGGCCGCCAGCTCAGACCCAGCACAGGGACAGGGACACAGGGGCACAGGGGGAAAAGCACAAAGGGAGAGAGGGAAAGGGGTTAAAAATTACTCTATTCCTATACAGATACCAATCTGTGTACCTAAACACCCCTGGAGCTATAAGGATATAGCTATGCACATCTATAAAAATAGCTATGTATATAAATGTAACTGTCCACATAAATAAATGTAACTCTGTATATCTATAACTATGCATACATGATTATAACTATAAAACCTAAATATATATATGTGGTTTTACCTCTACAGATCTCTAACTATACAGACATTTAAACAAAATTATCGATCTATAAATATACTGTATATATATAAATAACAATTATATAGATAGATAAATATAACTATAATTCTACATAAATACATATTACTATAGATGGATTGTACCTGCCTGGTAGTCCCAGGCTCTCCCTCTGTCTCTTCCTTCCACACAGGACATCCCTCCAGGAGATGTGGATCACATGGGATCTGGGAAGAAGAGAGAGCACTGAGTCAATATTGGCCCTTGGGCACGTTTCCCTTGGGCAGCAATTGTCCTTCTGTCACCAACTGTAAAAGATGGCCTGAAAGGCAGACTCTCACTTGGGAATTTGAAGCCTGCTCTTTAGAGAACAGGGATCCTGCCAAGTTTCCAAAACTGTGGAAAGCACTGAAGGACCTTGATGAAGTCTCAGCACTCGCAGCGCAAATGGCACCCACGAGAGCCTGGAACACAGACACTCCCAGCTCCCCCAAAGAAGCCCAGCCCTGTTCTTTCTCTGTGCTGACAGAGACACCTCAGTCCTCGCTGAGATGGCTCAAGCTGAAGGCTGCTGTGAGCCCAGTTACCAACCCAGCTGGGACACGCAGGTTGGTGACACAGCTCCCACAGGGTCAGGTTCAGTCCCTGCTCTCTTGCCACAGCAGAGGACTCAGTGTCAGAGCCCCTGGAGAAGCGTGGAGGGCAGGGCTCGGGGAGGCTGTGCCAGTGCAGGATTGGAACTAAAGGCACCAGGAAGCACCAGCCCTGCAGACAAGAACCCAACTCTTCTGATCTCCCTTCCTGTCACAGGCAGGCTTGGAGCAGCCCTCTCACACCTCTCTAAACCAGGGTGGGCTCTCTCCTCACCAGGCTCCTCGGGCTCTGGGGAACTGTTCCTGCAGCTCTGGGTGCCAGATGAAGCTTCCTCTGCTGCAGCCCTGTTCAGAGCATCCTCTCCTGAAAGCTCAGGGGCAACATTAATATTCCCCTGCAAAGAAAAACAGGAAGAAACAACCCAAAGATCACTCTATTTTCTTGGAATCACATCAGGGATGCAGTAACTGTTCTTCTCCACACCCAAGAGCCCTGTAACACCAGGGGAACATTGCCCACACGGTTCATATGACATGAAGTGTTTTAAACTCAGGATTTGGGTGGCCAAATTGAAACTGAAGCTCCCACAAAATGACCTTGGAGGCAAAACATGAAAGCAGAAAAGCAGAAGACACCAAGTGAGGGGACGTGCCCTCACACTCTGACCCTGCCTTGTCCCAGGAGCTGTCAGCAATCAGCCAGCAGAAAGCCAGGGGCTCTCCTTGTTGCCAAGGTGGCTGTCAGCGAGGGCAGAGCTCACTCCCAGCCCTGCCCAGGGCTGTGTGCTGCAAACCCACACACAAAGAACACATTTCTACCTGGGAGTCTCACCACCCCCACCCAACTGCTCAGACAATCCATCACAAGGTGGTGCTTTTTGGAGCTCTCTGCTGCTGCCCCAGATGGATGATCCAGGCAAACACTGATGGACCTAGGATATTCCCAGGATCCAATTTTCCAGTGCCAAAAATCTGTACATTTGGAGGGTAGAAAAGAAAACCAGCCCAAAAGACATGAAAAGTCAGACAACCAAGTGTTGTTTCTTTTCCACTGAGGAAGTAAATCCCCAGATTAAGCACCTGCAAATTACCTTTGGACAGCAAGATATTCTCACTATGACCAGCTGCAGAATATTCATCTCTTCTGCAAGAGCCCGCCCATCAGAATCCTGAAGATTCTAAAGATGGTTCAGAGCCTGCAAGGTTTCCTTTTATTATGGAAGAAAACACTTTTGAAAACTGCCATGTGTGAGTTTACAAAAGACAAAAGACATTCCACTTGAGAATAAGATCTTGCTAAATCCAGAGAATCCCACTCCCCACCTTGAGTCTGCCCTTCCTCAATCACAAATGTGCTGGAGGCAATGGCTCTGCACATCAAGAGAAAGAGAGACATTCTTTGGAATAATATAATATTCTTTGGAATAGAATAATCTGGAAAAAGGCCTGTGCCAGCACTCACTCTCCAGGCAGGTCTGGGAAGAGGCAAGAGTGCAGAGAAACGAGATTCCTGATCCAAAGGCTGAGTCTGTCCAACAAAAGGACAAGGAAGCTGCAGCTCCAGGCCATCCCCACACGCGGCTCTGGGAGCGCCCACACGCCCGGCAGGGCTCACACAGCAGCAGCAGCAGCAGCTGCAGCCCAGCCCCTGCTGGGCCTTGGCCTTCCAGCCCAGGAGAGGCAGAGCCCACATCTGCTGCTGCAACAGAGACGCCTCTCGCCTGCCCCTCCCTGCACGGGACACTTTGCCTTCAGCACCAACTCTCCAAACACTCTCCTCTTCTTTCCCACCAAACAAAGCCTGTCAGAGCCTACAAAGCAGCACCACAAATGCCCCTGCACCAGGCATTCTTCCCAAGGAAAAGGAACAAGCCAGTGTGGCCAACACAGGCTCACACCTCTCATCCTCACTGGGTGGGAAGACTTTTTCATTCCCTCTTCTTTTGCAAATCTTGCCAAGAAGAATTAGAAAACAAAATAAGAATGAAAAGAATTAAATTCAAGAAACCTCTGCTTCTCAGCCATGTAACAACGTTCAAAAGCTCTCAGCCCACCCTCTCTCATTCCCATCCAATGAGGCTACCTGAGCAGAGGGAGACCTTTCAGGCAGGGAGCTCCTGATCTCCTGGATCATTTTCTCAACCTCACGGCCAAGATCCAGCGGTGCTGATTTCTCTTCCACAGGTGCATCCTGTGCTGAGCTGGAGGCTGCACCGCCAGCACTGCCAGCTGGAGCATCAGGGGCTGAAGGGCCCGGTGCGGCTGCAGGAATACAAACACGTGAGTCAGCTCCAGAATGTGGCTTTGGGACACAGAGCTCTACTGCTGCCTTGGATCAAACATCACAGGAAGCACGCAGGAAAAGCAGGCAGAGAATCTTTGGACTTTCTAAGTGCCCCTTCCTAGTAGTGTGAAAAATGAGGTTCACTTTCCTGGTAAAGTTTAAGAAATAGGTTTAATAAAATAGAAAATAAAGACAATTAGGAAACAGATTAAGCAAAGGAGTTTACGTCCAGGTGACTTGGCATTTAGCCAAAGGCACAACTTTAATGAAAGAGCTTGTTCCTTTAAAAGTATCAGCCTGTTGCATATATACAAATTCACATGCATGATTCAAACATTTCATTTTGGGTAAGATTTTCTTTTGTTCGGTTTCAACTTCTGCCCACTCATTTTATCTGGTAGATCCGTAGATCTGTGGGTGGCTCCATTCCGTCCACCATAAGTCCCATCAATTCTTTTCCCGAGGTTTTGGTTATCTACAATTTGATAAGATACTTGATAACAGAGGTTCCATATCTTTTTGGTCAGCAGTCTTCATGCAAGATTGCAGGATGACTCCCCCTAACCTTCTGGTTTGGCCAGCTTAGATGTTACAAGAAAAAAAAAGAAACAGTCTTTTATTTTTAACACTATGTTACAATCATAAAAATATATATATTCTTCACATTTCTAAACTCTATTAGTAAAAGAAAATACAGTACAATCTTCCCAGATTCTACATATAGTATTCATCTTAATACTTCTGAAAAGCCAACTACATAATATGTATTTATAACAGTAGGCTTGACACTTTCTGTCTCAGAACGACAGAGCACTGTGGAAAAATACTTCAAACGGTCACTTTTCACGACCTTTTGGAAAAGCAAGGCTACAACTCTTTTCCTACCTGGTGGGTTGGAGGCTGGGGGCTGCTGCTCCCAGTGGAGCTGCTGGAAGGCACAGGGCTGGATCCTGAGCACCTCCCGGTCAAGCGGAGAGAGCTCCGCCCCGTAGAGCTCCTGGAAGCGGCTGGGGGGCCCCTCCCATCCGAGCGGCCACAGCCGCTCCCCATGGAAGCCGAGGAAGTGGCAGGGTGGGACCCGGAGCACCTCCCGATGGGCGGGCAGCGGCCGCTCCCCGTAGAGCTCCTCGAAGCGGCTGGGCCCCTCCCGCCGGGCCGGCCCCGGCCGGTCCCGGGGCAGCAGGTGGAAGCCGCAGGACGGGCGCCGGGCGAGCGGCGGCCACTCCCTGGGCGGCTGCTGGAAGCGGCCGGGCCGGGGCCGGCGCAGCTCCCGCCCGTCCGGCAGCGGCCGCTCCCTCTGCAGCGCACGGAAGGCGCTGGGCGGGCGCCCGGGCGGCAGCGGCGGCCGCTCCCCGGGCAGCGGCTCGGAGCGACCGCGCCCGTCCCGCCCGTCCGGCAGCGGCCGCGCCCCGGGGAGCTGCTGGCAGCCGCAGGGCGGGCGCCTGCGCCCCTCCCGCCCCGCCGCCGGCCGCTGCCTGGGGGCCGGGCTGCGCCGCCGGATGCGGAGCAGGAGCTCGGGGCGGTCGCGGCGAAACCAGGGGTTCCTGTAGCCGAGCCAGGCCCCGGCACCGCCCGGCGCAGCCACGCCAGCCCGGCCCGGCACCTTGTGGAAGCCGTAGCGGTTGAGCTGGCGCACGAAGCTGCGGAACTGCGTGGCCCTGAAGGCGTGCGGGGCCGGCCCCCGGGTGCCGCCCGGGCGGAGCAGCTCCCGCTCCAAGAGGGAGCGGTCGATCAGCAGCCCCCGGGCCCGGCTGTCCCAGCGCACGGAGCGGACGCAGGGGTCGTTCGCCAGGCGCCACAGCTTGGCGGGGAAGGTGTCGGCCTTGAGCCCGGCGGGCAGCGGCAGCTCGGCCATGGCGTCGATCGCTGACTGTCGCGACAACGGCCGGAGCGCAACGGCCGCGGCTGGCCGGCGGCGCGCGGCCTGAGGGGGGCGCTGCGCTCGAGCCGGGGCCGCGGGCACAGCGCGGGCACGGTGGCTCCCGGGGCTGGCCGGGCTCGGCTCGGCTCGGCTCAGCTCGGCTCGGCACGGCACGGCACGGCACGGCACGGCTCAGCTCCGCTCGGCTCGGCTTGGCACGTGCCCAGGGCCAGAGGTGCCCGAAGCTCCCTCCCCGCTGTGCAGCTCTGCAGAGCCCGTGGAGCGCAGGGTCCTGGGCAGCCAGGGCAGCCTGGCTGCCTTGGAGCAGCAGGAGTGTCCCAGAGAAGCTGCGGCCCTTTGCTTTTTACCTGTTCCTCAGAGTCTTGTCATTAATCCACAGCTTCTTTTCTTTTCTTGTTTTCTTTTCTTCTCACAAATTTGAGATAGCTTTTTGAGAAAAGTGACTGATGGAGCTTCTGCTGCTGCTGGTGCTTTTGTCTGCAGGTCAGGGCAGGTGATTTGAACCAAGGACGGAGTCCACAGTTAACACTCCAGTTTCGAGTGGAGTCAAGAAAACCATTCACAATTGGGCTACCGATGCTGAGCAGCTTTCCTAGCTTTTGGAAAGTTAGGACCTTAAAACCCAAACTTTGTGTTAAAAAATTAATTTATTGCAACTTTCTACAACCACTCAGTACACACAAATATGAATTGATGTTTAACAATTTAATTCATTACATATTGCTCTAACTGTACAGACCATATACAAATACAAAAATATCAGTATCCCTCTCTAAAGAATCCCAGACCCAGTACTAAAGAAATAGAATTCTATAACCATACAACTCAAGACCTATTTAAATCTTTGTTAATTCATGACCATACAATATACTGATGTAAATATAGAATTCATATTTCATACAACATAACGGAATACATATATAAATACAAACATCATAAACCTATCTCTGAATATACAAATATCAATGTACCAGTAGAAGAATCCTTACGCCATCAGCACAACTATACAGCTATAAAACTGGACAAGTATGTCAATATGAATAAATTGGAAACACATCAATATACATGCACCAATACAACAATATACATACATCTATACCTGTACAAGTACCAGCCTACACAGGTAAATAACCACCAACTTCTAACTCTCTCAGTCCCACTGCAGCCATCTCTAACTACAGCTCCACCAGCAGGGATTGCAGCTGCCCAAGTTCCCAGGCTCTCCCTGGGTCTCTTCCTGCCGTGCAGTGCAGCTCTCCTGGACAGGGACAGCAGCTGGGACATCTGGGAAGCCAAGGGGACACTGAGTCAGGATGGGGACGTTTCCCTTGGCAGCACCTGCCCTTCAGTCAGGGCAGGGGAAATCTCAGCGCCTCCCCAGGAGGGTCAGAAAGAACAAGCAGGCCAAAGTGATTCAAATGAAATCAAAATATCACAGACAAAAGACCCTCTAATTAAACCAACTAACTAATTAAATCTGGGGCCCTCCTGGTGCTCCAAGGCAGGACCCTGCTCCCCACGGGCTCTGCAGAGCTGCACACGGGGAGGCAGCTCCGGGCACCGCCGGCCATGGGCACCAGGGCCCTTCTTGGTCTGGGCGGCTGCCCTGGGCCAGTGCAGGTGCTGCCTTCTGCTCCTGGCCCTGGCCTGGCCTGGCAGGGCTAATCCTGTTCTGGTCTGAAATGTGCTCAAGAGGCACTTGTTTGTTTCCAGCTTTCCAGGGCATTGATTTGCACCACAAAATACTGAAGGACTGAGGCCTGAACAACAACAGGCCCTGACTGAGGCCTGAACAGCAGGTCCTGAGCTAAATTTGCCCTCTGGATGAGCCTTCCAACCAAATGTTCGATGGATCTGCTCCTTAACCGAGTATTCCTGTCAACAGGATCTATGCATTCATTAATTGGTGAAACACCTCTTCACCTTTCAGAATTAAGGAACCAGACAAGGCCACGTCTGGCCTTGGTTCCTCCTTGTTATAAATGCATATTTTGGAGTTGGCTTTTCGCAAATATTGACATGAATGTTATACATATAATGTAAGAAGGTTATACTGTATTTCCTTTTATTTGTGGAATTTAAAAATGTAATGAAGGTATATTTCCTAATTGTACAAAGTAAAAAGGGGGGGGGGTTTCTATTTTTTAACCTTTTAGCTAGATAGAAAACAGAAGGGAGGCCTAACATTCCTGTGACTGATAAAGAACAGTCGAGCCTTTCAGAAGTTAACTCTTTGAAAGACAGATTTATGGATCTATCTCGACACCCAGACACCAAGAACAGATAAAGAAGATACAATACTTAAGGACCCTTGAAACTGATAAGCTAAACAGATGTTTAAATATGTATTAGTCTCTTTTTTGAATATGTAGCACCAAGACTTTTAATTACCAAGAAATCTGGAATAGAGGTGTGTCGGTTTTGCACCCTCAGCTGAGTAGCTATCTTTTCCTGTCTCCTAATTGTCTGTTTTTATTGTATTTTTTTATTTTTTTTAATTTTTATTAAACTTATAAATTAATATTAAAAAAGTGAAACGTCATTTTTCACACTCCTTGAGCCCTGGGCAGGCTCAGGGAGAAAACCAAGAGGAGAATGCAATAGCTCTCCCGCAGCAGCAGCAGCTCTGTCAGATTGCTCGCTCAGCACCACCAGAGCTGGGCTGCTCCCACAGCGCAGTCGAGCCTCGTGGCCGGCAAAGGTGGGGCAGGGTAGGATTTCCCAGCTCCCGGCGCTGCCTCTCCAGGGCTTTGCTGGGACAGCCTTCCCCAGCTGATGGGTGCATCTGGATGAAGGATAAAGTGGAAGGGTGTCTGGTGATGCATCTTTCTTCATCACTAGAGGCAACCTTTTGTATCAGTGATGAGGTGCATTGCTTAGCTTATCCTCTTCTGCTTTTTCTTTGCACTTCTGCATGACAGTAAATTACACTGTTCCTTCAGTTGGTGTCTGTGTCTCTGACTCTCCCTGCTGCAGACAGTTAAAAAATGTTATAAAATAAAGGTCTTATAAAATATGGATTAGACCCTGTTACTTTAGCTAAGCAGCCAGCAATAGCTTGCAAGTTCCAAGCTGAAAACTATTTTGAGAATGAGAAGTTTGTTAACACAACAGCCTCTTCTTAGGGAGAAAAACAAGCGCACCTGCAGAAATATTAGCTCTGTTCCATGAGAACCCGCAAAGGAAAAATGTCTCCAACCTGAATCTGAGCACATACACACAAATGACCTTCTGACCAATACATGAGGTAGTAAGAAAACTACCAGCCCATGGGTGTTGCACATGTGGTCTGTGAAAACTGTATAAAATAAGTGATGTGAATACAGAATTGGCTGTTCCTGCATGAAGAAGATGGAGTCTTGACTGATTTATTACAACATCTCCCCACCACCAAAACAAACACACAGCCAGTTTGGCACAAGACCTGCCTCTCTGCCAGCCCATTTCTTGGAAAACACCCCTGATTGCCATCTCTGTCAATGCAATTCCCACTTTCCAACCACCTTTTCTGCAGATAGGTGAGAAAAGTAGCCCCTCCCAGCTCTGGACACCTCCAGAAACCAACTGCTTTCAGCAGTCACAGCCCTGAAATATCAACTTCCTTACTCAACCAGCCCACTGGGAGCGTTTTTGTTCAGGACAGTTCAAGGGGTGGGTTCGAAGTTTACAAACCAATAAAACAATTTCTACAATACATGCCAACTAGATTACTTAAACACTAACAAATCCAAAACAAATTTGGGAGTGGTCTCCAGGGGTTCTGCCAACCGGTAGCCGAAACCCTCAGACCTTGAAGATAAGAATTCTGTGATGGACAGAAGAAAAGATCATACATGCAACAAAAATGGGACAGGGAAAAAAAACCAATAGGAAAGAATCTCTAAGCAGAGACTCGGGTTGTCTTGGAAACTCTTATCAAACTGTGATAAAATACATTCCAAGGCAAGAGGCGCTTTCAAGGTATTCACTACACTAAAACTACAATTAAAAGGCTATACTATTTTCATAACTAAAACTTATAAAACATTTCTTACAAACCCACAGATAGCCACAGAAGAGCTGGAGGATGGAGCAGTTTGAAACACAACCCCTCCAGAGTTTAAACCTCCCTTTATCAAATGAGCACACACCAGCCTGCCCCAAAGGGAAAGCAGGCAGGAAGGAGAAGCTCTTCTCCCACAACAGCAAGCTCTGTGCTTCCTTCTGTTCCAGCTGGAGAGCAGAGGCCGTGGACTACTCCTCAGTTTGGGAAGGAACCCTGGAAAATGGCCTGATCTGGGAGACCAGCAGAGGGAAGCTCCCCAAAAGGTCGGAAAAGGTTCTCTGGAAGCAATAGATTATTACAATATTTCTGCAGGGAAAAAATAAAATAAAATAAAATAAAATAAAATAAAATAAAATAAAATAAAATAAAATAAAATAAAATAAAATATAATAAAATATAAAAAATGGAAGCATTTCAAAAAGCTCCCAGACAAATTTCTGCCCCAACATGACAACCCCAAAGTCTCTGTGGTGTGTCAGGACACATCATTTGTGTCCGTCCCCCAAAGCACAATCAGCTCCCCAACAAGACTTCAAGACTGAAGGACAAACCTTCCCCCTTCATCTCTCCACACCAGCTCTAGGGAGTCTCTGTACATTGCAAGATCTCCTTTGTCAGTCTACATCGACAAGAGTTGGCTGCAGGAGGCGTTTGCATTGGAAGTCTCCCCAGATGGGGGTGGGAGGGGGAAAGAAGCAGCGATTCCTGAGGAAAGAAAAAGGCAACGCCATTTGGGAAGACACCAGTGTGAGTTCCCTACAACTGCAGGCCCTAACTCCCTTGCATAAAGCAACATCCATCCATGGGGGAGCACTACTGTTTTGATGACAATGTTGACAAAATTGCTGCCCCTTCCTGCTGCTGTTGCTGACTCCAAATCAGGAGAAATGTGCCAACTCTGCCAAAGACAGGCAGAGATGGTGAGCAAAAAACAGCTAGTCTGCTGAAAAGGTGGCCAAAAGAATGCTTTCTAATCTCCCCTTTTCATCCTTTCCCCAGCCAAGACCAAGCAATGTCCTTTTCCTCCGTCACCGACAGTGACCCAGGCACAGGACACAGCGCGGAGACAGAGTCTGACATTGGTCCCAGAGCCCGTCCTCGCCAGGGGCTTCCTGTGCTGTGCCATGCCGAGCTGATTCGGACTATGCCGTGCTGAGCTGAGCCGTGCCAAGCCAAGCCGAGTGGTGCCGTGCCGTGCCAAGCCGTGCTGAGCCGAGCCAAACTATGCCGTGCCGTGCCGTGCCGTGCCGTGCCGAGCCAAGCCGAGCCGAGCCAAACTATGCCGTGCCGTGCCGTGCCGTGCCGAGCCAAGCCGAGCCGAGCCGGACTATGCCGTGCCGTGCCTAGCCGAGCCGAGCCGAGCCATGCCGTGCCGAGCCGAGCCGAGCCGAGCCGAGCCGAGCCCGGTCAGCCCCGGGAGCCGCCGTGCCCGCGCTGTGCCCGCGGCCCCGGCTCGAGCGCGGCGCCCCCCTCAGGCCGCGCGCCGCCGGTGCAGCCGCGGCCGTTGCGCTCCGGCCGTTGTCGCGACAGTCGGCGATCGATGCCATGGCCGAGCTGCCGCTGCCCGCCGGGCTCAAGGCCGACACCTTCCCCGCCAAGCTGTGGCGCCTGGCAAACGACCCCTGCGTCCGCTCCGTGCGCTGGGACAGCCAGGCCCGGGGGCTGCTCATCGACTGCTCCCTCTTGGAGCAGGAGCTGCTCCGCCCGGGCGGCACCCGGGGGCCGGCCCCGCACGCCTTCAGGGCCACGCAGTTCCGCAGCTTCGTCCGCCAGCTCAACCGCTACGGCTTCCACAAGGTGCCGGGCCGGGCTGGCGCGGCTGCGCCGGGCGGTGCCGGGGCCTGGCTCGGCTACAGGAACCCCTGGTTTCGCCGCGACCGCCCCGAGCTCCTGCTCCGCATCAGGCGGCGCAGCCCGGCCCCCAGGCAGCGGCCGGCGGCGGGGCGGGAGGGGCGCAGGCGCCCGCCCTGCGGCTGCCAGCAGCTCCCCGGGGCGCGGCCGCTGCCGGACGGGCGGGACGGGCGCGGTCGCTCCGAGCCGCTGCCCGGGGAGCGGCCGCCGCTGCCGCCCGGGCGCCCGCCCAGCGCCTTCCGTGCGCTGCAGAGGGAGCGGCCGCTGCCGGACGGGCGGGAGCTGCGCCGGCCCCGGCCCGGCCGCTTCCAGCAGCCGCCCAGGGAGCGGCCGCCGCTCGCCCGGCGCCCGCCCTGCGGCTTCCACCTGCTGCCCCGGGACCGGCCGGGGCCGGCCCGGCGGGAGGGGCCCAGCCGCTTCCAGGAGCTCCACGGGGCGGAGCTGCCTCCGCTCGACCGGGAGGTGCTCAGGATCCAGCCCTGTGCCTTCCAGCAGCTCCACTGGGAGCAGCAGCCCCCAGCCTCCAACCCACCAGGTAGGAAAAGAGTTCTAGGCATACTATTCCAAAAGGTCGTGAAAAGTGACCGTTTGAAGTCTTTTTCCACAGTGCTCTGTTGTTCTGAGACAGAAATTGTCAAGCCTACTAGGAAGGGGCACCTAGAAAGTCCAGAGATTCTCTGCCTGCTTTTCCTGTGTGCTTCCTTTGACGTTTGATCCAAGGCAGCAGTAGAGCTCTGTGTCCCAAAGCCACATTCTGCAGCTGACTCACGTGTTTGTATTTCTGCAGCCGCACCGGGCACTTCAGCCCCTGATGCTCCAGCTGGCAGTGCTGGCGGTGCAGCCTCCAGCTCAGCGCAGGATGCACCTGCGGAAGAGGAATCCGCACCGCTGGATCTGGGCCGTGAAATTGAGAAAATGATCCGGGAGATCAGGAGCTCCCTGCCTGAAAGGTCTCCCTCTGCTCAGGTAGCCCCATTGGATGGGAATGAGAGAGGGTGGGCTGAGAGCTTTTGAACGTTGTTACATGGCTGAGAAGCAGAGGTTTCTTGAATTTAATTCTTTTCATTCTTATTTTGTTTTCTAATTATTCTTGGTCAAGGCAGATTTGCAAAAGAAGAGGGAATGAAAAAGTCTTCCCGCCCAGTGAGGATGAGAGGTGTGAGCCTGTTTTGGCCACACTGGCTTGTTCCTTTTCCTTGGGAAGAATGCCTGGTGCAGGGGCATTTGTGGTGCTGCTTTGTAGGCTCTGACAGGCTTTGTTTGGTGGGAAAGAAGAGGAGAGTGTTTGGAGAGTTGGTGCTGAAGGCCAAGTGTCCCGTGCAGGGAGGGGCAGGCGAGAGGCGTCTCTGTTGCAGCAGCAGATGTGGGCTCTGCCTCTCCTGGGCTGGAAGGCCAAGGCCCAGCAGGGGCTGGGCTGCAGCTGCTGCTGCTGCTGCTGTGTGAGCCCTGCCGGGCGTGTGGGCGCTCCCAGAGCTGCGTGTGGGGATGGGCTAGAGCTGCAGCTTCCTTGTCCTTTTGTTGGACAGACTCAGCCTTTGGATCAGGAATCTCGTTTCCCTGAACTCTCGCCTCTTCCCAGACCTGCCTGGAGAGTGAGTGCTGGCACAGGCCTTTTTGCAGATTATTCTATGTGTGGGCCAAAGAATGTCTCTCTTTCCCTTGATGTGCAGAGCCACTGCCTCCAGCACATTTGTGATTGAGGAAGGGCAGATTCAAGGTGGGCAGTGGGATTCTCTGGATTTAGCAAGATCTTATTCTCAAGTGGAATGCCTTTTGTTTTTTGTAAACTCACACATGGCAGTTTTCAAAAGTGTTTTCTTCCATAATAAAAGGAAACCTTGCAGGCTCTGAACCATCTTTAGAATCTTCAGGATTCTGATGGGCGGGCTCTTGCAGAAGGGATGAATATTCTGCAGCTGGTCATAGTGAGAATATCTTTCTGTCCAAAGGTAATTTGCAGGTGCTTAATCTGGGGAATTTACTTCCTCAGTGGAATAGAAACAACACTTGGTTGTCTGACTTTTCATGTCTTTTGGGCTGGTTTTCTTTTCTACCCTCCAAATGTACAGATTTTTGGCACTGGAAAATTGGATCCTGGAAATACCCTAGGTCCATCAATGTTTGCCTGGGTCATCCATCTGGGGCAGCAGCAGAGAGCTCCAAAAAGCTCCAAAATGTGCTGGATTGTCTGAGCAGCTGGGTGGGGGTGGTGAGACTCCCAGGCAGAAATGTGTTCTTTGTGTGTGGGTTTGCAGCACACAGCCCTGGGCAGGGCTGGGAGTGAGCTCTGCCCTCGCTGACAGCCACCTTGGCAACAAGGAGAGCCCCTGGCTTTCTGCTGGCTGATTGCTTACAGCTCCTGGGACAAGGCAGGGTCAGAGCGTGAGGGCACGTCCCCTCACTTGGTGTCTTCTGCTTTTCTGCTTTCATGTTTTGCCTCCAAGGTCATTTTGTGGGAGCTTCAGTTTCACCTTGGCCACCCAAATCCTGAGTTTAAAACACTTCATGTCATGTGAACCATGTGGGCAATGTTCCCTGGTGTTACAGGGCTTTTGGGTGTGGAGAAGAACAGTTACTGTACCCCTGATGTGATTCCAAGAAAATACTGAGTGATCTTTGGGTTCTTTCTTTCTGTTTTTCTTTGCAGGGGAATATTAATGTTGCCCCTGAGCCTTCAGGAGAGGACGCTCTGAACAGGGCTGCAGCAGAGGAAGCTTCATCTGGCACCCAGAGCTGCAGGAACAGTTCCCCACAGCCCAAGGAGCCTGGTGAGGAGAGATCCCACCCTGGTTTAGAGAGGTGTGAGAGGGCTGCTCTGAGCCTGCCTGTGACAGGAAGGGAGATCAGAAGAGTTGGGTTCTTGTCTGCAGGGCTGGTGCTTCCTGGTGCCTTTAGTTCCAATCCTGCACTGGCACAGCCTCCCCGAGCCCTGCCCTCCACGCTTCTCCAGGGGCTCTGACACTGAGTCCTCTGCTGTGGCAAGAGAGCAGGGACTGAACCTGACCCTGTGGGAGCTGTGTCACCAACCTGCGTGTCCCAGCTGGGTTGGTAACTGGGCTCACAGCAGCCTTCAGCTTGAGCCATCTCAGCGAGGACTGAGGTGTCTCTGTCAGCACAGAGAAAGAACAGGGCTGGGCTTCTTTGGGGGAGCTGGGAGTGTCTGTGTTCCAGGCTCTCGTGGGTGCCATTTGCACTGCGAGTGCTGAGACTGCATCAAGGTCCTTCAGTGCTTTACACAGTTTGTGAAACTTGGCAGGATCCCTGTTCTCTAAAGAGCAGGCTTCAAATTCCCAAGTGAGAGTCTGCCTTTCAGGCCATCTTTTACAGTTGGTGACAGAAGGACAATTGCTGCCCAAGGGAAACGTGCCCAAGGGCCAATATTGACTCAGTGCTCTCTTTTCTTCCCAGATCCCCTGTGATCCACGTCTCCTGGAGGGGTGTCCTGCATGACAGGAAGAGACAGATGGAGAGCCTGGGACTACCAGGCAGGTAGAATCACTTTCTCCATAGTGATAAGTTTAGAATTATAGTTATATGTATCTATCTCAATAATTGTTATTCATAGATTTACAGTATATTTATAGATCTATAATTGTGTTTATATGCCTGTATAGTTATAGACCTGTAGAGGTAAAAATATACATATATATATATATAAATAATATAGTTATAATCATGTATGCATAGTTATATTTATAAATATACATAGCTACATTTATTTATGTGGATAGTTATATTCATATATATACAGTTATTTTTATAAATGTACCTAGTTATGTACTTAGAGCTCCAGGGGTGTTTAGGCACACAGATTAGTATCTGTATAGGAATAGAGTAATTTTTAACCCCTTTCCCTCTCTCCCTTTGTGCTTTTCCCCCTGTGCCCCTGTGTCCCTGTTCCTGTGCTGGGTCCAAGCTGGCGGCCGGGACCGGGCGGAGCAGCAGTTCCAGCCCCGTGTGTCCCTGGAGCGCTGGGAGCTGCCGGTGGCCCCAGGCCCTGTCCCCTGAGGAGCTGCTGAAGGACGGTGAGACAGAGGGGGCTGGGGGGCTGAGGAGGCGGTGATGCTGCAGGGACAGTGACCTTGAGGTGCTGGGGGCACTGAGGGCTGTGGGGGAGCAGAGGGCGAGGGTGGCACGGAGGTGATAGGGAAGTGGCATGGGCTGAGGGGGTGGTGGGTCTAAGGGGACGGGATGGGTCAGAAGGGGATTGAGTGGGGTGAGAGGACTGTGGGGGCTGAAGGAACTGAAGGGAGTCGGGGCTTTGCCGAGGGGGCGATGGGGCCGAGGGGATGGAGTGGCCAGCAGGGAGCACTGAGGGCTCTGGGACTGCAGCTCTGCCAGGCCTTGGAACCAATTCCAGAGCCTCCACTTGTGCCATAGGTGCCCTGCAGACCCTGAGGACAGGTGGGGACTGACAGGAAGCAGCAGGGAGAAGCTGGAGGCCGCCAGCTCCAGCAGTGACCAGGGAGCTGCTGCTGCTGCTGCCAGCCCAGAGCCCGAGTGAGGCCGCAGGGCCGGTGAGGCAGGGTGGGGGTGAGGGTGGCGTGGGCTTTGGCCGGGGGCTTTGGCCAAACTTTTTCTTTCTGACCCTCCTGGGGAGGTGCTGAGATTTTCCCTGCCCTGACTGAAGGGCAGGTGCTGCCAAGGGAAACGTCCCCATCCTGACTCAGTGTCCCCTTTGCTTCCCAGGTGTCCCAGCTGCTGTCCCTGTCCAGGAGAGCTGCTCTGCACGGGAGGAGTGAAAGGCTTTGAAGATGGGGCGGCTGGAATCCCTCTGCTTAGAGGTCTGTTTAAAGATAGATGGACTTCAACATAAAAAGGGATAATTATATGGATATTTATATATGTATGGGTTGCTATTTGTATAGGAATATTTTTATATGTATGTTGTTATATTTATGGATGTATGCTATGTATATATATATGCGTGTATATATGCATACATGATTGTAATTACATGTATATTTGTATATATGTATCTAAGTATATGTATATATAAGTATGTTGTTCTATCCGTGTTTAGTTCTATTTCCTATGTATATAGTTGTGTAGGTATTGCTACTGATGTAGTTGTAGTTATATGGCTCTTTAAATAAATATATTGGTATTTTTATAAGAAAATATGTCTATTTTCATATTTACATATGTGTATTTACTTCTGTATATTGAGGTGGTTATATATGTATATCTTTCTATTTAAACATGTATAGAGATATATAGTTGTATAATTGTATCAGTTGAGTTCTTGGTAGAAAGCTCTTTAGATAGAGATACTGATATTTTTGTATTCCTAGATAGGCTTTAAGCTTTCTGCAATATGTAATAAATTAAGTTGTTAAACACTTAATTGATCTTTGTGTATAGTGAGTTGTTGTAGAGGTTGTCAATAAATTAAGTTTTTGTTAACTGAAGTTTGTATTTGTATATTTTTACGTAGCGTTGTTGTAAAAGTCTAATAAATTCCTTTTTTAACTTAAATTGAGATCAGCGTGGGTGCAGCACTATATTGTCAGGGTGGGTGCAGCAATTTGTAATAAATGACATTTTTCATGTGAAATCAATTCTTGTGCATTGTCAGCAGTGCAGCTGTAGGAATCTGCAAGAAATTACAGTTGTCAACTGTGATGGGTGTTTTGTGATTTGTGCTACCAGAGCAATGAGCAGATGTAAATGCTGGAGGATTTTGTCCATGGAGTTCTCCATCCATGCCCAGCACGTGTGATGGTTTCATCACTTGCTATTTTTATATGACTAGGAGAACATAAAGAGCAAAAATTTTTACCTTAAAATTACAAGGATAGTTTATTTACACACACTAAAAGAATGAAAATAAGAAAAAAACCAAAAAACTCAAAACATCCTTCCCTCCCTCCACCAGTGTTCACTTTCCCATACAATATAAAAAGACAAAACTTGTAATTTCAGTCAGTTTTACCATTTAAAAATAATCTTTCATTGGGTTTTTTTAGGAAAGGAGTTTTCCTGGGTTCTATAGAGACATTGTCACAAGAGGAACAGTCCTCTTGTGGCTCCCATACCACACACCTGCAAGGACCTGAAAGGAACCTCTGCAAACTGTGGAATCCTACCCATTAGCAGCTTTCCCAACACTGCACATGGGCCATATCTGCTGATTAGGGGTTCTGTTTAGGGATGCCTCCTCTGGTATAACACAAAGATTCTCTTCTTCTATTTCCAAAATCATCTTGTTATAAATGTGAATAAAATAACAAATTTAAAATTTAGCAGCAATTTTAATAGCAATTTAATGTAAAACTAAGCATATAAAAAATTGGCAATGATTATTTAAATCCGTTTAAGTTTTTGATAAGGCATAAGCAAAACCTACTGTAACAGGGAGGGCTTCTCACCCCACCTCACGTACAAAACAGAACAATTCAGACTACACTTATACACTATCTGCTAATATATATTCATCAATGTTTCCTGTAAGTTTCCTCCTATTTTTGATTCTAAAAATCTGCATCACTGTACTTCATGGTGCATGATTCACTTGTTGTTAGGGGGTCTTCTGTCTTCTTTTGGTGGTCTTTTGGATGAAGGCTCACAGTCTTCCTCGTTGTCCTCTGGATAACCTCACAGGTTGTGCATGCACCCCAAGCTTTGTGTTACGTTAACCAGCATCGTATTCCAAAAATAAGCCTTAAATAAAAACACAACTTAAATTCTGTACCTGGAACTATCCAAATTGTCCATCTCAAGGCCGATCTTCCAATTATCCCAAGTCCTATTCAGTTTTGGGATTTTACTTATCTCAAATTACGTCCTGTATCCTATTTTTTTCATAAACATCTGCAAACATCAGTTTTGTGACACTAATCACATATTGTTTGTCTTTTTCTAAGACATTGATATAGCTACTATTTAGTTAGCAGGAAATCATTCATTTATCACAGGGCTGAGGTGCAGCTGCCCCAGCGGTGCCTCCAAGCTGGCAGGGCCATGGTCACTCAGGGTCAGTGGCCGGGCAGTTCTGTTGACTGGACACGGGTCTGGACACTTCCCTTGGAGCGTCTCCAGGCATGGAATGTTGGGGCTGTCACTGCTGTGGTGTCACAGAGAGGGGAACGCTGGGGCTGCTCTGCTCCTGCCCCAGCCCAGCAGCTCTGCCAGCTCCTCCTGGGGACAGAAAGGCTGAGCCAAAGGGTGAGAATTGCAGAAGGGGCTGAGCTGGGAGGGACCCACCGGGATCATGGAGTCCAACCCCCGGCCCTGCACAGACACCCCAACAATCCCAGCCTGGGCATCCCTGGGAGCGGTGTCCAAAGGCTCCTGGAGCTCCAGCAGCCTCGGGGCCGTGACCATTCCCTGGGGAGCCTGGGCAGTGCCTGAGCCCCCTCTGGGGGAAGAAGCTTTTGCTGCTCTCCAGCCCAGCCCTGGCCTGGCCCAGCCCCAGCCGTTCCCTCGGGTGCTGTCCCTGCTCCCCCGGGGCAGAGGTGGGAGCTGCCCCAGCGCTGCCCCTCGGGAGGAGCCGCAGCCCCCGGGGAGCTCTGAGCTCCGTCTGCTGGGCTGCGGCCGAACCGAGCCAGCGCCCGCAGAGCTCCGGGGAAAGGTCCTGCCCCTGGCTCAGGGCTGGGCCGGGGCCACGGGGAGAAAATCAACTTCCAACTTCTGCCCCACAGCAGGGAGGAGCAGCAATTCTTGGGTGAGAGAGACTCTTTCCAAGGACCTGCAGGGACAGGACAAAGGGGAATGTCTCCCCACTGCCTACGGGCAGGGTTAGATGGGATGTTGGGAAGGAATTCTTCCCTATGAGGGTGCTGAGGCCCTGGCACTGGTTGCCCAGAGAAGCTGTGGCTGCCCCATCCTTGGAAGTGTCCAAGGCCAGGCTGGACAGTGCTTCGTGCCCAGGAGCAGTGGGATGTGGTCGGGTAAAGATTGTGAGGGAGGGATGGGGTCTGGTCAGCTGAAAGCTGAGGATGATGAGGCCGAGTGAGACCCTGATCCTGAGTGGGTTCTGGGGTGTCCCACATTCCTGAAGGAATTCCAGGGTATCTCCTGTTCCTGTACACATAAGGTCATGGTGTGTAACAGTGTGTGGCAGCAGTGATCATCGTGTCCAGGCACAGGACAAGGGGGAATGGCTTCCTACTGCTTGAGGCCAGGGCTGGATGGGATGTTGGGAAGGAATTCTTCCCTCTGAGGGTGCTGAGCCCCTGGCACCGGTTGTCCAGAGGAGCTGTGGCTGCTCCATCCAAGGCCAGGCTGGACAGCACTCCCTGCCCAGGAGTGGTGGGATGTGGTGGGGTGAGGATTGTGAGGGAGGGATGGGGTCTGGTCAGCTGAAAGCTGAGATTGATGGGGCCGAGTGAGACCCTGACCCTGAGTGGGTTCTGGGGTATCCCACATTCCTGAAGGAATTCCAGGGTATCTCCTGTTCCTGTACACACGAGGTCATGGTGTACAGGATTAGGTACAGCCCCAGCCTGCCTCCCTGGGACTCTCAGAGGGCTGACTGGGGTTGTGCTCTCTGGGGGGTGCAGCGCTGAGACCCCTCTGCTGTCCCCATCAGGTTCTTCTTCCCCAGCTGGTACAACCTGGGACAGTCCCAGCACTTCCAGCTCCTGAATGATGGGGCCAGCCCTGTCCTGACTACCCCATCATTGATTACCCTTTCACCCAGGTGAGCCCTGCCAGGCTGCCTCTTCACCCTGCTCCTCCTCCTCCTTCTCGCAGCCCCCAGGCGTGGGACAGTTCCCTGCTGCCCAGGGCAGGAATGATGTCTGGCAGCTGCAGCAGGGTCAGGGAAGGGCTCCAAGGTGGGGCTGCAGCCCTTGGGCTGTCAGGAGAGGCTGAGGGAGCTGGGCTTGTCCAGCCCCGAGCAGGGAAGGCTGAGGGGCTCCTCATCCCAGCCTGGCAGTACCCCCGAGGAGGTGATGGAGAACACACAGCCAGGCTCTTCACCGGGGGCCTGCTGGGAGACAAAAGACAATGGGTGTGTAATAAATATGGTATATAATTCGGTTCTATTGTATGTATGTTTTTTCTAATGTTGTAATAAAAATACGCAATATACCTTTAAATCAAACCCCCCTGGACTGTCTCAGAAGCCGCAGCCAGAGGTTACTGTCCACAAATGCACTCCTCACCAAAGACACTCACCACAGGGAATTAGCAAAATAAAGACACGTGTACCTGATGGAGGTGAACACTCCAGTCTCGGTGATCTCATCAAGGACCCAGGACTCAACAACAGATACGTATCTTATCCATGTTCTCCACATGAATATGGACTTAAAAGATACAAAGCCCAGTTCCCGTAAATCTCATCATGGACCTGGAGTTTCTGGGAAACCTTTCCAACCACCGGCAGCTGGGCATCAAGAATGCATGAATATGCATCTTACATCTTCAGTACCAAGTTCTGTAGAACCAATCTCGGACTATAGACTGCCCGGAAACCCTTTCAGATGGCCACCAGTCGAAAATCAGAACTTTATGAATATGTATTCCCAGCAAAAGACAGCAACATGTAGCGAAACACACTATAAAAGTAGGACGCTCGATGCACACGGTGTGGACAGGGAGTTGTGGTGCGGACCGCAGCTAAGGTTCACCCAGTGGCGACCCCCAGGCTCGACACTGCATTCGATTGTGGATTGTCTCAATTGTTCCGATCCAATTTTTCAATAAAATTATTTTTATTGACAATTTGGCTGATCATGTTTATAACAGCATCTCTCAGAGAGGAGCTGAGGGAGAGCAGAGCACCTTGCAAGCTGCAGGCCCCTGACAGCCCCGCAGGGCTCCTGTCCCATCAACATCTGCTCTGCTACAGTCTGAAACAGGGAGCAGCACGGTGCTGGGATCATCAGAGAACTGAGGTATGTGCTGGAATTCCATCCCCTCCCCATCCCGCAGCAGCCCTGCCTTTCCCTTCTCCAGCCTTGGTCTCCAGCACAGCCAGGGAGGCTCTTGGGGCTCTGCACTTTTCCTGCAGCCCCCAAGGGCAGCCGAGCTGTGCCTTTGGCGCAGGCAGCCCTGCCCAGGCCAGGCAATGCCCAGCAATTCCTTGTGTGTGCCTGGCCTTGCTGTCAGCCCCAGCAGCAGCTGCGTGGCCCCTTTGTGCCACGCTGGCCCAGCCATGGTGCCACAGGGCCTGTGCAGGCCCAGGGCAGGACAGGAGCATTGCGGGGGGAATGGCCCCTCTGCCGTGGGGCCCACAGCAGCCTTGGGGCGCTGTGCCCCATGGCCTCCTTGCTGGG
Organism: Phylloscopus whistleri; assembly: GCA_017589585.1. Classification (NCBI taxonomy): domain Eukaryota; kingdom Metazoa; phylum Chordata; class Aves; order Passeriformes; family Phylloscopidae; genus Phylloscopus; species Phylloscopus whistleri. Next base: position 38,257 of record JADMLD010000566.1, read on the forward strand.
CAGCCTCTGCCAGCTCCTGCACAGCCCCTGGCACCTGTGGGCCAGCACAGACAGCCCTGCCCCGGGCTCTGCTGGGCTCTGGGCCAGCAGAGAGGCCGCGCAGGGCTGGCCATGGCCGGGAACAGGCCCTGAGCCCCGCAGGAGGATGGAGCTGGGCCACAGCCAAAGTGCCCCAAAAACCTGGGCTGAGCAACCAGGGCTGCCAACGGCTGGGGACAGAGGCTGGCAGGGCTGACAAATGTCTTGGGCCCCCTCCCTGCTCTGTGCGTGCCACCAAGGGCACACAGCAGCCTCCTCTCTCAGCCACTTGCCTGTTTTCAATGCCTTCCACAGGCGCTGGCCCTGCCCCACAAGCCCTGGGCTGAGTCCTGCCCCTGCACGCTCACCCAGGCTGAGATGGACACTGATGGTGTCTGTGCCAGGCTCTCTCAGCCCAGCCCAGCTCCCTGCAAGCTCTGCCAGCTGCCCTGAGCTCTCTGCAGCACCAAGGGCCTCTTCCCAGCACAGCCCAGCCGGCTCTGGCCCCACAGCTCTGCTCAGGGCAGGCTGCTCTGGGCAAGGGCCCCACAGCCTCAGCCCCTCGCAAGGGCACAGCAGCAGCTGCAGCTCCCACAGGGCTCAGCCCCAGCCATGGGCAAGGTGCTGGCACAAGGGAAAACCAGGCTCCCTGGGTGCCCTGCTTCCCTCTCCCTGAGCTCCTGAGAGCTCTGCAGCCCCTGCTGCCATCCCATCTGCCCAGGCCAGCACAACAGCCCCGGCCTTGTGGCCCTCAGGAGCTGCCCCTGCTGCAGGCCCAGGGCTCATCCCAAAGCTGGGGCAGCCAGAAAGCTGTGCCCATTTCTGTTCATTGCTGCTCTGATGAGGATGGATCCTCAGCCCCTTGGAGGTAGCTGAGGAATTTTACTACTCCAGAAGCCTCCTCTTTCTTGAGCTCTTCAGTTCAGGAATTCAATGAGAAAAGATCCTGTGAAGTTTTCTTTTCCTGTTTATAGGCTGATAATCAGCAATGTCCAATTGATATTGACCCCCCAAAACCTCCTAATGCAGTCTGAATGGATATGAAAATCAAGACCCTTCATGGCTGACAATCAATCAGACTTTGTCCCCACCCACTCCCCACCATTTCCCTCATCCCACCCCTGGCACTCCTATGGATCAGGAATGGTGTGGCCAGCAGGAGCAGGGCAGGGATTCTTCCCCTGTGCTCGGCACTGGTTGGGCAGCACCTCAAGTCCTGTGTCCAGTTCTGGGCCCCCAATTTAGGAAGGACATGAAGGGGCTGGAGCATGTCCAGAGAAGGGCAACAAGGCTGGTGAGGGGTCGGGAACACAAGTGCTGTGAGGAGAGGCTGAGGGAGCTGGGGTTGTTTATCCTGGAGAAGAGGAAACTCAGGGGAGACCTCCTCACTCTCTACAACTCCCTGACAGGAGGGTCGGGTTTTTTCCCAGGGAACATTGACAGGACAAGAGGACACAGCCTTCAGCTGCACCAGGAGATATTTAGGCAAGATAGGAGTAAATATTCTTCACAAAAAAGGGTGTTTGGGCATTGGAATGGGCTGCCCAGGGAGGTGGGTGAGTCACCGTCCCTGGAAGTGTTGAAGGACAGACTGGATGTGACACTGAGTGCCATGGTCTGGGTGACAAGGTGGTGTTGGGTCACAGATGGGACTTGATGCTCTCCAAGGTCTTTTGCAGCCTTCTGGATTCTCTGATGATGGGGACATTGCAGGGCCCTGGGGAAGCAAGGGGCCATGGTGACACTGCGGGGCCTGGTGGCACTCAGAGGACCAGAGTGACACTGTGTACGACATGGCACCACAGAGCCAAGGGGCCACTGTGACACTGTGGGGCTGAATGGAAGCAAGGAATCCATGGTGACAGTCTGGGTGCTGGTGGAAGCCCAGAGGCCACTGTGACACTGAGGCGCCTTGTTGAACCAAGGGGCCATTGTGCCACTGCGGAACCAAGGAGAGCCTTGGGAGAGCCTGGGGCCCAATGGAATCAAGGGGCCATTGTTCCATTGCAAGGACTCTTGGAATTGAGGGAACAACTGTGACCCTGTGGTGCCCCATGGAACCAAGGGTCCCTGGTGACACTGCAGGATCTTGTATGACCAGGGCTTCTCTGTGACATGGCAGCACCAAGGAATTCATGGAGGCCCTCTGAGGCCTCATGGAACCAAGAGGCCACGGTGACACTGCAGGGCCCTGTGGGACCATGCAGAGCATTGGGACAGAGCAGGACCTCGTGTCATGATGGGGCCATGGTGACACTGCAGGGTCCCATGGAACCAAGGGGCCAGGGTTGCTCCTCAGGGACTCCTGGAATAAAGGAAACATGTTTAACCCTGTGGTGCCCCTTGGGACCAAGAGGCCATTGTGACCCTGTGGAAGCAAGGAGACCATTACTGCACTGCCAGACCTCCTGGAATCAAGGATCCATTGTGACACTGCAGGCCCAAGGATCCAAGGGACATTGTGACACTGGGAGGCCTCATGGAATCATGGAGACCATTGTGACACCCTAGGGCCTCATGGAACTGTGGTGACACCAACTTGGCTGGGAGTGTGGATCTGCTGGAGGGCAGGAGGGCTCTGCACAGGGCTCTGGACAGGCTGGATCCAGGGCCCAAATCCAACAATGTCAGGTTGAACAAAACCAAGGGCCAGGTCCTGCACTTCGGCCACAACAACCCCTGCAGTGCTAGAGGCTGGGGACAGAGTGGCTGGACAGCAGCCAGGCAGAAAGGGACCTGCAGGGACTGATGGACAGCAGGCTGGACATAAGCCAGCAGTGTGCCCAGGTTGCTAAGGGGGCCAATGGCAGCTGGCCTGGATCAGGAACAGTGTGGCCAGCAGGAGCAGGGCAGTGATTCTTCCCCTGTGCTCAGCACTGGTTGGGCTGCACCTCAAGTGCTGTGTCCAGTTCTCAGCCTCCCTATTTAGGAAGGACATGGAGGGGGTGGAGCATGTCCAGAGAAGGGCAACAAGGCTGGTGAGGGGTCCGGAACACAAGTCCTGTGAGGAGTGGCTGAGGGAGCTGGGGTTGTTTATCCTGGAGAAGAGGAGGCTCAGGGGAGACAAGGTGGTGTCAGGGCACAGGTTGGACTTGATGATGTCCAAGGTCTTTTCCAACCTTGCTGATTCTGGGATTCTCTGAAACCACCCTTGCAGCAGCTGCAGGATGAGCCCTGGGCCTCCTGTTCAGAAGGTGCAGCAGCCCAGGTGCCTCAGCTTCTCCTCACAGCCCCAAAGCCCATCCTGTCAGTCCTGCAGAGCCTCTGCAGCTCCTCCTCCTTGCCCACACCAGGGAGCCCCACAGCCAGGCACAGCAGCCCAGATGTGCCCCCCTGGCCTGGGGTGCCTCTGGCAAGGGAACAGCACCAGGCACTGCAGGAGCCTGCAGACAATTCCTGAAGCACTTGGAGGATGATCCTGCTCCCCAGGGGACGTTCCCATGGTGCCAACTCAGGAATTGAAATGGGGAGTGGGGCCAGAGAGGAAAGGGCAACCAGGGATGGGCTGTTTTCAGGGGAGGGGACAGGGTGGGCAATAGGAAGAAGTTTGTTCCAGAAAGAGTAAAGCAAGCCAAGATGAAGCAAAGGAAATGGTCAGGGCAGTTTGGGGGTGGCTGCCAGGCAGCCCTGGCTCTGAGCAACAGTGTCTGCAGTGGCACAGCAAACTCCCAGCTCATGGGAACAAATTTTCTGGCTGACTTCAGAGGCCACCACAAACCTGAGTGGTTTCCCTGCTGTGGCCCAGCCCTTCCTGGCCCCAGGGGCTGCTGGCATTTGTGCTCCCTCAGGTTCATCTCCCCACACCAACACCATGGAGGTGCTCAGGCCTGCTCTGGGCAGGGCAAACAGGGGCTCCTGAGGCAGTGCTGCCGTGTCTGTGCCTGCAAGGCTGCAGCAGCTGTGTGAGCTGGGGGAGAGGCCAGGGCTGCAGAGGGGGGATGTTGTTGGCAGGTGCATGAGGACGCTGTGGGACGCTGCCCTGGGGTGTCCAGCGCAGTGGGGATGGATCAGGCCCTGCTCTGCTGCTCCTTCCCATGTGCCCCAGGGCCCTTGCAGAGCCCCAGCCGTGCTGTTTGCCCCCAGCCTGCCCACGGCCAGCCTGGGGCTGCTGCCGGAGCTTTTCTCTGCTGAGCATTGGCCTGGGCAATGTGTTCTGGAGAGAGCCTGGGCAAGGAGCCTGGAGCCCCCAGGCCCTGGGCTGGGACCTCAGTGCTGCTGTGCCAGCAGTGCCCATGGGCTGTCCCTGCTGCAGCCCCGGCACTGCCACCCCCAGCCCTGTGCCCGGCCCCGAGAGCACTCAGGCCCTACAGCAACACCAGAGCCAGGAGGGCAGCGGGGCAGGGCCACGGCAGCAGCACTGGCAGCACCAAGTGCTGCTGCTGCTGGGCACAGCTGCTGTGCCAGCACTGATCTGCCCCCAGCTCTGCACACAGACATTGCTGCTGCAGCTGCAGAGAAGGGAACCAAAGGGGCATCTCTGCAGAAAACTTGGCTGGGAGATCTTTGAGTTTCTTTAAAGCCACCAAGAGCTCAGCCCCTCATTGACACAGTCTGTGGCCACAGGGAAGGTGTAGAGATACAAAATGAGAAGTGGCACAAACAATGGCATTTCTTTGCGAAAAATATGCCGAACCTCAAAAATGAAATCCACAAGAAGTATCAGAAATTACTTTTATTACAAGTGATTTGCAGAAATTTGTAAGCAGTTTAATATTTATGAAACCATCCAGTGATCAGTGTCCACACTGCAGCCTTGAGCTCCTGGTTCCTCAGGCTGTAGATGAGGGGGTTCAGGGCTGGAGGCACCACCGAGTACAGAACTGACAGGGCCAGATCCAGGGATGGGGAGGAGATGGAGGGGGGCTTCAGGTAGGCAAACATGGCAGTGCTGACAAACAGGGAGATCACAGCCAGGTGAGGGAGGCAGGTGGAAAAGGCTTTGTGCCGTCCCTGCTCAGAGGGGATCCTCAGCACAGCCCTGAAGATCTGCACATAGGAGAAAACAATGAACACAAAACAACCGAATGCTAAGGAGGCACTTACAGCACTGATCCCAAGTTCCCTGAGTTTGGAGTGTGAACAGGAGAGCTTGAGGATCTGGGGCACATCACAGAAGAACTGTCCCAGGGCATTGCCATGGCACAGGGGCAGGGAAAATGTATTGGCTGTGTGCATGAGAGCATTGAGAAAGGCACTGGCCCAGGCAGCTGCTGCCATGTGGGCACAAGCTCTGCTGCCCAGGAGGGTCCCATAGTGCAGGGGTTTGTAGATGGACACGTAGCGGTCGTAACACATGATGGTCAGGAGATAGTACTCTGCTGAGATGAAAAAGACAAAAAAAAATAGTTGGACTGCACATCCTGTGTAGGAGATGTTCCTGGTGTCCCAGAGGGAATTGTGCATGGCTTTGGGGACAGTGGTGCAGATGGAGCCTAGGTCGGTGAGGGCCAGGTTGAGCAGGAAGAAGAACATGGGGCTGTGCAGGTGGTGGCCGCAGGCTACGGCGCTGATGATGAGGCCGTTGCCCAGGAGGGCAGCCAGGGAGATGCCCAGGAAGAGGCAGAAGTGCAGGAGCTGCAGCTGCCGCCTGTCTGCCAATGCCAGCAGGAGGAAGTGGCTGATGGAGCTGCTGTTGGACATCTGCTGTCTCGAAACATTGAGACCTTTTGAAGGAGGGAAGATACTGAAAACTGATAGAAGATTTCTCACAGAAAAGTCAAAGCCCTTTCTTACAGACCCTCTCCTGACACTAAACACCTCCCCCCTCTCAGTGTCCAGGAGATTTTCCCTTACCTTGGTTGCTGGAGCTCTGATTGCTGCTGTCCACTGTTGTCTGAGGAGCCAGACCTCGACCTGCAGGACACCTGGGAGTCAGCCCTGACCCCCAGTCAGTGCAGGGGAACAGTGAGGGCAGGGGCCTGTCCTGGTGATTGAACTTGGACAAAGAATCTGCTCCTAAGGCACAAAAGCTGCCAGGGCAAAGGGATGGGGATTGCAGGAGGCAGAATGAGAGGTTCTGCTGCACCTGGGGAGAACAGAGAGTCCAGTGAGGGAGGAGATTTGTCTGAGCCTTAGTGCAGACTGAGGGGAGCTGCTCTGTCCCTCTCTCCTGTTCCCTGCTGCTCAGGATTTGCACCTTTCTAAGCTCCAGTCCTGTGTTACCCTGGAAAGGCAGGAGACACTGCTGAGAGCAGAGGGATCCCTGGCACACAAAGTGGCTCCTGCCTTTCCCAAAGTCAGGGAGAGTCAGCTCATTCCCAGCCTGCCAGCCTGCCCTGCCCAGAGCTCCCCAGGCAGAGGGAGCTGGGACACCCCATTGCTGTGCTCAGCCTGCACAGGAGCAGCCCAAGGGCTGGGCCTGAGCCTGCAGCTGGAACTGCCATTCCCAGAGAGCCCCTCAGCAATGCCAGCAGCCCCTGGGCAAGGCAAGGAGAGAGAGAGCCGGGCCCTGAGGAAAAGCCTGTCCCTGCCCAGCCCTGCACAGCCCCTGCCAGGCAGCAGCAGTGCAGGACAGTGGCCCTCAGGCCCTGGGCAGCAGGGAATGGACACATGGCAGCAGAGATGCCCTTCATCTCTGGAGCTGCTCTGCCAGCCCAGGAGGGGACTGAGGGCCCCAAGCCCCCGGGCTGAGGGCTGTGCTGGCTGCCAGGGGACACAGGAGCTGTGCTGCTCAGGGCAGTGTCTGCCCTGCAGGGCAGGGCTGGCAGGTGCCACATCTCCCCTGCAGCAGCAGCAGGGCTGCCCTCAGCACTGCCTCCCTCCCTCCCTGCCCACGGCTCTGCTGCTGCAGCTGTCCCAGCCCGAGCTGTTCCTGTGGGCCCGGGCTCCTTCCCTGCCAGAGCTGCCAGAGCCCAGCCCAGCCCCTGGGCCAGCTCTGCCCTGCAGCTGCTCGGGGCTGCAGGGATGAAGGAACAGCTCCCCCAGGCCTGGGCACCATGGAAAGGTGATGCTGCATGGATCTGGAGCCTGGGGAGGAGGAGGCACTTGCTGAGGTTCCCAGGAAAACTCAGTGGGATGGTTTAAGAGCCTCAGCCCCTGCTCTGCCCTGCACAGCTGAGTTTCCATTGCCACTAAGCTGAGCCAGGAAAAAATGGGAGCACAGATTCAGGAAAGCAGAGACTCAAGCAGGAAACCCCTGCCCTGAATGAGCTCCTGAAAAGTCCCTTCAGAAATGACCTGGGCATGAGCTGGAGCTCTGAGCAGCCCTGGCCCACACAGCACCCTCTCCACAGCAGCAGCAGGACCTGCCCCGGCAGGAGTCACTCCTTGCACTCACAGCTCCCCTCCACCATCCATGGGAGCTCCCAGGCAGGCTGAGAGCTGCCCCTGGCAGGTGGCAGATCCCCTGGGCTGGCCAAGAGCCCTCAGGGCTGCAGGAGCTGCTCTGCAGGACAGCCCTGGGCACCCCTGGCTGCAGCCCCAGCTTCAGCCCCTGCAGCAGTCCCTGGCAGCAGGAGCCGTCCTGCCCTGTCCCTCTGAAGGTGCCCAGGGCAGCCCCGCCCTGGAGCACATCCTCCCCCAAAGCAGAAAGGGCAGCAGAGCCATCCTTACAGTCACCTCAGTCCTGTCCTGGGTCAGCTTTATGAGATCCCTGCAGCCAGAGACTGACTGTGCCAGACGTGGTGAACTTCTCTCCACGAAGAAGCTCAGAATTGTAAAAAAGCTGTGAAGATTTCTCTGTGAATAATCTCAGAATTTTCCTTCCAGTTTCTTTAAGCCTTTGCTTCACTGCTCTCAGGTACCTGCCAGCAGAGCCCTCAGCCCTGCTGGGCTGTGCAATGGAGCTGCTCCTCAGGAGAAATGTCTTTTTGAAGTTCTTCCTGGTAGCCACGATCTTCCTCTTTCCAAGGAGCTCAGCCCAGCTCAGCAGCAGAGACACAGCACAAGGACTTTAATTAACCTCTTGGGGCTTTGGTGTTGTTTACATCAGACTCAGTCCCTGAGAGAGTGTTCAAAAACTTTTCTAGAACTCTTTGAAGAACTTTTCAAAGTGCGATTCAAACTCCAAAGTTTTCTCAAGTTTTAGTGTGTTCCACAGAGAGACAGAACTGAGAAAGTTTCCCCAGGTTCCAGTTAGAGCAGAACACTGCAGGCAGTGAGGACAGGTGGGGACAAACAAGGCAAAGGTGTCTCTGGTGCTGAGCAAACCTGGATGTGTTTCAGGAATGCAAAGGGCCAAGGCCTGAGCCCCAGCCCCTGCCAAGGCAGATCCTGTGCCTCCCTCCTTGCTCAGGGCTCTTCCCGGGCCACTGGGATGTGGGGATGTGCAATGCCAAGGGCAGCACCATGGGGCAGCCCCTGCCAGGCTGCTGAGCAGGGACAAGGAGGCCATGAGGCCCCAGGCCTGCAAGGATCACTTGTCCCCTCCTCCTGGCTCAGGCCCAGGGCCGGCAGCCATGGCCAAAGTGCTGCAGGCCAAAGTTGGCTCTGTCAGGGCCTTGCAGCTGCTGCCCATCCCTGTGCCCTCTGCAGCCCAGGCTGTTCTATGGTGTCCATGCCCTGTGCCTCTGTCCCTGCAGGCTATCGTCACCCCCGGCTGCCCCACCTGGCTGGGCCCTTCCTTTGCTGACAGCTCTGCGTCCTGCCTGCCTCTGCCTGGGCACACAGAGCCTTGGCCTTGAGACCAAAGGGTTCATTCCATTTTTACCCTGTCTGTGAACTTTTAGCACAGGAACAAGGCATGCAGGGCCTGCTTTCTCAGCAAGGAAGGTTTAAAGAGAAGAAGACATCTGGCTGAAGGGTGCAGTGATAGAGAAAACAAGCAGTGAATCTAGGAGGTTCAGGTGGGTTTTATGGAAATGGGTAAATTGTAATACACATTCAGCCACTGTATATAAGCAATACACTTGTAGAATTACGCATCCACATAAGTTTAGGAGCTATCCCATGGTGGACCTCAGGCCTGAATAAGTGATGTCCTCTTAAACACCGAATTAGTGTTAAGGAGTGTTATTTTGATGATTTGGATATTTGGTGACGGCAGAGGCTCACGCAGTCAAGGAGTCAGCTGTGACACCTTGGAACCTCATGGAACAAAGGGTCCATTGTAATGCAGTGGAACCCCGTAGAACCAAAGGTCCATTGTATCAGAGCAGGGCCTCATGGAACCAAGGAGACCATTGCTGGCAGTTGGGAAGTTCATGGGATCATTGTGAAGGTGTGAGGCTGCAGGGAACCAATGGCCCATTATGACTCTGTAGAACCTTCTGGAATCAAGGTGATCATGTTATGCTATGGGACCTCATGGAACAAAGGATCCATGGTGACACTGCAGAACTCAGACCATTGTTGACTGTGCAAAAGCTCATGGAACCAGAAGTCCATTGTGATACAGCAAGGCCTCATGGAACCAAGGGTCCATTGTGGCACTGTAGGGCTTCACAGAACCAAGGAGACCATTTGGACACTGTGGGGCCTCATGGAACCACCTGCCACTGTGACGCAGCGGGGCCACATGAAGCCAAGGGGCCATTGAGACACTGAGGAACCTCATGGAACCAAAGGTCCATTGTGACACTGTGGGGCCCTGTGGAACCAAGGGGACCACAGTGACACTGTGGTACTCCATGGAACAAAGGGGCCACTCTGATTCTGCTTTGCCTCATGGAACCAAGGGGCCACTACCACACTGCAGGGCCTCATCAAACTAAGGCAGCCTTGTGACGCTGCAGGCCCCCTTGGAACCAAGGGTCCATTGTGATATTGTGGGGCCTCATGGAACACTGGAGACCATTGTGACCCTTCAGGACACACTGGAACCAAGGGGTGTCCTGGTTTAGGGCAAATTTGGGAGAAAACCTCCGAAGGGGTTCCTCTGGAAGAGCAAACCCAAACGGCCCCTCCCCCCAGCCGGTCTGGGAAAAAGAACTTCCTCGGAGAAAAGTGGAAAAAACTATTTATTTAACAAACAAAATTCCCACAAATGCAAAGAATTAATAATATGAAACAATAAAACCTCTGCCCGCTCCGAAGAGAGATGGCAAACAGAGACAGTCCTTGCCGTGGGTGTAGCTCAGCTCACTCAGTCTCTCCGAAGGTCCAGGCCCGGCGGGCCGCAGGTGCCAGCCCTCGCTGCTCCTCTGGGTTTTTTCAGTCCTGAGCAGATTTAAACAGTCCCAAGAAAAAGGAAAAAAAAAACAGTCCAGGGAGTCTTCTCTGCCTAGCTAGCTAGCTAAAAGCACAGGAGATCTCTGTCCCACCGCTGTCCGTGCCTCGGACGAACACCGGAGAGCAGCAATGTGGGGGAGTCAGGCAGTTTTCTCAAAACAAACTGCGCGCTGTTCTTTCTCCCCCTTCACTCCCAGAACAAGTTTTAAAGGTACAGAACACAATATACAGCACAAACAGAACAGACGATTGGGGATACAAGCAGCATAAAGTCACCCTACCACATTCCACCCCTGTATCCCCATATCGTCAACTTACTACCAAAGCTAAAATTCTAACTCTACACACACATACCTTATACATGCATATATATACAGTATACAGCTATATACAGAAAATGGTAGTAACATTCAGTAAATGATCTTTACTCATAGTTTTCACTCAACAATCAGATCTCCCTGAGGTACACATTGTGTTGTTCCATCTTTCTGCATTATCTACCATGTGCATCCTGGTCCCTGAGCAAAAACAATCCCACGGATGGGTTTGTCTGTACTTGAGGCAGATTTAATCCAAACTGTCTTCCCTAACAAACCTCTCACATGTACCACTGGAACTTTATCTCCATCTACTGTAGATAGGAGCTCAGACTGGGCAGGGCCTGCTCTGTTGGTGGAACCTCGGGTGTTAACTAACCAGGTGGCCTTTGCTAAGTGTCGCTCCCAATTTTTGAAAGATCCTCCACCTAATGCTTTCAAGGTGGTTTTTAACAGTCTGTTGCATCTCTCCACTTTGCCTGCAGCTGGTGCATGGTAGGGGATATGGTAGACCCACTCAATGCCATGTTCCCTAGCCCAGGTGTTGATAAGGCTATTCTTGAAATGAGTCCCATTGTCTGACTCAATCCTCTCAGGGGTACCATGCCTCCAAAGAACTTGCTTTTCCAGGCCCAGGATGGTGTTCCGGGCAGTGGCATGAGGCACAGGATAGGTCTCCAGCCACCCAGTGGTGGCTTCCACCATGGTCAGCACATAGCGCTTGCCTTGGCGGGTTTGGGGCAGGGTGATGTAATCAGTCTGCCAGGCCTCCCCATACTTATATTTGGACCACCGTCCACCGTACCAGAGGGGCTTCACCCGCTTGGCCTGCTTGATGGCAGCACACGTCTCACAGTCATGGATAACCTGAGAGATACTGTCCATGGTTAAATCCACCCCTCGATCCCGTGCCCACTTATAGGTGGCATCTCTGCCCTGATGACCTGAGGCATCATGGGCCCACCGAGCTAGGAACAACTCTCCCTTGTGTTGCCAATCTAAGTCTATCTTTGACACTTCTATTTTTGCAGCCTGATCTACCTGTTCGTTGTTTCGGTGTTCTTCATTAGCCCGACTCTTGAGAACATGGGCGTCTACATGACGAACTTTTACAGATAGTTTCTCTACTCTGGTGGCAATGTCTTTCCACTCATCAGCAGCCCAGATTGGTTTTCCCCTACGCTGCCAGTTGGCTTTTTTTCCACCTTTCCAGCCAGCCCCACAGAGCATTAGCTACCATCCACGAATCGGTGTAGAGGTAGAGCTTTGGCCACTTCTCTCTTTCAGCAATGTCCAGGGCCAATTGAACAGCTTTGAGTTCGGCAAGCTGGCTTGACCCACCTTCTCCTTCGGTGGCTTGTGCAACCTGTCTTGTGGGGCTCCATACGGCTGCTTTCCACTTTCGTTTCATCCCTACAATGCGGCAGGAACCGTCAGTGAAAAGAGCGTAGCGTGCTTCTTCTGCTGGCAGTTGGTTATATGGTGGAGCTTCTTCAGCCCGGGTTACTTGCTCTTGTTCCTCTTCATCAATGAGACTAAAATGTTCACCTTCAGGCCAGTTTGTAATTATCTCCAAAATCCCAGGACGATTCAATTTTCCAATATGGGCGCGCTGTGTGATAAGAGCAATCCACTTACTCCATGTGGCATTGGTGGCATGGTGGGTAGCAGGAACCTCTGCTTTGAACATCCACCCCAGCACTGGTAGTCGGGGTGCCAAGAGGAGTTGCGCTTCAGTACCAATCACTTCTGAGGCAGCTTAAATTCCTTCATAGGCTGCTAAAATTTTCTTTTCTGTTGGAGTGTAATTGGCTTCAGACCCTCGGTAGCTTTGGCTGCAGAATCCCAGTGGTCGGTCACGCGTCTCACCAGGCACCTTCTGCCAAAGGCTCCAGGACAGACCATGGCTCCCAGCTGCAGAGTAGAGCACATTCTTCACATCTGGTTCTGTCCTAACTGGGCCGAGGGCTACTGCATGAGCAATCTCCTGCTTGATCTGGGCAAAGGCGTGTTGTTGTTCTGGGCCCCAGTGGAAATTGTTCTTCTTCCGAGTAACCAGGTAGAGAGGGCTCACAATCTGGCTGTACTCAGGGATGTGCATCCTCCAAAAGCCTATGGCGCCTAGGAAAGCTTGTGTTTCCTTCTTATTGGTCGGTGGAGACATTGCTGTGATCTTGTTAATGACATTGGTGGGAATCTGGCGCCGCCCATCTTCCCACTTTATTCCCAAGAACTGGATTTCTCGAGCAGGTCCCTTAACTTTGCTCTTCTTTATAGCAAACCCGGCTTTCAGGAGAATCTGGATGATCTTCTCTCCTTTCTCAAACACTTCAGCTGCAGTGTTTCCCCATACAATGATATCATCAATGTACTGCAGATGTTCTGGAGCCTCACCCTTTTCTAGTGCAGTCTGAATGAGTCCATGGCAGATGGTGGGACTGTGCTTCCACCCTGGGGCAATCGGTTCCAGGTGTACTGCACCCCTCTCCATGTGAAGGCAAACTGTGCCCTGCATTCTGCAGCCAGAGGGATGGAGAAAAACGCATTGGCAATGTCAATAGTGGCATACCACCTCGCTGCCTTGGACTCCAGCTCGTACTGGAGTTCCAGCATGTCCGGAACCGCAGCGCTCAGTGGTGGTGTCACTTCATTCAATGCACGATAGTCCACAGTCAATCTCCATTCTCCTTCAGACTTACGCACAGGTCAAATGGGACTGTTGAAGGGTGAGTGGGTTTTGCTGACCACCCCTTGGCTCTCCAGCTCACGGATCAACTTGTGGATGGGAATCACGGCATCTTGAGTCGTTCTGTACTGCGGCGGTGCACTACTGAAGTGGCAATTGGTACCTGTTGATCTTCCCCTTCAGAAGTCCTACTGCAGATGGGTTCTCTGATAACCCAGGCAAAGTGTTCAACTGCTTAACACCTTCTGTCTCTACAGCCGCTATACCGAATGCCCACCTGAGTCCCTTTGGGTCTTTGAAATACCCATTTCGGAGGAAGTCTATGCCTAAAATGCATGGGGCCTCTGGGCCTGTCACAATAGGGTGTTTCTTCTACTTGTTTCTAGTCAGGCTCACATCAGCTTCCACCAAAGTAAAATCTTGTGATCCCCCTGTCACACCAGCAATAGAGACAGATTCTTCCCCACATGTCTTGATGGGATTATTGTGCACTGCGCACCAGTGTCAACCAAGGCCTCATATTCTTGTGGTTCAGATGTGCCATGCCAACGAATCCACACAGTCCAAAAAACACGGTTTTTCCTAGCCTCTACCTGGCTAGAGGCAGGGCCCCTCTAAGCCTGGTTATCCGTTTTTCCCTGGGTAACTGGAGCTACTTCCCTCTTGGTGGAACTTCCTCTCTGAGTCTTGCCTTCCAACAATTCACGCAGCCGCTGTGCCAAATCGTCAGTAGATTTTCCATCCCATTTCTTCATGTCTTCCCCAGAATCACGCAGAAAGGACCACAGCTTAGTTCGTGGGATACCCCTTCTTTCCCTATCTGGGGAACGTCTGCACTTGGTACCAGAACCTCTGACCTGTACTGCGGAGATTTGGAGAATGTCCTCTCTGAGTTGTTTGTGGTTCTCCTCCATCTTGTTTTCTAATGTCTGCATACATGTTTTCAGAGCTGCAATTCTGGCATGTGTTGGACCGTGCACAGCATCTGCATATGCTCAGAGCTTCTTCGCCATATCCAGCACGGTCTCTCCTGTGTTGTCCCGTTTCATTATTGCTAAAGCAGATGAGTATTCTTGTGGCCCAAGTCGTACAAGTTTTCGCCACATCACGGGTGTACACGGTACCAGGTCTGGGTTCCTAGTGTTTAGGTCATCTGAGAAGACGATCTCTGCCACTGCCATTTCTCTTAAGTGTTGAATCCCTTGTTCTATGGTCTTCCACTGGGTTTGCTGCATATAGAGATCATCTGCACACAGGTATCTTTGTTCCACGCTTCCAGGACCCGTTCCCAGAGACTGCGTGGATTAGCCTCTCTCATCATTCCTTGGTCAATAACCAGATCTTGTGACAGGGATCCCAGATGCCTTGCTTCGGTACCATCCAGAATTGTAGCCTCACCTGCAGCATCCAAAGACGAACTAACCAACTAATTTACAGATTCATCAGGTCGTCGAGTGTAATCCTTTCTTAGGCCTCGAAGGTCCTTCAGGGAAAAGGACTCAGTAGTAGCTTCTGGTCTCCTGCCAGTTGGTTGGGCTTGTGATCTGCTGCCAGTTGGTTGGGCTTCTGATTTTATGCTAGTTGGTTTGGCTTCTGATTTTGTGTCCGTCTGTTCGGTTTCTGATTGCGTATCAGTTGGTTCAGCGTCTGATTGGGTGTCAGTTGGTTGGGTGTTGGGAGGCACTGAGGGTCCTTCACCTGGATCATCATCCACTGGCTGATCAGTTTTGTGTGTGCGCTTCTTTGCTGGGGCAACTGCCAGTGTCTTAGGCTCACTGTCTGGTTTAGCTGCTGTCTGAGTAGCTACGGTATTGGCTGCAGCACGAGTGACTGGGGTAGCTGCTGATTTATCTCCCTGCCCCCCGCCTCTACCTGCTGCCCTACAGTATCTAGCAGCGTACGATAAGCATATGCAGGGCCCAGCTTATTGCAATAAGCTTTTTCTCCTTAGAATCATCATGGCAGTTCTCCTCCAGATATTTCCCCACCTCGTCTGGGTTCTGAATTTGTTCATGTGAAATTCCCAAGCTGGGGGATCAGAAAATTCCTTCAAGGTTTGGCCCATTCTCTCCCATTTTCCACACCATTCAGGATTTTTCAACCTGGGTTTACTTCTAGGTCAGCAGTCTCATCAACCCCTCTGGAGAACTCAGGCCTCATTCTAGACAAGCTGTAGAATATATAGAGGAAGCCTACCAGATTAAATACCAGAAAAGTGGTTTCTTTAACAGTCAGGGGACATTGAACATTCTCTAGAAGTGATGTAACCGATTCAAAAAGAGGGGAATAAAGAAAAGAATGAAAAGCTTCATCCCCTCTAACAAACTGGGTGCAATTATTAATAAATCCCCAAAACATGCTACTGGAACTAGGATGCAGGGTAGGATGAAGAAGCCATAAACCAAACATACCAGGCACAAACTCCAGTACCTGTATAAGCTTCCTGTAAATCATGAACATTAAGCCCAAGACAATAACAATCCTAATTCGTGCACCTCTAGTGTAAAAGCTATGTGTTAGAGACAACATCGGAGCTATCTCTGAATAAGAAAACAAACCTAAGGACCAGAGAGGTATTAAAACCTCAAAAAAGCCTAGGGAACAGAAAACACAGAAAGGACTCCATCCCAAGAGACATTAGGGATTCAATAAGCAACATGGCTACTGAGTACTCTATTCCCACACAAAGTACAACCAAAAATGCAATCAATGTAAGTTTTTTCCACTCTCTCAGGCCCCGCAGTTGGGCGCCAAAATAAGTATATGTCCTGGTTTAGGGCAAATTTGGGAGAAAACCTCCGAAGGGGTTCCTCTGGAAGAGCAAACCCAAACGGCCCCTCCCCCTAGCCGGTCTGGGAAAAAAGAACTTCTCGGAGAAAAGTGGAAAAAACTATTTATTTAACAAACAAAATGCCCACAAATGCAAAGAATTAATAATATGAAACAATAAAACCTCTGCCCTCCGAAGAGAGATGGCAAACAGAGACAGTCCTTGCCGTGGGTGTAGCTCAGCTCACTCTCAGTCTCTCCGAAGGTCCAGGCCGGCGGGCCGCAGGTGCCAGCCCTCGCTGCTCCTCTGGGTTTTTTCAGTCCTGAGCAGATTTAAACAGTCCAAGAAAAAGGAAAAAAAAAACAGTCCAGGGAGTCTTCTCTGCCTAGCTAGCTAGCTAAAAGCACAGGAGATCTCTGTCCCACTGCTGTCCGTGCCTCGGATGAACACCGGAGAGCAGCAATGTGGGGAAGTCAGGCAGTTTTCTCAAAACAAACTGCGCACTGTTCTTTCTCCCCCTTCACTCCCAGAACAAGTTTTAAAAGGTACAGAAACACAATATACAGCACAAACAGAACAGACGATTGGG
>JADMLD010000565.1:0-54724 GCA_017589585.1 Phylloscopus whistleri
TGTGATTTGAAATGGGGTGCCAAATTACTAAACTGGGCTAGATACACAGTCTGAAGACAGGGCTGCTGGGCAGCAGCAGCACAGTAGCACCACTTCAGGAGCAAACTTTGCATCACAGGAGAGCCCATTTGCAGAGGACACACCTGTGCAAGGAGATCCTCTGGCAGAGGCTCCCCAGCCTGTGCCAGCAGGCAGGACTGGGGAAAGTCAGGGGCTCTCTTTCTTCCACACCATGATCCTCTAGTCCCAGTGCACCTGCTTGGCAGATGAGGCTGTGGATCCTGCCAAGAACATGGCACTGCAGGGCAAGAGTCCTGCTTGATCTGCCCACAAAAGCATTCCAGCCCAGCATTGCAACCAAGAAGCATGAAAAGGGAGTCAAAAGTGTAAATTTGTTTTAATGTGGGTA
The DNA here is from genome assembly GCA_017589585.1 of Phylloscopus whistleri. Taxonomy (NCBI): domain Eukaryota; kingdom Metazoa; phylum Chordata; class Aves; order Passeriformes; family Phylloscopidae; genus Phylloscopus; species Phylloscopus whistleri. The sequence continues at coordinate 410 of JADMLD010000565.1, forward strand.
GGGAGGACACATACTCATGTTTTCCACCTCTCAGGAAACCAGCACCTATTTTAAAATCAGGTTACTATAACTCAGAAACAGACTGCAATTCTGTGTTTGCAGCAGCCTTTTTGGAGCAAAGCTGGTGCAATGGCCATCTGGTGCTGTTCTCTCTCCTTCCTATGGCATATCTGTAGTCTCCTCCTGAAGTGATGACCTATAAATTCACATTCCCAGCTAGACAGATGCACCACAAACCCCCTCTGCATACTCTGACCCAGCTGAAATCTGAAATCCTTGTATTAGCTACTTAGGTACTGCAGTGATAGGCACAATATGGATTAGATTTGAATACTGTGGAGAAGATTTTTCACTAGTAAATCCCCTGAGATCTCTCTCAAAGTAGCATTAAATTCAGGTCCATTGCAGCAGTAACCACAAGTTGGAAAAATGTGTCAGCATATCTTTAAGTTTTATGGTATATTATGATTTATAATGCATCTACTCCTAAGGGATAGTATGAATTTTATGGGAAAAATTTCTGCTTAAATATAACTCACCCTATGTGCATATTTTTTTCTCTAAAACTGTTGGATGATTGAAGAAAACCTTCAAAAACTACCAAATAAAAATGTCAGTCTTTTTCTTAAAAGGGTTCTTTTAATGAACCAACGGTTTCATTTTTAGTTTCAGTTATTTATCTTTTCTGCTACATCACCAATGTTAATTAACTTCATTTGTGTAAACTAATGTGGAATGTAATAATTTGGAATTAATTTGGGAGTAAATCTGTGGCAAAATAGTTAACTAATGTTTTATAAATCAAGATAATGGCTTAAAAATGTCATACAAATTTAATTCCCAATTTATTTTTACTGTAATTCCTCTAATCACTCACTTTACAATGAAATGTCACATTACTGTCATTTCAGCTACTGTGGTGCTTTAACTTGGATATATATATTCCTTTTCAAACTCTGAAAACTAAAATACATGGTATTATGTTTGCTTAATATAGCCTTGATTAGCATATTGTTTTATATCAAAACATTTCTCCACAAGCTGTCCTGAGATTTTAGTTCTTTCTTTTTTTATGAATATTTTCCTTTGTCTGAAAAAGTGTCACTACATTACAAGAATGCATATTGAGATACAATCAATATTATGGATTTAGAAATGTGTTCCCTTCACACACTGGCTGTATTAAACTATACGTAGTTGATATCTTAAGAGAGGAGAAAGCAAAAACAAGAAAACCATGGAAATGCTTGGTGGACAGAAAGCCAATGACCAACTATCCAATGTAATTCTCATGAGTAACAATGAAAATCTGTATCCTCATTTATATTACACATACTTAACATTCGCAATTCCGCTGAGGTCAGTGGAAGTGAAGGGTCACCTGCCTACTTTAGGGTATTATATTTTTGAGTCCTTGAAGGCAATTGAACTGAAATTTTCTATTTTACTGGTTGTTTACAAGCTTTACACTATGTTCAGTATACTTGACTTCATATTTTAATTCTGTAAAATTCGTTGTAAGTAGTAGCATGCAGACCATCAGAAATACATTCACTGCTAGCACTAAGTGCCTTTAAAAGTCATTAAAGCAGTTTGGTTGTTGTTTTTTTTTCTTTTGCCCTCAGCATCAAACATTTTATACAGCTAATACAATACCCTACTGGAAAAAGTCATATAAGGACTCATCCATTCTATAAGGACCGTGCAATATCACTGATTTTAATAATTCCTTATTGCATTCATGCATTTCATTGGATTGCTGAACGCACTACCAGCTTTTAAATGTATATTTAATAAACATATGCAAATTTTTCAACATTTTAAAAATTAGTAGTTTTTGAAGTTAAGAAGTTATGGTGATAAACTCTGGATGATAAACTCACCCAAATAAATCAAGCAATCAAGCGTCCACTCAAATATTTCATTCAAAGTGTACTTATTCTGACACACAATTAATCTAAAAATCATTTTTGCAATTCTAAAGTTGTACCTTGCTCTGAAGGTGCATTAATTCTTTTGCAAATACACTGTCAATTGTGGCTGGCATCTGCTGATAAAGAGAGTTGGAAAGGTCTTTCTTAGCAGCTCCTTTATATTTCACCTAGAGGGCAGAAAAAGGTGACACATAATGCAAAAATGAAGATACAGTAAACATACTACTTATTTTTTCTAGTAAGTAAAATGGCATAGACCAGAACTGGAAAAATTTAATGCTGCCATTAACTTTCAAGCAAAAACATCTTTAAATAATACTTAATGAGGATGTGTCTAATTCACAAATCAATTAAAAATATCTCCTAATTAAATTCAATAATTTTGGTAGAAATACAAAATAAAATAAGCAAAACAGTTTTTCTCTATCCTTTTTCAGATCATCTTCAAATCCAAAAATTACTTTTCTTCTTTCTCTTTTCCAGAGTCCTGCACAATGGGAGCAAATGAGAGGACAACCATAAATGTTTTACCAACTAATAAGTAGCAGCAATTAAATGTAGCTAGAAAAGAGAGGAATATTGAAGTTAGCATGTCTGCCATCATTTCTGTTTCATCTTTTCATGCTACAGTCTCATTTCTAAATTACATTTTATTTATCCTGTGTTTCCTCCATTATTCAGTATTGGCAGTTCCTCACAAGGGTTTTACAAGAGGTATCAGAATAATAGCTGAAAATGCATGAGGCTTTTGCTTCAGATGCAAGTTTTCCAAATTCATAAAACAATGATGGCAACACTGTTGTGAAAGTAATCATAAATACCAAAAATATTTTCGATGATACTGTCTAATGTCACTTATTTACTGTGAAATATACAGTTCTTCATTAGAGGCTAATTCCTCAAATGTATTATATGGATATATATCATTGATTTGCTGTAATATTTGCTGCTGTTCCCCAAAACAGAGGGCTCTTTTTCACTGCAATGGCCATGCTGTGAAGAATGTCAGTGTCCAAGATTTGCAAATACAAGTTATGGGACACTAGAGGTCAGTAATTTACAAGATAAACCATCCATCACATCATTGGCTTCAGGTAATGCTGCAATAAACAGGCAGAGTGCTCAAAAGTGTAGTAATATCAAACTTACAGGGTTTAAATTTTTAGAATATTTTTATATCTCTACATCTCTGATTAATAATTAGCAGCAGATTCTCTGGAATAATACAGATGGATTAGATAAATACTCTCTATATACTGTATTTTTGTAGAGTACAATAGTCTGTCTCTTATAAAGTGCAATTACATCAGATTTACTTCCCTTGGGACATCCCTCTCAGAAAACAGGAAGATAAATACAAGGAAAGTATTCATCAGATGCATTTATACTGAAAGCCACACAGCAAACTGTTGAGAATTTAGAATGTATATGAGTTATGTAACCTCAGACAGCAATATTGGGACTTTTTTATTATAATCATAAAAAAGGTGGCACAAAAAATGAGGCACCAAAATTTTAATTTTTTGAAGGGCCACAGTGACAGAAAAATCACTCAGAACCAGCAATTCCTCAACAAAGGCACTCTTTCCCAGGTGAAACCTCAACTGCTCTTCTTACCTGTGGAAAATAATCAGATGCAATCCTGCAGCACCTTGTACCTGGGACATGAAGAGCTGGCAGTAAATGCTGCTCTGACACTTTGGAAGCTGTTGATCTTTCTTTGCCATCACAGTTGTGTGTGTGTGTGCACGTGTCACAGGTATGCAGAGACAGACAGACAGATAGATGGATGGATAGATGGATGGATGGATAGATAGATGGATGGATGGATAGATAGATGGATGGATGGATAGATGGACAGACAGACAGATAGATATGCATACAAGTGCTCAGGCATCCCACAGATGGCACTGACCTGACGGCTGCCCCAGCCCTCTTGCTGAAGAAGGACAGGGATGATAACATGGAAACATTTCCCTTGTCTCCTGTTTGATATCAGGCTGTGAAATCTCCACAGCAGGGAAATTTTGAACAAGTGTAATTTGCAAACCTCATCACTGCAGAAACAGTAACATTCCTTTCTTACTCCTCAGTTTGTCCACATATAAAATGGGATAGCTAGGACTGACTTGGAACCCCTAATAAAGTATCTTCAAATCCCAAAATAAAAGTGTCATGTAATTCCAAATTATTACTATTATTATTCACACTACAGTATACACTAATTACAGCCTTTTAAGTCACTTCAGCTTTAAACAGAATTATTATTTGAAATAAGCTGTCCTTCCCCTGCTAAAAATCACAGTATTCAACTGAAAGAGTTTTTAGAAAGGATAAGAAGCCAAGAAAATTCTTCAGTCTTTTAGATCTTACCTCAGAAATAAAAGCACCAAGGCTTTTCACATGTTTTAGCTGCGGGGTGTCAGGTACAAAAATGCACTTGCCTTTAGATTTTTTAAACTCTTCTTTATAGTGTATCTACAAAGAGGAGAAAAGGAAGTTTAATTGTTCTTAAAAACACACACACAGAAAAATAAACATTGGCTATTTTTATTTATATTTTTTTCATTATTTCTATTTTATGTTATCCATGAATACTGTGCTGGGTGGCTTGCAAATACCTCCAGCTGGATCAAATTAAACCATAAAGGGAAGCTACCAGTTCTCACACACATTACCAGGGCTATGTAAAAGTCACAGAACTCTTTAATAATATAGATGAAAAAGACAGGATTTTTCTCTACATCTAGAGCACATTTTTCACTACTGTTGCAGATGTTTTAGTATCTCTAAAGAAAGAAGAATCAAATAATTGATCTCCTTGATCCTTGATCTCAAAGATAAAAATTGTTTAACTTCTAACACAGACCTAGCAAGCACAGAATCTGTATAACATCATCAAATGCCCCTTTATGAATCCAAGAGTTACATGAATAAATTCAGGAGGCCACTGCCAAACCATTGCCTACAAAGCAGCCAACATTCATGACATTCAAGTAATAATAGAATTCCTTTAAGACCAAACAAATTTTTAATTGAGGCATTTTTTAAAATGTGTATGCACATAGGAAACTATGGAAAAAAACCACCAGGAGACTATGACATATTTAGCAAAAAAAAAAAAAAAGAAACACTTTTTTTTTTTAAACAACCAACCTTTGTCTTATAATGGGGCAAACAGTAAGGGCAGATGTAATAATCACATGAGTGTTGCTGAAGTCAGAGTTTTTGTTTGTATTTGTGAGACTGCAAGAAAAATAAAATCTATGGACATGGTTAACATGTAGGAACATTCATTATATACGAACCTCATGAAGAAAGATGGTGAATTATGATGAGATGGACTAAATAAGTTTTAAAGACAGACACTACATGGATAGCCTCAGATGATTTTAGTGTTATTTCTTTCTTTGTACAGAGAATTGTTTAGATCAATGCAAATTGAATTATTTAGTACTAAGCTTTCATGGTTATTATCTGCTACCATTTCTCTAACCTCATTTTCACATTCTGCATAACAGCAGCTTGAATTTATGCACTCTAGACTTGCTGACAAGCACTGACAGAAGCAATATGATCTGCATCTGAGCATTACAGAAATATGCAGCCTTAATATCCTCTTTCTCTGAATCCTTAATGGATATCACAAGCTCTAGTCTACAGTCCTCTACAGGGACTTGGAAAACTTACGAGAAGGATGGCAGCTTACACAGAATCAGCTCCTGTGCTTTCTAAGGCAAAGTTTGTGTCTACTGAAAAATGGATTAGATAATGCCAAATCCATTGCAAACTCAAGACTACTTAATCCTCACACAGGTAACAATTTTGGCTGATATTCAGCTCATTCAGATTTAGACTACTGAAAGAATCTACACGTCATTTCCAAATCACATCAACTGCTTTTGTGGATTACAGTCTATTCTTTAAAAAACCCTTTTGGTGGACAATGGGAGCAACATTACCGTGTCATGACTTTATTTGGGGACTCACAAAGCCAATGGTTCATGTAACCTGTGTGTGACATCATTATCCCAGGTAATCACAGAGCAACACACAGAAAAGACATTTTTATGATAAACATGACAGGCACTTACTGTTCAACCTGCACACACACATGGGAAGTTTACAGAGTTGACTGTCTACTGGGTGAGTTTGATGGCATTCCCAGTAGAAACTCCTGTTGTAAAGCTGTGAGTCTGGCAGAGGAGACAGAGAGCCTTGCTTCTCACAACTTAGGTAAATCACCCACAGACATCTGAAAGCTGACTGTAATTATATCCATTTTAATTGCAGAGTAATAATTGCATTCAAGAATCAAACACAAAAGCTTCCTAAGGTATCTCTTAACTGGGGGAATGACAGAACATGACTACAAGAAACAAAGCTGTTCTGCTGTAGAAGTCATGCTTTCAAAGGAATCGAAAGCAGTAAATGACTAATGCCATCTCCTTAATCCTTTATTATTCACATTTGTTAGAGTAACCCATAGAAGCCACAGACTCAAATATGCAATTTAGAGAGAACATTTAACAAAATGTTATATAAACATATAACATTTTGTTTGGTCAAATTCTGATCCAATAAACTCCATTCTGCTACAGTATTGTTCACTTTGCTTGGAATCAGAAAGATGGAAGATGAAATGGGACAAGTATGATGAAGTCATGACACCTGCAGTTATAAAACATGTTTAGTGTAAAAAATGCAAGGAAGACGTTCAAGAGGTTGACTATGATCAAACATAACCAATGACTGGAATGAACAGGCAGAGAAGCTAATATTCCTCTTCAAAGCCTGTAATTAAAAATTCAGATGCCTAAAATATTGAATAGGAAATTTTGCCTGCAAGTGGCTTACCCCTCACCACAAAATACGCTGTTTAGGTTGAGCAGATCTGGTAAGCCTTATGAATAAAACAAATGGGAAAAATTTGCCAATTATGGCCTGAAGCCACTGCTCTTTCAATATACTTCTGAAGTTCAATAGCTCACTAAAGGCCCAATTTTTCATAGTTCTCACCAGATCCTTTTCTTCTCCCTGACTCATCATAAAACTAACTCTGACCGCAAGCACAACTATCCAGTAAAGTGGATTAAAATTCCTAGACAACCACCAAAACAGTAAGCTTCAAGCTGCATTTTCTTCTTAATGGATATTATATGGGAAGATCAACTTTATAAAACAAGGGCATCCAACTTTTAAGCTGAAGCTTCCTGGTTCACCAAGAAAATTCATCTCACCCATGGTCTGTTCCATCAGCCTTTTTCAGAGGGAAACACAAAAGGGAGACTGGGGGCTAAAGGAAAGACTCCAATGGTAACAGCACAATCCAAGCAGCTACCATTCCTTTTATTCAGGGACACATGCTCATCTAACTTTAATATGAATACACTCAAAAAACTATTCTTAATAATCTTAACATCAGTGGTGTAACCATGTCAACAGTCATCATGCCAAGATCCATTGTAGAACCGTCGTATCTAAAATATCCATTTATGTTTAGAAAAACAACAAAAATGTCTGAACCTTCTTATCTAGCTTCTATGCTAGCACAAAAGGAAACCTCCTTCCACTAAGGATTCACTTTCCAAACCCACATTTCTGAACTTATAACTAAGACTAAGAACCTTATAAGACTAAGAACCATGTCAGACCACAAGATTCATCTAATACAGAATCCTTTCTCTGTGGCCATAGGAACCTAGAGAAAAGCAAGAGAGAATGGCAGGCATACAGTATTATTACCAAAATACATAGTAATTTAGTAATCTCCAGCAATTTTGAACTCAAGGTCCTCTTGAGTTAGAGGCTGTGATTAGTATTGATGAGTCCAGGGGAACAGCTGCACCCAGAAATCGGTTGTCAAAACCCTGTCAGCTTGGCACAGTGTTTCCACTATTGGCTCTAGGTCTTTTCGGATGTTGCTTTGTAACAGAGACATCCTCAAGCAAAGTTGGACTCTGTGCAAGGACAGATAAATGTCAAGCAGTTCTACTTTTTGCTTTAGAGGAAAAGAAGTGCTGGTATCACTCATTACCAAAATTCAGCAGAATCTCCAGAAGGCAGTGTCTGCCATTCTACCAAAAAGGATCAAGGTAGTTTGGTCAAACGCCTTCTATAATTGTTCCCATCTCTGCTTATAACAGTACTGACAACATCACACCACATGATCAAAACAAAGAAGAGATGAAAATACACTACAAGCAAATGGACAAGCTCAGTTACAATGTAGAAGAGAAAAGGCCTGGAGAGGAAGGCAATTCATATAAATCAAACACACATGACAGTTTTGAAAACATCTGTGGAATAAAATTTCCTAATAGAGGGAGATTAAATGGAATGACTGTCAAGAGAAACAATCCAGGGGGTATCACAGCCACAGAACAAACATCTGCTGGCCTCAAATGAAGTTGGGGATTTTCTCAAGAACTGGAGCACATAAACACTTCACAACCTCCCCTACGTTCAGCTTAAGGTTGGCAATTACAGATTCACCAAGGGCTGCCAGTGTAACACTTTTTCAAAACCATAGTGCCAAATTAAAGTCAGCCTGCAAAGAATGCAGGGCGAGCATAATACAACCCCAGTATCTCAGGCATGTGCACTCCTGGCTCTGCATTCTGATGGAGGAGTTGTGCTGACAGCTCCACCATCAGAAAAGGACAACCACCCAGTCTCGTGATCAGCAAGTACACAGGCTGCTCCCCCAAGGTCATCTGAGGGGCAAACTTTTACAGCAAGTGCTGTAAAACCACTGCGCAAATAAAAAGTATAAATGTACACTGTTCATAAATCCACACAAACAGTAGTATGTGCAAAGGTTCATGCTAAAAAGGATAAGGAATATATAAAAAGCTCTGAATGTCAACAAGTCAAAAATTGAAGGTAAGAATGCAAATTCCTTGCAATTTATTGGTCTCCACAATGAAATGTTCAGGGTGAGGAATTTATACCCAGGCACAAAGGACTTCACTGGTCATAAGAAATTCCATTATAGCAAAAAATTCTGGGAAACAATATTCATATTATATGCATATTCCATTCAAGCCAATGAAGAAAAACCTACTGATTTCATCAGAGGCTGGATAAAGCCCCAAAGCTGGACGTTATTTTTAAACACAGAGCCTCTTTCTTGAAATTAGATTGGTCTGGACCATTATATATTATTCTTGCTTTGAAAGCATTAATAACACTTTGCCATTATGCTTGACATATCTCAAAGAAAATCTAACACACTTGCAGGCTAAACGCATCACAAGTTTTCAGCAAAAGCCCACATCCCTGTACCATTATAAGCTGTAGAAGCCCGGCCTAACTTAGCTATTTGCCTTGCTATTAGCTCTCAAGTCCCTGCAGAAAATCCTAGAAAATGCAGCCATTCCATTTATCCATTAATTAAGAGCTACAGCCAACATTACTCCTAATGGGTACACAGCAGAGTAATAATTCCTTTTCAGTTAAAGAAAGATTTCTTCAAGAAATTTTTGTCTTTAAGAACAGCAACCATGGGTAGGAAGAAGCTGCAAGAATGCGATAAACGTATATTGGGTCATATAAGTGCTTCAGGTCCATTTTGATTTTTGTCTTTATGTGAGTTGACAGGCACTTAACACACCATATGCCCTTTTTTCCCGAAGAAAGCATGCATGGATCTATCAGTAAAAATATCATTAATCTCTACTACCTCCTAAAGCAGGTTGAGTTTACAAAGGAGCCATCTTGGTAGCTTCTCTTAAGGATCTATCCAATTTTCAGCACTCTTTCTGTGAAAATTGAAGTAGGTGGTGTATTTACAAGAGGAAAGAGGAAACTTTGACCTTGTCAAGTCACACTTACAAGCCAGCACTGTAACACTTTACACATCCCAGATACCTCTTCTGAGTTAACTGTTCTTTTCTGATACACAACCCCTAAAAACTTATATCTAAAATGTAGATTCTATATGTTCTATTCCCATTAAATCAACAACCCGCACCTAAATATCAACTTACAACACAACATGACCGAGACACCGTTTTTTGGTTTCTTTAGAACATTTGTTGAAGCAAGTCACTCTCTCTTTAGAAAGGTCTCCTCTCCTGTCAGCCAGCTTTCTCACAGGAGAAATATCACTCTTTACACCCATGCACCCATGAAGGGACTGTTACTTTTCAGACACACTGACCCAGAGAGAAACAAAAATAAATTTCAAGGTTAATCTGATCCTGTTACATTGAAGCAATCAGACCTACTCCAGTTTAAAATGTCTTGGACCTGATCTATGATGTTTATTTAACTGATCCACAGTTTAAAAATCTATATTAACTAAACTAATATGAATTAGCTAGCTAAATAATTTTAGAAGATATTCTAGCATTTCAGTGGATTTGTCCTATAAGCATGGTCAATAACAATATTGACCATGAGCAGTTTTGGACATCAGCAAAGAACAAAAGATAATTTTTTAATGTTATCTTTTATTTTTAACTTCCCTCCTTACAGCTACATATACTGGAACACAGTTTTGTTCAAACCAACTAAACTGTAAAGGATTAGGCTACAGCCAGAAATAATACCACATTTTCCTAATGAAAGCAGCCAAGGTGGCAGACACCTTCTCATGGCAGACACCCTCTGCCTGAGATCCACATTTTAAAATACTCCTTTCTAGGGCCTGTGCTTTGTACCATCCAAGTTCTCTGAAAAGCTCATTCTTCTGTGGCCGATAATCTACGGTACCAGAGTAATCTGTGCTTTTCTATTATTTTGTGTGCTTTTATTATTTTGTGAGCCTTGGATGGGCACATGCTACACTGTACATATTTGAGAAAATAAGTATCATAAATATAAATGCATTTGAAAAAAGAAATGCAAGTATGAGGATGCAAACAGTCACCATCACTTACATCACTTATTAATTCACTGCATTTTCGGGCCAGTTCCATATTTCTGTCCTCAATAACTGGCTTGAGGAAGATCTGAAAGAGAACAGTAATCATTACAGGTTTATTGCCCTAAAGAGTAAAAAGAGAAGAAAATAAGTACTTTACAAAACTGTTGGGGTTTAACTCACCTTTTCTTCTTCTTCCCAATCCTCATTTTCATCCTCCCTGAAATCCTGAATGGCAGACACTCGCATTTTAATACTTTGTGGGAAACAATGAAAACTCTTAAAAGGTTCAGTGCTGCAGGAAACAGCTCAGACCCTCCAGCATGCCTGGAATCAATGCTCCATTTGTGTCCTCCACTGCACTTAACCCTACCACGGCTCCTTCCTTATTTAGGCAGCACTTGACAGTCTTTATCTGAACAATTCAGAGTGAGTGAACTGAAAGGCATTGCAGATGGCCTTGCTGGCTATCACTCACAGCAGAGCTAATGCTTTCTTACTGATAAAGTATAATTAAATGACCTATCCCCAGCAACTGTTTTCAAAATTACTATGAATACAATTAAAATACTGTGATGCAGTTAATTTCTGACATAAGTAATTTTGTAAAATTAACAGGATTAAAAGGGGATCATTGACTCTAACTTTATGGGAAAACTGCCCAATAGTAAGATTCAAGGCATCAGTGACTCCAAAATCAGCTATAACAAAACTTTATTTTACTGTCCCAATAATAATGCTCCTTGTTTAAAAAAGCACACTATTCTCATTTTCCAGTAGATGTAACTGCTAGTACATTTTTTCAGAATTACTTCTTTTCCACAAAGCTTATAGAATTCCTTAAATGCTTTCCATAATCATGTCAGTTGCAGGTTAAACCTGTGCATACATAGATACAGACAAGTCTGTATTACAAGTATACATGGCTATGTATTCACACAAACATGTATGTTCCTTCACCGTTACAAACTGGCATGATCTGTAGTCTAAAAACCAACCTTTTTCAGTATGAAGTCACTGACTCCAGCTGCAATGAAACTGAAAGATATCCTTCTGTTTATGGGTGTAGTTTTCAGTGTTTACTTCTGTAAAACAAGCAAGAAGGTATCACAATTGCAGAAACCAGCATTTTAATATCATCTTTCTTTCTAAACTGTAGCTTGTACATTTCTCATTTTGTAGCAGTCATGATTTTGAACTTCATCTAGCAAAGTCATTCCCACTACACAGCTTTGTAATCAGGCAAAGATACAAGAAATGCATGCTCTTAAAAACAACTCCTTAAAGAATTTGAAGTACATGTGCCCAAACACAATGTCCTTAGAGTTTATTTAAAAATGTAAATTTTCTTAGAAAAAGAAATATTTCAAAGATGAGAAAAAAAGGCACCATTTGATTTAGTTAAGGTCCAAAAATTTGAAGAATTAAGTATTAAGAACAAAGGCAAGAACTGTTTTCAGCCTAAACCAAGAGAGAGATCTCTTTATACATTAATAATACAGAAAGCTTCAAGACTTTCCATTCCACTCTCAAATATAAGCTGCGTGAGTTCAAGTTTGAACCTTCAGAACTGCTGAAGTTCCGATTTAAACCTGAAAGTCCAGTTTGCATAGGTGAGAATTACCTGTGATATATGCTGACTGCTTTTCGAGTTCTGGATGCTTCATCCTGGCGGAAACAAATGGTTTAGTCTTGTGAGTATTCACAGCAACAGGCCTGTGCTGAAGATTATGACTACAGCAAATATAATCCTAAACAACAGACTCATGCATTTTCTTAAGGACCACATGGTAAGGAGACAGAGTACCTCCAAAAGGGTCAGACAGAAATGCAGCACTAAGGCTTCACTTTGGGATAAGTGAATAATATTATTCGGGATATAATAATATTTGGGATAATATTATCACTTTTTGTGATAATATTGCCAATACTATATTCTTTCAGTGCAGTTAATTTCCTTTTCCTTCCTACAATTAATAACTTTTTTTAAGTGGAGACATTGAAAAATATTTAAGGGCATATAGAAAAGTTATTAGTATCTGCAAATCTTGCTGAACATAGGGAAATCTTTTGCTATTTTTTGCACTGGAAAGAAAATATGGTCAAAATTATAACACCAAACCTGTTCATGTTTTGGAGCAAAAGGAAGGTGTTTGGGGTTTTAACATGCTTTTAACATTACATCTGGTGGGTTTTCAGCAGCTGGGCAGACCAAAACTTACATATTAATTCTGGTTTTACTGCAGTGGCTTCTGCATAATCAAAATCTGCAAGATCACTTTTGGTCAGTCATGAAGTGATCAGGCAGTTGGACTACACAGTCACTTTAAGTCCCTTCCAACTGAACTATTCTACTCCATTCTATTTTATTCTACTGTCTGTAACAGCTTTGATACAATTCATTTTTTCTCATTTTTGCATGATCTGGGTCAGGAACAACTAAGCATTCAAATACCCTGTGCCCCATGTAACTTCCATAATACAGGGATTACAAGACAGCTGCTATAACTCATCATATTAAAGAAAAATATAATACTATGCACAAAGGGAGTAAGGGGGGGAAAAAATCACAGAATCAACTAGCCATACACAAGTTATTCAAAATTCCACTTTTTACATAACAGATGCAGGAAGACACTATATGACACAGAAACCTGTCTCATTTTTTTTTTTTCACCCTCCTCAAAACCCTGAATACTATCAGAAAACATTCACTCTTTAATAAAGCAAGCCTGCAAATTTAATATATGCAGATATAATTCAGGGAAGAATTTGTTAGGACCATGTAAGAATTGCATGGTTTAGAAGTGCACTATGATTCTATCAGCAGCCTGCAAGTCAAGAGGAATCATAGAAAGGCTGGGGTGGGAAGGGGCTTTAAAGACAATCCAGTTCCAACCCCCCTGCCATGGGCAAAAGTGCCACCCACTAGATCAGACTGCTCAGGGCCCTGTCCAACCTGGCCTTGCTCAAGTGGCCTTGAACACTTGCAGGCACGGGAAAGAAGCTTTAGCTACTTCTGTAGGAGGCAATAAATAATCTAAAGTCAGCAGGAATGTTTGGCATTGCAAATGTGTGTGTACATTTCTGATATTTTAAAAATTACTATAAAAACACCAAATCTAATCTGAATAAAGACCTAGTTAAAATGCTGAGCTTTTGCATCCCCAAAACAATTATGAATTATGTTGTACTACAGCTTTTTTCACCTACAAAACCTGCAATTTTACCAAAACCTTCAAACTGACACTTCTGAATCATTTTCCACTATACATAATGGAATAATCCATAATCTTTTGTTCTGACATGAAACAGCACAGAATTATCAAAATCCAATTGTACAGAATTTTCAGAAAACACTGTAATGGAGGGCTAAGCTGTGTATCCACAATATTTATATGCATACAGGGCATGGCAAAATTAGAATTCCTTATTGCTTTATGGATACCTTAAAATGTATACAAATGGGTTCTTCAGGGAAGTATCCTACATGAACTAATTGAAATTTTGTAAGAAAATGCTGCATAGCTTCACATTTCTACTTCCACACACCTGCAAGGACATTTCACATCTTAGTTCAGGCACAAATTTAGCCTATGCTGTTTACAGAAGCACTGTACCTGCAATACACAACTTTTGTTCATGCTATGAGACATTTTGGTCTCCCAACACTTTAGAGCCATCATTCTGTGTGTCAGTGTGCTATTTTTTGTCACAGAACATTACTCAAGTACTTGATGTAAACACATATCTGCTGAGGAGGCAGAAGAGGAAGAAACATGGGGCGTAGATGAGCCCAAATCCCGCTGAGTGAGAGCTGGCCGGGAGTGTGAATAGTTCAGGTGCACAGCTGGGCAGATTTCCCACTTTGATCACACACAGCTGAGTCCACATATGGCCAAAGCCCCACCATTTCCTAGTCCCTTTATCAGTCTTGCAAGAAATACATTTGGGAATTGTTAGCCCAGAAAATTAAAAGGCTTCATCTTCCTTTGGTCCTTATACACATAAAAACTTAGCAGTGATTCTCAGTTTTGTCCCTGAACAAACAATACCTCTGGACTCCTTTGGAATAATCCCCAAAAGCCTTCTGATATATGCAATATCTGTATGTTCTGCTGGGCTGAAAGGACTAGCCTACCACTTCACAGAACAGCAGAACTCATGTTTGTCCTGGTAAAGATACCAGAAACCTCACAATCTCAAACTTATTTAATGCAGAGTTACTCATGGGGTACTTGAACATAGGCTGCAAATTAAGGACCAAAGTATTTCACTTGGAAATCTGCACAGCACTATACTGAGATGTATATAAGTTATAAACATACACCTTTCAATTCTGGACTGAAAACCTAACAAAAACAGAGGTAAAGGTAGTGCTTTAGCTATCCTGTTTTCAATTAGGTAAAAATCAATCAAGAGATATCCATGAAACTAAAATGTTATTTTCTGTTCTTACTGAACACACAGAGACATCACTGAAATAACCACAATTAATTCAACACAACACAGATGGTGGTGTCTTTTCAAAAAGCACACAAGGCATTTTTAAGTGCTGAGACTCAATCACTTCTCATTTCTAGAAATACTCAGACTGGCAGTTCCAAGCAGCCCTGCATAAGGAAGTTCATAGTTAGGCTATCAGCACCACAATCACAAACAGAAAAATGCAAGGAATGCCAGCCTGCCAGTTTTAACCTCCCTGAACATGAAATACCAATTCACATTAACTAGAGAAATTCAAGAGATGACTCTATTTGGAGAAAAAACTTACCCATGAGTTTGCATCTGTCAGATCATCAACACTGCACTCATCATCAGCACTTCACAACTTGCAAATACCTCATGGCCCTAAGCTAGGATTTTCATTCAACAAAAGTTCTTTTATTTAATGTTTCGGTAAAGCAGAGAGTGGCAAGGATATTTTTAAGGACAAATACAGATGAGATGTTAGAATTCTGACTTCTGAATCCCAGAAAACCTAATGAATTTTCAATGCCTAATAGATATAGAAACATGGATATTTTTTGTAAATTCACACTCTCAGACATTGTCATCAGCTGGATTTTGATGTCAAAGCATGTCAGATGTCTGTAAGGTACACAACTAGTTTCACATAATACCCAACCTAATCTAGATACCAGAAGCCATGTAACCTGAGTTAATAAACACTTTCCCATACAACTTATTATCCTGAGAAATGAACTCATTCAGAAGGGAGACTATTTGTCAGGGTATAAGATTGTGCTACACAGATGTAGGCTTACCTGTGATGAGGAACAACACATTAAAATGAACCAAAACAAGCCATTAAAATAATCCCAAAACCTCCACTTCATTTTTCTACCAATATTTCTAATTACCTACTATGTTTATACAACAATTTTTAACTCTCAAAACAGTATTTTCTAGGTGGAATACACAGTTCTATATATATTTTCCTAGGTTTTCGTTTTTCAAGAAATTAAATCCTCAACAATGAAGGAATCTGGTATTTCCACCCCACCAATATTTTCAGTTTAATCAGAAGCCTGAAAATCGATCCCTCTTACAGCTCCTTTCGCAAGCTGATGGATCAGGAGCTGAGATGCCACATTTGACTGCACTGCAGCTGTTTAATCCACTCCACCTGACTGCTGTGGCACTTCCCGTTCTTGTCATAAAGCCCCTGTCCCCTTACTCAAGTGTTCACCTAGGTGTGACAGTGCCCCAGAGCTAGCAGCTGTAGGGCACAGCAGATGAGCTCTTCAGCACTCTCAACTCTTACTAGCACAATTCAACATTGAGTAGTCAGGATATTTTTTTCCTATTACCTACAAAATGTGGAGCCCCAATGCTCCCATGGGCTGAACTGCCAAAAGCCCCACAGCTGGTGCCCTGTAGCCAGTGAGGTACAATACACATCCAAGCTTCCTCTCTGCTCTGCAACTTATGGCTCAGATTTCCTAAGGCTGTTCTACAGAAGGGGGCTAGAAAACAAAATAATCAGCTGACTGGGTTACTGTGTGAGGTATCCATAAAAGCAAAGTCACATTCAGCAGAAGAGGGAGTTACAGCTTTTCTCTTAATGCAGAAAACTTTGGATAAAAAAAATCAAAGTTCTCCGTTCACAAAATTTTCATTTCATCCAAAACTAAATCCTTTGAAAGAAAGAGACAGGAATATATAAAGTTTGGAATTTTTTCTTCTACAAATCCCAGCTAAAATCATTAATGATTATAGGTGAAAGTATGACGACAGTAATAAACAAGTTACATTTTGCCTCAATAAATCCTAAAGAGCTAAGTACATCTCCTCCTATGACTATACATTCATATACAGCTCACTGTAATCCAAAATAATAGAAAATACGCATTTATCTTATATACAGATTCTTAGTTCTTAGCCACAGAGATTGGCATGTTTTCTTGCCAGGAATTTTTCTTGTGGCATTACACTGAATTCAACTGCCTGAACTGACAGAATCTCCTGGAACAGGAAGAGAAAATTGCACATTTCCTATAAATTTAATTTTTAACCTATAATCCTCATTTGATGAATGCATTTTTCTAGAAACTAAAGCCACAGTGGTTTATTTTACTTGTATTTGATTTCTTTCTTCTTCATATTTCTGTACTCGTATTTTAGTAGTCCTGATACTGTAACTCTCTGAACAGAACAATGCCAACATCCTAAGTAACATACATCTTTAAAAAAAACTTTGAAATTTTACTATTCTGGAATACTTCATCTTGCTGTGATTATGAGGTAAGTTAAATTTGCATCAAATTGCTACAGACAACTAACTCTAGCACAAAACCTACATTCTTCATTGACAGTTATTTAAAATAACAGCCTTAAAATTTCAGAAGAGTCTTCAGAAAACCAAACAGGCCAGGATGAGAAAATAAATTTAATGAATACTTTTGAGGCAATGGAAGTCACTTGTTCAAGGATGAAAAATGTATTTAAGTAACTTTGATTTTTTAGAAAGACAAGTAATTTCAAGTCATAAATAACTGATGCAAAAGCTGTACTTTGAAATAGCTCTAAAAGACAAAAATAAACCTTTACTTATGCAAAACATACAACACTTTTATTGTGCTTAAAATTACCAATTCTTAGATCTCGTTTAGAGGAAAAGAAAAAAACTTATTTACCTTTTTTTTTTCTAGTTTGTGAATTGTGCCCATCATAAGATTTTGACAAGAAAATGAGTTACACATATTTTGTATCAAGGAGCATGTAAATGTGGAGTGTCACAGTCAAGCTTCTCTTTCAGCCTACTGTTCCATGTATGATAGGTTAAGACAATGACAAGAGTTGTATTATGAATTTAGCACTGTATTTGAAAACAAAGCACATAATATATAAAATCCACATTCAGAAAATATTCATAGTTTTCAAGACAGAAAGTTTATAAAGACTGATGGATAGCTCGTTCCTCCCAAAGAAGCTGCTGTCAAAATAGTCTACTTGAATAAAATGAATATTAATTTTTAAGTGCTTGTAATAGGCTACAATGGATTAGGAAATAAAACTGTTAATAACCCTGTATTGAAAAGAACCTTTTAACAGAGAACCCTGTACTATGGGGCCACAGTACAGCCTAATCCTGTGAATGTGTTCATGGTTGTAACTGAGGAGATCAACATACAAGTTCCTAAGCACTGACTACAGCGTTGAAGAAAATACACTAAAAATACTATAGCTGGCAATAGTAATTCACAGGACTGTAAGATCCTTATGTACAGTCTGTTTAACAATGATATACACAAGTTTCCATGACAACAGTGACAAGATGATAAAAACATCTTCCATCATTCCCTGAAAAATACTTTTCTACTTGTATCACTGATGAAGTGGCAAGTACTTAATTTAGAAATGTCAACTTGCATTTAGTAATGTATTTTTATATTCAGAGAAATGCAGATCATCATTTTAAAGGGTTTAATTAAATATCTGAACCATTGATTAAAATTATTTATTATCTGATTATTCAGTCTTTTAAAACAAGTTACATCAAACTTAGCTTTTACTTTAGTCATGGTCCATAGTTTAGCTGCAAAATTTCAGGTTAAAATTTTTTTACCCCCAAGGAAATCTTTTTGCATGAATCATATAAGAGCTGATCTAGCACTTTCCAAATAAACAGTGAGGATTTTAGCAGAAGAATGTCTTATTTTTAAATTGGCTTAATTTTGCTCCATCATTCACAATAAAAAAATCCAAGAAAAATTACATAAAGCAATTATGTTTTATCAGTTACTTAATTTGCTTTCACTTTTGAGCATTATCTTAATTCTAGTCTGAATTGTTTACTTCAAACCAGTAGTGGACATAAAATTGGAATTTCTTGCTTCAGCTACTTTTTAGTCACTACTGTGACCTGGTTACTCTTGAACCAAGCAATTCCAATCACAACAGTGGAATTTATACTCGGGTGTTATCTCAACATAGATACTTTTAGGTGAACATACTTCTCAATCTATTAAGAACATTCATAATACTTACTAAAACCTCAGTTCTCATATTTTACTATAGGAAAAATAGTTCCTATAAACAAATAATAAAAATATAACCCTAAGATGCTCTTCATATAACACCGTATATTTATCTATATGCTGAAGTACAATTCTTCAAATCAAAGAAGGTTAATGCCTGCCCTATGTGAAACCCCACAGTAAGCACCTCCTGAGAGGAGAAAGACAAAAGAAAGGATATAGAAATGTTTTCTACACTACAAATTATCCAGAAATACCATCTTTGGATTTGATCGCTTGTTGCTGTTAATAACATTAAAGAGCAATAAATACTTTTAACTCATATAGCTTCCTGTGGATAAGATTTAAAGAATTTTATAAATAGAGGGATAAAGCTTTTGATTGAATATACAGACACAGAGCAAGCCAAGTTCTCTCCCTATCCTCAGGCATTTGAGAACTAGGCTGGAGTCAGGTTTAAGTAAGAACAGCCATGGATAAGTAAGCCTGACCAAAAAACCTGCTCCTGATCATGCTGCTGATTCATGGCCAATTGACAATCATGGTATGAACAGAGGTTTGAGAGGTGCAGCAGACTTGGTTTGGGGAACGAATTGTCTTAAGTCTCCTTTGAAGACCTGGAATTTTGTGAAGAGGATAAATAGCTACTGGAGTGGGCTGCTCCTTGCTCTATACCTGAAAATATATGATGATTCCATCATTCTGTTTTTCAAGGTGGAGAACAGGGAGCCATGAAGCAAAGCAGCATCCCCACAGTAAGAAAGGAAACCTGCAATCAATCAAGATTTCTTGACTCCCAGCCCTACAATTTTAATGCTGATACCATAGAGCTTCTCAACAGGACTTTTCCTGGCTCTTTTTCAGTGGTATTTCTGTTAAGTCATTTCCAGCATAAATTAACCCTTAACTTATAATACTTCACTCATGGTATTGAAGACTGGGGGATTTTTCTAGAACATCTTACTATCTGTTAAGCAAATTTTAGTGTTAATATAGCCTAAAAAATAAGAAAGGAAAAAAGTGGGAGGAGATCAGAACATAGAGCAGTTCTTTAATTTAGGACCTTAAAGTAAATTACAATTAGTAAGTGATTGGGTTAATGTGCAGGATAGAGTTAGAACAGTGTAGTTACTTGTTATGCAAATTAATTTAAATGTCTATTCAGTTATCAGTAGTAACTATTCAGCATGAAAAAAGCAAGATAACCTTGCTGAAATTTTGCATATAGAAAGAGGGAGAAAATACCATGTCCTTTCCTGGTCATCTGATGTCTAAATTAAAGTTATACGAAAATGTTTTTATGTTTAATTCAAAAGAATAGGTGATATTAAAAAGTTATTCTCAAGTCTAGTTGGGTAAGTTTCTATTTAAATTGCATTTTTGTAAATATTTATTCATTTTTTTACATACAAAAACCATCGCCAGAGAATTAAATTATGTCAGGGCCTAAGGCCTAGCTTTGAAGAGCTTTTAGTCTTTTTATCTCTTTGAGGATCTCATGGGAAGTCTAAGCCTGCTTTCAGCACAAAAACCTCCAAAGCCTGAGGCTGCCTCTGGAAGAATTATATTTGCCTTAAGGTCTGTGGTAAATGTATTTTGGCAGCTTTACACTACAGCTAAAGAAATTTCTCAATCTCATCAGGAAAGTGTAGGCAATAATGATAATCTGTAATACAAAACTGCAAACCCCGGGGGCGGGAAGTGCCTAATCTTACATACACGGACGCTATTCTGCAGCCCCAGAAGTAACTACACATTTCACTCACTTTCAACAATTTTAAACCATCTCTTTGCAAGAGGAAGATGCAGCTATAATATGCTCATGTAGACATTCAAAATATGTCAGACTCAGCTTCTGCAAGCTTATATTTAAATCCTAGGATATTAACGTCCAGTAGTGCACAGTACTTGACTAATGCTACCCACAGGGATTTTTTAAGATGTCGTTTCTACATAAATTTGTACAGCTAAAAATCAAGCTGAGGTAAAAAATGAGTATCAGGGCACAAGTCATGCCAATCTCACGTTGGTTCTAAGTTAATAATGAGTTTAATCTCATTGTTTCACCATCATTAAACATACAAACAGCCTTTGGAGCAGCAGACAGAACTGAGACACCCAGCCCTTAGCGTGTGATAAACACAGGAGACCCTTCTCTGGCCTATGAACCCTCTGTTCTTGTCTACACCAGGGTACAGCTTCAGAAAAATGCCCATCAGTTAGTTCAATATGAGAACTTATAAAATGATGGGCTGGTGGGCCAGACCCAGCAGCTTTTCTCAACACTGTCTGGTAATATCATCGTGATATCGAGGCAGATGGAGATATGATATATCAGCATTCAAAGTCTAACGATGGAATTAAAATATGAAAAGTGTATGCTAAATGTTCGTGAACTCTGACAAATTTTTTCAAAATACAAGTTTATATTTTTGAAATTAAAGTTTTATATTGTTGTTAGTCATTTTCAAAAAAGATAATAAATTGTCAGACATGCAATTGTTAAAGATCTTAAAACAGAGAATAAATAATTACCATTTTGTCCAGACCAGGTCTAGAGAAGTGACACTCCAATTTCTGGGACTCAACTTTTAAGAAGCTTGGAGTCACTTCAAGGACAGAACTCCTCAATCTTAGAAAGTTTTTAAAAATCCTTAAACATGAAAACATATATAAGTAAACCAGGGGAAAATATTTTAAGTCTGTACTCATGTATAATGACCTTGAATGATACATTCTCTGTCTCATCTTGAGACAAACAAAATATTAAGATTTAGCTTCATTAACTTCAATTAGATTTTTCTTTGAAGGCCTGCTTCTATCTGCATCTTAACTGCAAAATCATTATCATCATTCCAGCTTAGCTTAATAGATGTACAGATACAAGTTAGGCAGGCAGATAGATTTTGTTCGCATGTAGAAATCTAGATAAACTTGCCTATTGTCCAACTTAATCACTTTTGTTACATAAAAGACTATCAGTCTTTGCTACTTTGTTTTCATTTGAAAAGTGGTAAACTTCCATTGTTACATCTGGTGTAAAATGATTTTCAAACAATGTAGGAGTATGGACATTCCTCATGGATTTTCTGTCCATTAAATTATAATTCATTTTGCTGGAGAGTCAGATTAATGATACACTTTTATTCACTAGTCCTTCCTTGTATTCTAGCCACAAAATAAAAGAGTGTTTAAAAACAAACATGCTCCATGTTCTATAAAAAACCAACAACAATGATTTTCTTCCAGTGTAGATAGTCATTATCTTTCCATCAATAAGGACAACACAACTAATCCCTAAGGGTCCAGTTCTACCAAACCAGAATTGTGTTTAACAGCAAATACATAAGAAATTCTCTGCCACACACAAGTCTCATGTGGGAAAATGGCAGAATCCATAAATAGCAGGAAATATTACAGGGTCTCAGCACTCACAAAGTAACTATTCCCAAGCAATGTAAAACAGCATAATTGGCATCTGCATTATTATTATGTTTGAAGAAACAATAGCCTAGTTGCTTTCTCTTTTTCAAGATCTGAATTTTAGTCAAAAGCAGGAATATTTACTTATACAATGCAAGACATTGCTAAAATTACAGTGTAGCACATATTTTTTACTCAGTTTAATACTACCTGATTTCTTTTACAGATTATGCTGAATTGAAGTTTACTGCTTTCAATAATTCATTACAAAATAATCTCATTTATGAAAAAAAAATCTCTTTATTCTTTCATGCAAGCCCTGACACAACTCACTCAGAAGGGCAATGGCTTGTATTTATTGATCACCAATGCAATCATAATAGGTATTCCGGAGATAAAAATGGGTTTGTTTGGAGGTGGGAAGAGCTTGGAAAATGGGCTAAAGTTAGCAGAACGTTAAAATCATTTTGGTATAAACAGAATACCAGATCATTAAGTAAATTTTGGTCTAGAACTGAAATTCATGTTTCCTTCTTTTACAAGATGTGCTGTCCACAATAGAGTTTATTGCACTCTGAATTCCAGATTGCACTCTGCCGAAAAAACTAACTTACTCATTGGTATGGAAAAAATCTATTCATTTATTCTCCATCAATGGGAACAAATAATTTGGAATGGAACAATTCTTCTCTATAACCCAGTACATACTGAAATATGCATTATTTGTCTTGATTCAAATCTAAACAGAAGATGACAAAAGGTTTTCACACCTTTGCTCATTATGAAAGAAAAAATACCATGTTTGAGTCAAATTATGCCAAATATTGTCTGCTAGTATTTCAGATTCATAAAGATATAAAAATCTCTTCTGTGTCACTCATTGGAAAAATCAAAGACAGTGTATGTCCTGGTTTTAATCAGACAGCCCTGTGTTCTTCCACACAGTTTCTTAGTTTCTCATCACCTCATTTCAAGACACCTAGATATTCTGATCTTTCATTTAATAAATAGAAAACAAAATATTTTGTATTTTTTTAAAAAAATAAGATGTTGTTCAAAACATACCAGCCATGGAGATTTTGTTTTGCATTTTGCTGGGCCGTCCAGTGCAATATGTGTTGAGAATGATGGAATGTGTTTGGAATCAAGAAAAAAATGGAGTGAGAATTGACACTAGTAAAGTTCTTTTGTTCTGAGTGTATATTAATGACTTCTGCTTAGTCTTTCATTAAAAATTCATTCAGGATGCTATGCTATTGGAAAAAATGCTCCACTTAGACAGAAAAATCCTAGTTACTGTTGAATCTGAAGCTGACAACAGTTACAACTATGCACATTTTTAAAGCACATCTTTATCTTCTGGATAAGTCTTTCATATGGTAAATCTCATGCCTTCCATGCCTCAGCTTGTGATTTTGAAAAAGTCTCTTTGCATCTCTACTCCTAAACTCAACTGGAAAAATAAAAACTAAATACATTTTAAGACAATAATGATTGTGAGTGGCAAACAAAATAATATATAAAAACAAAGAATGCACAGATAGAAAAACAAAATATTTCATAACCAGGGGCAATCCGCAGCTCAGCCATATACATTTTTGTCAATAATTTCAGCATTACAGTATTACAAGAAATTTAACTTAAATTTAGTTTTTGACCATATTGTTATATTCCCTTCCACTTTTTTTTTTTTTTAATTACCAAATTCAACTGCAATGACAGACTTCTCCTCTCAGGTGAAATAGCTTGGTAAATGATGTGTTTACATAAGGCAATGTATTTTGTGTATAGACATTAATTCCTTTCAGTACTCTATCTGCCTTAGCTCCATATTTTTTCCAGATACAAAAACATTTTTGCGGGGAAGTGGGAAAAAGGATGTTTATTTTTCCTACAGATAGCTATAGCCACATGATTTCTTCCATACCACTGTGGCTTCTCATTCTTTTTCCCAACATGTATTCACCAGCGGTGCTTGGCTGCATCAAGTCCTCACTATCATTTCAAATTTATGGAAGAAACAAACAGAAGAAAAAGCTGGCAGCACAGAATACTCATTCTTCTTCCAAAATCTAAAGCTGAACACATTTGTGAAAAAGAGACACTGTTGGATACTTTCAATAACATGTTCTTGTATTTGTATGGTGCAGTTAAAAATGTTTTTTACTTTACATCCAGATTTCATTTACTGAGGACTGCTGCCACAGTGTGTGCTTTGCACAGGACGTGGTATGAAAGCAGTTCAAGATGTGCCTGTTATGCTTGCTTTGCCTCTGCCATCCCATTCTGCCTCCAATCTCCGGATACACTAAACCAGGCCAAGTTCCTCCTGGCCAGAACAAATGAACCCCAAAGATTCACACTTTCCCTTCCCCAGATCTGCTTGGTCTGACCATAGCTGATGGCTATGCTGCACCAGCCCATTCTCAGACATCACTGCAGCTTCACACAACCATTCAGAGAGAGTTTTGATAGGACCACCAAAAAACACAGTGAATCCCATGACACTGTCCAAAACAGAGCTGGTCTGACCCATCACAACAGGGACATCAGCAGCATGCTGCCTGCAACCTGTGTGGGGCTTCTGTGGCAAGGAGATGAAGAGGGTGAAGGGGAAGAATGGCCACAGCTCTCACAAAACTAGATGAAGACAACCACAGTGAAAACTGCAAAATACTGCTCCAGTGCTCCCACAGTCTATCCTCATGTTGGTTCCTGCATCATCCTCATTCCTCTCCTGCTGCTATCCTCCTTCCATAGGTGCCACATGTGCAAGTCTCCCTAAAATTGTGCTGCAACACACTCCCTCTGGGCATGTAAGAGTTTAGACTTCAAGCTTTACAATTTCTTTATATAACAAATATTCTCCAGTGCAAAGCCAACCAGGGCATTTTAATTCTCCTGTGTTCTGGTCAATGACCTTTTTCAGATTGATCCTACCAAACAGATGTTGGCATCCAGTCAGACAACTACTCCTACAATGAATGTACAGGGCCATGACCATAGCAGGCTACTTTACAAAAAACATACTCTGTGATGCTCAACTAAATTCATACTTATCTATGCCATAAAACAGAGCCAGCACTACTAAGAAAGATATGAAGTAGTGAACATTAATTTTCAAATTAAATATATGAATGGTTTAAGTTCACAAAAACCAGATGCATTTGATCTGGGGATCGCAGCTTGTCACTCCTCAGATTTTAGACACTCTCTACTTTTAGAACCAAATAAAAACCCCTTCACAAAAGCAATGTAAAAAGAAAATACACTTCTATAGAAAATTTACCCACTGTGTAGAATTTGAAAAGGTCTAGGTCAAGTTTCAAATCTGTTCATATAAAATGACACAAAATCAATAATAAGAATTAAGGACAAGCAGTCTTCCAGTGAGGAGTCAGAGGAACAATTATGGGTCCAAGCAGGATGTTTATGGCAGATACTTTTGATGTGCCAAGATGAGCCAAGATTTGTTGGAAGCTGGAATGAACTTCATGTTTCAGATTTACAACTGAAGGTCAGTCCTGGATACACAATCATGGGGTGGAAAAACAAGAGCTGGAGATTGACAGTACAGCAAATACAGTAGTTGGGTTATTAAAAATATTAAGATATGATACATAAAAATATCTGAATGCAATTTAGAACTGTATCACCACACATATGGTCTTTACTGAGGATGCCAAGACAAATTGAAATTTGGCATTTCCTACCTAACCTTACAAATGTATGTCAGTGTATTCACGGTAACATTTTCTCTACTATTTTGTATGTAATTTTCGAGTTTATTTTCCCAAAAGCCAAGAAAGCAGGAATTCCTGTACTGATATTCACATGGCCTGCACCCACGTTGCACCATTTAAACCCATCACACAGATCTCTGCCACCTGAGCTGACTAAGAACAGACTTTCATGTCCTTTGCCACACATCTCAGTCTGCCAGTCTTACCAGGATCAAAATAGCCCCCTGTCAAACCTAACAGTTATATCTTTTCCCAAACATTAATGGTTCTTTATGAACTGATAGTCCCAATCTCCTTGTCCAGGTTGTCCTTTCCTCAGTTTTCACTGAAAAATAGCTAGTCCTAACTTCAATGCTCCGCTTTTTCAGCTTTCTTAATCCTCTACAGTTTCCCCCAATTTGTTTCACCTGCAGGCAGCAGACTGTTGAGGCATTGATGGTACAGAAGGGAGAAATCCCCTATTCCTGTTTCAGATATTTCAGCTTGGTGCAATATGCAGAAGTCCAACGTCCAGCAGAAAATTTAGAAAAAATCTGAGTACCTGTTAGGTAGCAAATTATAGCCATGCTATATTCCTAAAGCAAATTAGAAACAGATCAATAAACAAACACTCATTCATTATAATATCCTCTTCCTCTCCTACTTCATTTCTTTTCTTTTTCAACAACAATAGCAAATGCAGCTGAAAAAAATATTTAATTATAAAAAAATTAGGTAATTTATTAAAACATAAGCAAAGTAATATAGATGTTTTCCTTAGCTTTGAAAGAGCTGTTCCAAGATGACAACTCACAACTGACACATCACAACAGGGACATCAGCAGGACATGGACATTTTAAGTTCCATGTAGCAGTCTGATGAAAGAAAACATTTAGAATAGAGAGTGTTTGGTAAACAATGCAACAGACAGCTTCATCAGGTCTAAAAGCAAAACCTGTGCCTCCAAGTTCATCTTTTAACTCCCTGGCAAGTACTGCTGAGAAGTTACTGTATTTGGTGGAGAAACTGTCTATACAGACAAAGGAGAGTTACCAGCAATGGAATCATAGACTGAAGATAAGAAATTACAATCTACCAAGTACTTTTGATATGGAAATGGTGCACAGCCACCACTACTCAAGAGATATACTGCTTTCATCTGTATTCACAGACTCACTGAATATTCTGAGTTGGAAGGGACACAAAAGGATCACCAAAATCCAAATCCTGGCCCTACACAGGATCAGTCCCACATCATGTGCCTGAGAGCACTGTCCAAACACTTGAACGCTCTCAGGCTGGTGCCATGACCACTTCTCTGGAGAGGCTGTTCCAGTGCCTAACCTTTCTCTGGGGGAAGAACCTTTTTCTAATATCCAACCTAAACCTCCCCTGTCACAGCTTCAGGCCATTCCCTCAGGTCCTGTCACTGGTCACCACAGAGAAGAGATCAGTGCCTGACCCTCTTCTTCCCCTCATGAGGAAGTTGTAGATTGAGGTCTCCCTTCAGTCTCCTCTCCTCCAGCCTGAACAAACCGAGTGACCTCAGTCACTCCTCACAGGGCTTCCCCTCAAGGCCCTTCACCATCCTCATGGCCCTCCTTTGAACACTCTCTAACAGCTTAATGTCTTTCTCATATTGTGGTGCCCAAAACTCCACACAATACTCAAGGTTATAGAATTGTTGATTTTAGACGTGAGCTTGCTCGTCATTGTTCTGAACAAACACACGAAACAAATTTTGTTACTTTCCACGCATTCAAAGTATTTGTCTTCAGTTCTCACTGAAGACATGATTCTTACAGACATGATGACTCGAGTCCATTCCTATCCAAATCAGTATACCAAATAGTAATATATATTACTTAGGATGACTCTTGTTTCCAATGGAAATGAAATCTTGAAAAGTACTGTGAGTTCATTCAAGACCTTTTAGTAAATCACATGAAATCTTGGAGAGGATAAAAGTAAAATAAATATAATAAAGTAAATAAGTATAATAAAAAGTAATACAAGTATAATAAAAATAAAAGATAAAACCCTTTTATCACTGGGTATATTGTAATATAATAAGAAAGACTGACACTGAGATTTAGGAGCATTTCATTTATCATACTGTACTTATAAACAGAAAGGACCCCACAAGGTACCTTCTCTCATTAACAACATGCTTGTTCTCAATTCATACCAAGAAAATAATATTGTATTTCTGGACACATCTGGTGCCTCCTCGGTACATCCTATTGCAATGCACAAATGCAGCATTAGGATGGAAATAGACCAGAGTAAGATTAATCTAATTCTAACCCATGAGCTCTTTTATTTCTTGCTCCAGCTCTCTTTCTCCACTGCCTCTTTGAATCTTTCATTAACTACTCTCTTTTTTCTCTCTGTCCATTAAAAAAAAAATCAAGTGTAAAAGTTGTGAATCAAGAGTGTCACTAGACCACCACAGTATTTGTGGATATGGTTAATCTTCCTACTTTGGCACTCCTGTTCCTCTAATTATCTTTATATTCTTAATTGATATAATATAGCTGGTTGAATTGTAAACTATGCTTCCAGATTTTACTGGAGCATTGATGAGTGGTCCTGATCTCTGATGATGTCTCCGCTGTGCTGGATTCTAAGAGCTGCCAAAACTTCCCTCCCCCAAACAGTTTATATTCTAAATACAAGCTGATGTCAATGGTTATCAAATCCTGAACATCACCACTTTTCTATTCTCAGCTCTGTAATTGTTTTGCACAATTTGGATTCTGCTAAGAATAAACATGAAAGTGTAATAATTAATTTTCATAGTTTTCCTTGTCATAGGATACCAACTCCTCTTAGATGTGAACAGCTTCTGTTTCATACAGGGTTTTTCCCTTATCTAGAAAGATTACAAGTTGCCCAAGATCACAGAAAAGTCCATGGGACAAGCAAAAATATCTGAGTCTTTGAACATGGGGGTTCACATCCCCTTCCCCAGTTGTATATTTTCTGACCAACGCTATATTAAATTCAGTTACAGTAGTATTCAGAATATCCCAGAGTACAAAGTCCACCTGTATGTCTTCCATACCGAGATCCCTTTTTTGTCCTTACTCTAGCATGAATTTGAAACAAAATTTTTCCCGCTTACTCTCCTTTTACATTTCTAAATTTTTGTAAAGTCTATGGAAAGGAAAAAAAAAAAAAAAAAAACAAAAACAAATAGAAAAAAACCAATGGAACTGTTGAGTGAAAAAAAAAACTCACTGACTGTGAGTTGCCTGCCTTTTCAGTATTTCAGTGGTGTCCTTGAAAAAAAACACAAGGCAAAAAAAGATACTCTTGACATAAAAACGTCAGAATAAATCTCATGTCTGCACTGACATTTTTTAAAACATTTTTCCATACAGTGGCATATGAAATCAATTCCAATTCCTTCCTTCATAATTTTACACTACACTTTTCCCCTCATGAAGTATATATAAGGATCATTCTCCCAACTCAAACAGAGAAATGTCACAAAAGTTAAAATTTAAAATTAATATCTGTAAACTGCAGGTCTCAAAAGTGCTGTTTAATTTCAGAAACAATCATATCAGCAATTCTGGAACACCCACAAGCAGGAGGTGCAGTTTATTAATATTCCACAGAACTGGCTATACATAAGTAGCACACATTGCCCAAAAAGCAGTCAAGTCCTTCCCCTTCATAATGGAACCTGCTTTAAGCTTTCTCCAAGAAAAACAAATCTGGACTGTACACGATATTCACCACTGCACACTGATACCAGAACTCTGTATTGATCACTGTAATTTCTTTAAGTTATAATGCAAGCTTATATTCCTCTCTAGGCATCTCTCTAAGGGAGCAGAGCCATTGGTAATGACATTTTCCATAGAAATGCCAACTGATGCCAAAATGACACTGAGTAAGTGACTAAAGGCTGCCAAACTCATCTGAAAGGTCAATACTGCAAAAGACATTCCATTTCATTTGTAGTTCAAAGGACTAGAAAACATGGTCAACACAAACACTACTGAAAAGGCAAATAAAAATTATATTTTGGGGGCTTTATGTTTGAATTGGTATAGATGCACCTCAAAATAATTGCTTTTCCTTCACTATGCTGTTGAAGTTTTGAAAAACTCTACAGGAGCAGTAGGAACCACTTTAAATGTAGAGTCAGGTAGCAGACGTGATACACATTGTAAACATGCACTAATAAAACTAAAGAAATACTTATGTGAGGGCTGTTCTACTAAGTACTGAAACTTCAGCTGGAAATGTAAATTAAATTTTCTCAGTCTTCTGTCAATGTACCTAACTGGAGGGCAAAATACTGTGAGTCCATAAAACTAAAGAAACATAGCACCAGAAGCCTCAGGGCCCCAGACAAAGCTGTGTGAAACTGGAGTTATGACTGAAAGTTTGTAACAGTAACTTAGGAGTTAACTGATCTTTTCACCACTCCCAGAAAAGACAAGGTTTGGTTTCCCACTCTCTTTTGTTGATCAGACATACAATCCCTGCCAGCTGTGACATTGGTTCTCCAAAGGTCTCTACACCATCCCCACACCTCTGGGTCTACCTCAGCGTTTCCTACATCCCATCCACAACATAAGCAACTACAGCCAGGGCTGTGCCAGATGTACCCTCCTCAGGCTGATTAGGGAAAAAAAAAAATCCTGAAATTATAAACACAAAATATTCAGAGCTGCAGTTAAAATTAAAAAGAAAGCAGTCCAAAAATCATGAATTTTCAGACAAGAGACCACTGTAATATTTACTTTTAGCCTATGAAAATTCTCATATTTCATATAGTAATTGCTACATCACAGTATATAGCACAAATATATAAATACATATTTCTGTAATTACATCTGAAATTAAAAAGCCTTAATCTATCTTTATTTTGTTATCATTTAATAAATTTTGACCTGGCAGTGACACAGACCACAACATCACTAGACAGAATACTGGGGCTGAGGAATTTATATTCATTCTGTCTATTTCAATTACTACAGAGTTTTTCCTTGGGGGAAGAACAAGAGGAATTTACTTCTTGTGGTATGGTCTTCATATTTTCCAGCAATCTCAATCTATTTCCATTCATTTTCCAGTATTTACTTTGCAAAAAAAAAAAAAAAATCATAAAGAGGAAACTGAACTTATGGCTCTAATTCTGCTTGGAATTCTGTGTAACAAGTTTTCACATCCCTAGGGATTTCCATCACCATCAGGAGAGCACAGTCTACATGTATATTTTTGTATAGAAGTGTTTGCATCAGCAGAGACCAAATTGCCTTTAATTACCACTTAACTGTAATCATATCAACACGTATGGAGCAAGAGTACAGCCCAAGCATCTTTAGAGTAACTTAAGACATAACTAATTAGCTCTGTCTTTAGAAAGTGACAAAATATAATTTTCTCATAGGAACCATAAGACTTTTGTTTTCATACTTTCCAGGTTTTTTTAATGCAGTATCTACAGCTACAGTCCTGCAATGAGCTCAACACAGGTCAAGACCTGCCTTTATTCAAAGTACTAAAAACTTCATAGTACCAGCAAAACCATGCACCCTTATGAATTGCCTCACAAGAGCAATGCTTAGTACTGTGATCAAAATTGTACACAGTAGATGATAAATACAAATTATTTATCTAATTTGAAGGAAAAAATACATATCTCTAAGTGGTATTCACTAGAAATTGTCTTTATAATTTTGAACAACCCAGAGATTGCCCCATGCATAAAAACAGACCTGATTTAAACCTCACATGAGACTCATATTCTACTTATTTAAATAACTAACAGGTTATACGTGATTCACAAAATAATGACTTGCATTTTGCAACAGCTATGCACAAAATAGCCTGAGTGCCAACCAGCATTTAGACTAGACTCAAACCATGACTTTAGAGTTATCCTCTGACTGTGCAGAAAATAAAAGCCCAGTGCCCATTTCTGATCCCAGCTCACAAGAAAAAAATTACCCCAGTCACTACCATGTGGAATTTAACCAATTTTTAATTATCTTTATGAAAGAATGTTTTACATTATGGACAAAACGCAATGGATGTCTCGATGTTCACCACTGATTCTATAAAAACATTGTCTTTATTGCTTTCAAAGGGAAAATTTATATCCCTATGAGCAATTAAATTAGTAACAGAGGGTCAACACTGGCATTTATTGTCATTGCAGCAGTCATAAGCACAATAAGCATCTCAGCAGACTCTTAAACCACTTCCTCTCTCTTCCTGGAGCACATTTTAATTGCACGAATTCAATACTTATGCATCAATTTATTTTGAATGTTAATCTTTTGAAAATCAGAGCTAGTACTACAAAAACTGCATTTGATGAGAAAGCAATTTGCATAAAAAATGCCAAGAGGCATATATGAAATGCTATTTCATATACCAAAACAAAATTGCAAAGCCTCTTCAAATGAATTGCATCCATTATCTATATAAAACCAGATTATAATAGGACGATTTTTCTCTGTAGCAAAAGGCACTTAAATTGCAGCACAACTTTCATTTAAGAAGTTTAATACAGTTTCAGTATTATCTCATATAGTGGCTATGAACTGACCAATTAAGCACTAAAATTCTTCTCCTTTTTATTACAACTGGCACCAAAAAGGGACTATGTTAATAGAGTCTTTGGCAAACTTTCTTACATTTTCACTTTTACCAATTAAAATATGGGAAAATATTTGTCCTCTATACGTCTGTTGTCTTATATCTCCTTTATTTTCACCATTCATGACTGGGGGGGAAAAAAGAGGGATATTTTTGCCTAAATTTTACCTTTTCCATATAACTCTAGTTTTTAAAACAGAGGTAGAAAAATGGAAGTGGTTTCTGCAACCAGAATGGAGAATCCATGTCCATTCCAATATAGAAGTGAAGTGAGAAGTGAATAAAGGCATATGACTGATGTGACACAAGGTAACATTTCAACATCCTTCTTAACTTTTCTAGCAACTTTTAGTCATTAAGCAATCCACAACTATTTTCCTTTATTTTCTGAACATACCACACTTGGAATAGTTTTGAAAATGCACTTACACCTTTAAAGCCCTTTGAGATGCTTAAGGACTTTACTACAGAGGAGAATTTTCTCCTGAGTGTCCTATCTGTGCTCTCCCATATCCCAGTCTCCATTGTCCAATGATTTCCATCCTCAGACACCTGTACAGCTCTATATGCCCCATCCCGTGAGAAGCAGTTTCACTGATGTGCTGATCACCTCCCCTACAAAACAGGGGCTTGGATGCCATAAGGCCTTTTGATGTGGCAGAAATGCCCAAAACTGAAAGTCTGTTACTTCAAAGTGCTCTTGGTGTACTGGAAAACTCCAGTTTCATGCTGGGGTGAAATTTTTACTGACATGAAAAGGCATAAGAAAAGCCACTAGGAAATTCTTACAGGTTCACAGCCCTTACGAGCAGGATCCACTTTTACCCTGTGCATAGACCAATGAGAAAAGGACCAGACCATATTTCAGGAGAATTTGATTAATACCCTATGTGAGGAGACATATTTATTTCTTTCAGCATTAATTCTGTACACAGTGATGCATCAAAACCTTTGGTACATCTTGAACCAAAATTAGTGATTAACTAACTTAATTTCTTAAGACAGAGGAATCAAGGATGGACATTAAGGGTGAAGGAGTCCTAAACTTTCTGATATGCCTCTTGGGCAGCATCTTACAGAATGCAACTAGATCATCTTCTTAAACCTCACCTTTCATGAAATTGTCTCCAGATACACAGAAATTGTATTAGTTTAAACTGAAGTAAAACCTAATTTAATTAGATCAACTAAACATTTTGCTGTGGGATCTTAAATAACTTTCAGCACTATAACAAGTACTTTTGTTACCCATCTCCATTAACTTCCTACCTTCTCATAGACATTAAACATAGGAGTCAAGATTCACAATTCTCTTAAATCAGTTCAGAACTTCCTTGTCACTTAAAAGAGAATCCTATCCTCTCCCAGTCTCCCCACACAACTCCCAAGTGTTATCTTCCTGCACAGAGGGGTAGGAACTGTCACAGCAGACAGCAGGAGCACCTCTTTAAACAGCAACATAATGTTAGATCAGCCCAAGACAAATGTCATACCACAGCCTGAAACACATCCTTATGGTCAGCCATCAATCCTGTATACATTAGCAACCCTGAAGAACAGCAAGTGTTCCACTTCTATAGATTTTGTTCTTTGCCACCCTTAACTCCTGAAAAGTGTAGGTAAGTCTGTCTGTCTTGAATCTACCTGATCTGTAACATGTTGACCAGTTTTCTTACCATGAATCCACGAATTGCTGTAAAATATGAACTTTTGCCCAGAGAAATATAACCATAACTTAGCCTTACAAGTTCATACAAATATGTACATTTTCTGACAATCCTCATGGTTAATCATCCATGGTTAATCATGGTTCATTATCTTTGCTCTTAAAAACATTCCCTTTAATTCAAACTTAAGTTCATCTTCCACACAGTAGATCTTAGTTTTGCTTTCTTCAACACATACAACTTCTTTTTCCAAACAAACATCCTCTCTCTTCACAAGATCTTTCAAAACCATGAAATCCTTTCAATATTTTATTCAACAATAAAAAAAAGGATTAGCCTAAGGACTAAAATCTTGCCTTAGATCAATCCTTAAGCATTTCTCCAAACCTTCTGTACTTTGTTGAGCTTTTCAAATGTATCCATCAGAACTGAAACTTCTGCAGAGGAATACTAATACTAATAGACAAACAATAACATCTACACGTTCATACCTACAAGAACTGTGGAACTCTTCTGGTCCCTGCATAAGCAGCTGATACCCACCCTGTGTGCCATTTTACTATTTTCTCTACTGAAGTAGTTACATCCAAACTCACACTGAAGCATCATATTGTTAGGTTTCCTATTTGTTTATTGAGGAAAATTGATAGCTCTTCTAACTTAAATGCTGAAATACTAAAAAGTGTATTAAAAATAGAGGTAACAGTGAATGGGAAAAGAAAATGTTATTTCACAGTAATCTGCCTGCTTTGCTTATGTAAGAAAGATAAAATAGTAAAACAACTATATAAGAATATATCAGAGAAATATCCAGATGATTTAAATCTATTTGTTTACAATTTGTTTGCTTTGGTTATTATTTCTCTTAGAGAAGATGAACAGGAAGGCAATATTCATTTCTCTGTGGAGTCACGCCAGTAATAAGGGAACAATCTCAGGTCAAAAGAAGATTACCCAGGACCTAAAGAAACAATAATGAATTTCAGGTATTTATATATTCTCAAAGTAGTTCTGCAATGTTGTTTTTTTTACCACTCCTTACAGCAGAATATAAATTATAAGCAGCATAAATTAAATGCATTCATTTCATGAATGTTGCTGAATAAAAAATAAGAATTTTCTA
The DNA here is from genome assembly GCA_017589585.1 of Phylloscopus whistleri. Classification (NCBI taxonomy): domain Eukaryota; kingdom Metazoa; phylum Chordata; class Aves; order Passeriformes; family Phylloscopidae; genus Phylloscopus; species Phylloscopus whistleri. The sequence continues at coordinate 36,259 of JADMLD010000565.1, forward strand.
ATTTGTAATACAAAACAATCAAATTCCAGCTCAGCAGCTCAGTGGCCAGAACACTTAAAATGTCTGTGAATATGCTACAAGTCAATCACAAAGTCAAAAGGGCAAAATCTAAAGGCAAAAATATAGATTTACCAATGACAGTAAGGCTGGACACAGTGATTATTCTGAACAGTAGTTTAACTTTTTTATCAGATTCTGCAGTTGCCCCATTTTTACTGGGTTATTTGAAAATGTCCAAAGAAAAAGTACTTGGACATCACAGGCACTGTTCTCCTGTGCAAGCCCTTCATATGTCACTTAACTTCTACACTGACAATTCTTTATGTGCTGAAAGACCCAACAGCAGTAGATATAGGAAGACTTTATAAACAGCATATATCTCCAGTTCTCTCTGGTCTTGCAGTAAGTAGAGATTACAAACCAATGAAGTAAATCATAGGCAAAGGTAACAGTAAGTTAGACAGTTTAAATACAAGATGCTCTAGGGATGTTGGATGCTCTAAGAAATAATGACAATCTTTCCTATTTACATAAGGATCATCTCCTGGTTTCAGCTGGGATAGAGTTAGTTTTCTTCTTAGTAGCTGGTACAGTGCTGTGTTTTGGATTCAGTGTGAGAATAATGTTGCTAACACACTGATGTCTTGGTTCTTGCTAAGTAGTGCCACCCTAAGTCAAGGATTTTTCAGTGTCTCATGTCCTGGCAGCAAGAAGGAGCACAAAAACATGAGAGGGAGTGCAGCTGACCCAAACTGGCCAAAGGGGTATTCTAACACCATAGAACATTGTGTTCAGTGTATAAACTGAGAGAAATTGGCTGTGAGGGAGTGATTGCTGGTCAGCTGGGTATCAGTCAGCAGGTGGTAAGCAATTATATTGGGCATCACTCATTTTTCTTACGGTTTATTTCTCTATTTTTGTTAATTTCCTTTTTATTATTCTTATTATGTGCTGTTGTTGCTGTTGTTTTGTTGTTGTTACTGTTGCTGCTACTATTATCTTTGTTAGGTTTATTGTTATTTTTTACTCTGTTTTAAGTACTAAACTGTTCTGTGTGTTCTTATCTGAACCCATTAACTTTACTTTTTTCCTGATTCTGATTTTCCCTCCTATCCCACTGGTGAGGGCTGCAGGGAGTGAGTAGCTGCACAGTAGTGAATCACCAACTGGAGTTAAAAAGAGTGATGATAAAGAGAGAGGAGTAAGTTTGACTTCTTATATGCAAGCCACCATGAGCACACATAGAGAGGACACACATAAAAAGCTTTGAAAAATGTCAAGAAAACCCAACAAAATCACTGCAGAAATGAGACTGAATAACATGATGATGCAATTCTAGCCTTCAGCAGTTGTAAGCCTCTCTCATACAGATGTTCACTTTGCAGCTTCCTTGCATCTCTCTGCATAGCACAAGATGGCATTTTTTACTCCGAAGCCCTTCATTGAATTCAACTACATTAAAAAATTTCAGTCTCAGGATGGTAAGAAGTTTGGCACAGAATAAGATACAGCCATGCTGCAAAAAAGGGTGAAAAGGTCTCAAGTCCTTTCAAATACCTGTGGGAGAGAACATCTCTAGGTTGCACACACAATTAGCCTGATGCTGAAAGAAGCAGGACATAACAGGATTACATTTTAAAAGTGTTCTCTATAGCAGCTAATAGCATTGATCCAGGCCGTGTCTCCTCTAAATAAAAATATTAACTGCATTCAACTACCTTTAGGAAGATAGGAAGTTAATTTAAATCCACAGCCAGGAGACCTTGTCACATCTCTGTCAGGGCTGCTGTTAAGTCCCAGCTTTATTGATATCTTTTCCTTGTGCAAATATCTCCATGCCCTACTAAAACCATTTCTTTCTCACAGATGAATAAATAGCTGTCGCTCCAACAGCTTAAGATTATTTTACAATCCCCAGGATCATTTCTGTTGTCCTCCCTTGAACTCTACTCAGCTGTTTCAAATCCACCTTGCCATGGGGACACCATACTCTGGTATCAGCCCTGGTTCTGTACAACCTCTGCTGAGAGCATCGTGCTCCTTCACCCGGTGGTATCCTCACTGAACCTGCAAGGATATCACTCTATCTGCCCCAGTGCTACAGTGACAAAAACAACTAGAATAACTCTTACATTTTTCTGGCTTTCAAATCCAGCTCTCATCCTGTGATAAGTATCATTTGACTTTCAGGTTCACAAACTGATTATTTTACATCTGACTATTAAAAATAAGTATTTTTAGACTTTGACCATTTAACCCAGAATCTGAAATCACTCCATAATGGTATTTGTTGAAAGATCACCAAGTTTCCTTTTACCTCTGGGATTATTTAACTTTGTATCTATAATTAATTTGCCAGCAAACACCTTCTCCACTAGAGCACCTACGACATTAGTTCAAGTCTTTAACCAAGGACTAGCCACTGGGAAAACTACTAAAAGCATCCCCATGTGAGATTCCCCTTTGATAACAGCTACACCTTGAAATCTACCAGTTAGCCATCTGCCATATGCTTCACTGACCAAAAATCCTCTTTAAACAGTATTGTGGTACAGCTTCAGATATTTCGAGGAAGTGGGATGGGAACATCTTTCTGCTTCATTCCAAAAATACTGTAACTTTTTATATGTTGTTGTAAATTTAGAAAGCCCAAATCCCAAATGTGAAATAAGAGCTTACTTATTTCAAATACAAAATCAACATGTAAAAACACTTTGAAAAACTGGAAAGGATTGGATTAGAAACCACATTCCATTGACTTGAAATTAGAATGTTGGCAGAAGTTATCTTGGTTATAGCTAAAAACTACATTTTAAAATGATCCTTTATTTTAAAGGCTTTGTTATTTTTAACTCTGTTAGCCGTCTATAATGGACTCTTTCACCATTTTGTATCCTTTGTACTTAGCTAGTAACTTATTGTCATAGGCTAGGAAAAGCCTGATTTTGTTCCAATCGGGGTCAGCTTTTTTGATTGACAAGTAATTTATCCAGTAAAAGACAAGCTGCGACTTTCGGCGAAATGCTTAAAAAGGCTGGGTGGGGGGAGGAGCGATCTCTTTGTCTTCCCGGTGTGGCAGGCTGGGGGACAGGGAGCCGCCGGGGCCGGCCGGCCTCGGTGCCCCCCCCCCCCCCCACCCCGGGGCGGCTGCGGCGGGCCGGGCCGGGCCGGGCCGGGCCCCGATGCTGCTGGAGTCGGGGCGGGCCGGGTCGGAGCTTTAGGAGCCGCTGTCTCGCGGAGAGGCGGGCAGCATGGAGAGAGAGAGAGCTCGGACGGAGTGCCCCTTCGCCCTTGCTCTTCTTTTCAAGCCGAAGAAACCAGCGCACGGCTTCTAAACGACTCAGTTTCCCGCCGCAGAGCCACGTGGGCAGCCCGGCAGCCCGAGAAGTGTAACCCTTTGTTGTGAGCAGATGGATTTTCCTAAACATCATCTTTCTCCGGAAGAAGAACAAATATAGCGAATAGAAAGACACAGCATGGAGCTACAGTCGGTAAAGGAAGGGTGAAAAGGACTTTAAGGCAAAAGGACAAGGAGTGGACTAATTTTGGCTGGACATTTCTGGTAAAACTATAGAGACTGAACTAGTTTTTTTTCCTGTAACATATAAATGCTTTTGGGGGGATGTAAAGTTCTAGTTAAAGGTGATATGAAGCTTTTTGCTCCTAAAGAAAGAGGAGATTTGTTTTTGGGTCTTGAGATGATTTTAGAAATAGAAGAAGAGAATCTTTGTGTCATACTAGAGGAGGCATCCTTAAACAGTACCCCAATAAGCAAATATGGCCTATGTGCAGTGTTGAGAGAGCTGCTAATGGGTAGGATTTCGCAGTTTGCAGGAGTTCCTTTAAAATCCTCGCAGATGTAGAGCATGGGATGTCTATATAGAAACCCAGAGAGACTCCTTTCCTAAAAGAACTGATAAAAGGTTATTTTTAAAATGGTAAAACTGGCTGAAGTTGCAAGTCATGTCTTTTTATGTTGAGTGAAGAAAGGTAAAAAACTTAGAAAGAGAAAGAAAGATGTTTTAGAAGTTTCATTTGTTGTTGTTGTTGTTTTTTTTTCCTTTTTTTTTGTTGTTTTTGTGTGTATTAATAAACTATCTTTGTAATTTAAAGATGGGCCTGGTTTGCTTTATATTCTTCCAGTCAAATGAAATATAGAATGTGATTAAACCATCACACTTATATTCAGCATCAATTTCTTTCCATCTATTTAATAAACGTTTTAAATTTTATATTTTTATAAAAATATTGTATATAAATGTTTTGTCACTGCTTCTACATGAAGACAGAATTTAAGAGTCTCTAGCACTGGCTTAGACCAAAGGTCCATCTGGCCTAGTGTTCTTTATCCAAGAATGGCCACAAGCACTAGCTGGTAGCAGTAAGAACAGGGTAAATATATATAATACTTCCCCTACATATACATTCCTTGACTCCTGTTATTTTCAGTCTGGTGTATTTCCTGAACCTGGTGTGGGTTTTTCTCATTCTGCAGCAATTTTTTTTTCTCAGCGCTTGCCCCGTCCTTGAGCTAATCTAGATTTTTTTGCACTCATATAAGATTTCTAGTACAAAAATATGCCATTTACTACTTTCCACAAGGAAACATCTCTTTCTGTTTAGTTTGTTTGCCTTCTGATGAGCTTCATTTGTTACTTCCTAGTTCTTGCATGAAAAGACAGAGATAGCAGTTACTTCCTTACTACACTCTCTGTGATAATTGTGTACAGCTTTCTACAATACTTTTCTGAATTCTTAAACCCCTTTTGTGTAGGCTGAAGACTCCTAGGCCAGAATTCATTCATTTCTCAAAATGAATTTAATCTTCCTTGGTGATTTTCCAGAACTTTTTTTTAACATACCAGAACCAAAAACATTATTCAAAGTCTGCATGAAAAAGGGATTGCCACAGATGTATAATCAAGGTTGTTTTTCTCTCATTTTCCATTGTTTTCCTATTTATTCCTAATGTTTAAATTGGTTTTTTGACTGTCACAAAGCACTGAGATTTTTTTTTTAAGTACAGGGAAATAGCTTATGACAGGTAATGGTCAGTGCAGAGGCTGTTATTTTATAGATATACATACACATTTATCTGAACTTAAAATCACATTTTCCATTTCATTTTTCACTTATCTTATATTTTTTTTGTTGTTACTCACATTCTATTCTTGCCCTACCTTGAATAACTTATCACAAAATTGTGTCATTCTTTGCTTATCCCCTGTACCAGGTCCTTCATGGCTACCACTTCTTAACCAATTCTGTTTAGTGTCATGTTGCACTTCACTGCAATTTGGTTACAGTTGTGCTGTATTTAAGTTAATTGCTTTAAGGTTTGCAAATAGGGCCTTTTAAAAGTCCAAATAAACACAGAACTGCCTGGAGTCATGGCCTGCTCACACATCCGTACTTCAATCAGATCATAGCCAGAGTAACTGCCAATTTTTAAATTGCCAGTTAATTCTTCTCCTCTATCAGAGTAAAAATTGATATCAAGTCTCCTATATTGACTAAGGGACTGGTTTAATAAGTTGTCATCTGTTAAATTTATAAATTGTCCTCAGAGAGGTTGAAGTTGGCAACCAAAATCTGCTTCCAAACAATTATACAGCTTTCAATTACCTAAAAAGTTTCTTAATAAATATTTATTTAATTCTTAAGACTATTTCTTAGTATCCAATTTTTTAGTGTTGGCCATAAAAAATTTAGCAGCAAAAAGCTATTCTGGCAAGCTCTTAAACAATAATGCTTTTGAAAAATATAAGATACTTTACACCTCTTTCATCAAGGACAGGCCTACCTTGAATGATCTCATTTCCTTTCAGAAGGAAGCTGGCAGATAGTTACTGTAGAATACTGATGAATGATACTTTGTTCATGCATTCTTTCTGTACAGCCTTACATCCAGTTTAAGGACCTGAACAACTTAATAACGATTATTTCTGTGTGCAGATGTTGATGTGAGGGTCTAAAATAGACAAAAAATGGACAACAGCACTGCTTGTTTAAAACGTACCAGAGATTTGTTTCACTACTCAGAGAGATGTCATACTATCAATGTTTCTATTCTTAAAGCACATTTGCAAAGTGCTTTACTTGCAGTAAAGTTCTCAGCTCTGCAAAGTGAAATTTTTCCATTCTCTTTTGCTCTTCATATACGTAACCCCTGTTCGTAGATTTCAGCATTAAAGAGCCTTGAGAAATTTATATTATGATTTCAGGGTTTAAAATTGTTTTTTCAAGACAGCACAGCTAGTCACCATATTGAGTTTTAGCACTTTTATCAATAGAATTAATTTCTTTTTATTAAGGATACTTTTTAACACTCTGTCAAGCAGGTTCCCACAAAGCACTGGAGTTGGGAATTCTCATTGTCATTATTATCATAATTTCCATAACAGAATTACAGCAAAATATACTGAATTAAGATATACTGGATTGAGCCAGAGAGTCTAGGAAAGGATAAAAACTAAATAGTAATAAAAATAATAATAAAAACTTCAATTTTTTTAAGTGTTTAAAATGCCTTGATTTCCTTCGTGCTAATTTAAGAGCAAATTTTTAACCAATCTACCAAAGCTAGAGATGTATGAGGGGGAAGTGTGGAAAGTATCTGTGTAGGAAAGCACAGACAAAGCAGAGATGTTAGCAAAACCCTGTACAAGAACAAGACACGGGATACAGAAAAGAAATTTAGTTTGAAAGACAAAGGAGTCTTTATAGAGCACCATTTCAATAAGCAATGACTCTTTCCAATTCTAGATATAAACCCAAATGTAACCAAGGTAACGCACAACAAAAATAAAAGGAAATAAGGCAAAAATACAGATTATTGCTAGTCATGTGGCAGCAGGTTTCTTTTAAAAGAATAATCATTAAACAAAAGGGAAACGGTCACAATTTTTTTTAAATGACTACTCACTTAAGAAGGGAGCACACTAAACAATTTGAATTTAAAAAAAATGCTGAGTGTTTATGGGGACGAGGTCTATCAAGGTTAACCGTTGATAAGAAAGACCCAATAGCTTTAGGTATTTTATCATTTTAGTAAATAGCATTGTTATTAAACAATACAAAAAGCACACTTGAAAATTCCTCTTAATACACAGCAAGCATTACTTTATTCACCTCCAGAGTTCAGGCTCCACTGTTTTCATTCAGAAAGCTATTAGCTACAGGGGACTGCAAATTGCCAAGGTCATTTGGAGCAATAATTCTAACATAAACAAACTTTGCTTAGCAATTAAAAATATGTCTGCTTCTAGACAAGTGACGGTTGCATGACTGCATTTGAATAAGCCACACTTTCTATCATCTGGTTTGACACTGCTCTAAGAGCACATAAATGCAACAGTCCTTATGCATCAGTGCAAAAACACTCCTGAAAAATCTAAAACCATTAAAAATATTCTATTGTTTTATAGGGAAATTGTTACAGTTCATACCTAGAGCACTAAACACATGCATGCAGGCTTAGACTGCCACTAGTCTGCTGAAGCAGAATCCTAACCTGGCCCAAAAAAATGGTTTGCAAAATGAACAGAGAAAAGGAAGCAATGTGGATCCAGTGCAGCAGTGAAGAACACGAGACAAAATAAAACCAAAACGAGTAGCAGAACACCCTCTCGCTTTCAGGCTTACACACAAGTTAAAGGATTTCCCTTTATTTAACAATCCACTGGCAAGGCATTTGGAGCTGGCCACACAGATCTACCAAGTGGTTTGGCCTCCTGTAACCTGACAACTAAATGTCTTTGGAACACATACACAGGTTCACAGTAAGGGTTCCAGTACACCAATATGAGAATGCACTTGTGCCTCTACATTTCCTGGCACTTTCGTAATCAAAATAACAAGCTAACATGAGATAAACCCCATCCCAAGAAGCACACTCCACCCCCACGAGATGTTACCAGAGAGTCTCAGGAGAATGTCACCAACCACTGAGCTGCCAGAGGACAGTCCCAGGTTAAAAGGGAAGGCAGGACAGTAAGAGACACATCAGAACACCTCACTGGCTAAACTGGCCAAAGACGACTCACTGAGATCTCTCCTAGAAGTTAGACCTCTTGCCTCCAGAGAAGAAATCCCTCTACAGCCTATTAATGATCTAAACAGAGTTGAGTTGGCAAAAAGGAACCTTGCCGTGAGGTCAAACTACTTCTGAGTGTCTAGATTTCTTTTCTTATGCTGGGCATCAGCAGAATGAGAGCTTCAGTTTTCTTGGTTGAGTTGGATACGGAACAAAGGGAAGGAGAGAGAAGACTCCAGTCTGTAAAATAGCAAATTACCTGATCTCAGCAGTAAAAGATATGTGAGACCTTGAGTTAGGGTCCTTCACATACTAAACCCGGACCCTCTTTGGTTTTCATGTACAAATGAAGCATTTAAAGTTACAGTTGATATTTCAAATCCAAGTGTCTGCCACCTATCATTCTCTTTCTGAATGCAAACCAATTTAACTGTGTATCCAGTAGGACTGAAGGTGATCAGCACATCACTTTCCTCTAAAATTATGAACTTCCATGCAATTTCCAAAATTCTGTACAAAACTGGCATAACACATCATATACACAGATGCATGATCCATGTGCAAGCTTTTCAAACAGGGACTCAGATCTGAATTTGGCTTTGGCTCTATGAAAATCTGTATTAATTATTCTGATTTCTCTCTTTCCCTCTCTCTTCTTTCTACTTTCAACTTGTGAAAAAGAGGTATGCATAGAGAGACTTTTCCAATGGCAGATACATAGGCAACACAGAGAGACAGCAACCTACATGTGAAACAGGTGCCCCACAAAATAGCCTATCACACACCCTGAGCACAGAAACAGGGTTGTCCTCACTTCTGTTATGAATAACTTTGAAAGAGTCCACACTGCAGCACAAGCATTTGCAAAATTTCAGCATCTTTCAAATAAAAAGTATCCTAGAAACTCTTATTGCAACAGGTCAAACCCAAGAACTACGTCCACATCTATAGTGAATAATAATAAGACAACTCTTAACGAGGTCTTTAAATTTTGCCCTGTTTCACATAGTCACATCAAGAAAGGAAATATAATTACCTGAACTTTACAAAAAGCTGTATGAAATCAGCAGGCAAGGAATATCTCAAGCCTATCATTATATGATCCTTTTTTCTCAAAAAACATTTTTAACAATCTTTTATTAACATACTGCAAATCCTTGTGATAAAAGTTTCCCATTGGTATTTTCTCTATTCACCAAAATTTCCAACATGTCTGTTATGATGCAGATTTCTATGTGCCCAAAGTGAAAGAACCTGAGAATAACTAAGCACTCTGAAACCACAAATATCATTATATGGACTATTATTAATCTACCAAACTGGGCATGGCAGCCACAGAGATGTAGAACAAAAATAAAGGTTTATGTATTAAGTTAGAAAATATGTTGACTGATCCAAGAATTGCAAATTCAGACAGGTAGATGTAAATTCAGACAGTAGAATGATGCTGAAAGATACAAGAGGAAACACCTTAAGGGTCTGACCACAACTAATTTTATTAAGTAATTTTATTAATGAGGTATGTAAAAAAAGGATTCTTTATGTAAAACTACTCAGGTTTGAGGTTTGGAGCAAGAGGGAATTTAATATTACTTAATGCAAAAATATGCTCCTCAGAGAATTTCTGCTGCAAGTTATAGGTTTGATAGTTGGAAGGAGATGTACTTGTATATCCAAATTAATCACACAGTAATTGCAGGTCACCAAAACAGCCATGAAGAAAACCAAATATAATCCTGAAATTTATCAGGAAGGGTATTTTTTAAATCTCACTGTAGCGTGAAAAACACTCCTAGACTCTGTACTTAAAAAAAAGTGAGTTCCCATCAGAACAGGTAGAGTCAAGACTTTGTGGAATAGTAAGACTTTTGCAAAGGTACATGAAAACTACTTACTTGTTCAGCTTCACATAACAGAAGTCTGAGATGACACCTCTCTCAACACATAACAGAGGCAGAAGTGCCATGCAAACAAAAAGACAGTGGTCACCCTGCCATAAAGAACTATTTTGTGAAAATTGGATGAGGCTTTTTACCTGCAGCAGGTGAAATTAAGGAACTGTCATCAAAAAGAGTAGGCTAAAGCTTTAATTAGATTAATAGAGAGTTTGACAGGGGTTTTGAGAATTTCGTATGATATGCCTTTCCCAAAGAGAAGACTAGAGCTGATGACTCAAGACACTCCCTCTTGTGCTGTTTCCTGTGTTCTCAAGTTACCACTTACAAAACTTACACACACAAGTAACAACCACCAGCAGCCATACTATTCAGCTGTTCTACCATTTTCTTTATAACTTCAAAGAGTTTTCCAAAGGCCCTCAGCACAATTATTCCTATTTTATATGGGAACTGAACAGAAGTAGCTTGACATAGGCAACAAAGAATGCCATCACAAAGATCAGGAATAAAGAGCAGACTTCCCAAATCAAATTATAATAAGATGTATCACCCTGTCTTCATACAAATCAGTGATGGTTGATCCATACATTCAATCATATCTAAGAAAACTTGTCTGACAAACAAGAAAGATCTCAGGTAACACCTGGATAGACACTTAGGGCAAAAAATCTGAAGGCTTTCAAGATCAGGCTCAAAACATGCATGACAAGATTTCTGTGAGCAAATACTGATGACAGCTAAGGACCTGCCTCAGTGGCCCTTACAATGCAATGGTTTTAAGTGCAGTGAGTCAAAGTGCTCATTCAACAGGAAATACTTCCTGAAACTCCTCTCCTCTGTCCAGCCAGTTCTTGAAAACGAGTAAGAAACAGCCTGAGAAAATGGGTCAGTTTCTGTGCAGTGTATATCTGAGAATGGAAACCAAACACTGGGCAGGATACACAGGTGAACAAAAGCCAGATCCACAGGATACATTTTACCAGCCAGCTTTATTAGTTTAACAGAGAGGGACTGTGTGCCTCAGCTCTCAATCCTCACATTTTATTTAGAGTTATGTCAGAAAAGGTCATGTTGCAAAATATAAACAAATTGCTCACATGGAGCAGATTTCCTAGGATTCCCCAAGTTCCTCATGCTGTTCTGAACCATAGGAATATCTTTTCCTACAGACACAGGCCTACCAGATAACTCCTAAGTCTCATTTATACTTTTGGGATATACTCAATTCCCAAGTCTCATTTATTAAACCTGGCATATATTTATACACTGCCCCAAAAGCAACAGAAACCAGCTAAATTTCTGGCTACACCCCCCCTCCAGTATCTCTCTCTCACACACTCACACACACACACACACACACACACACACACACACCAGACTGTGTGCTTATCTTCTGCAGATTCAGACACAAAAAATCACGGCAAAATTGAGTTCCAACATCAGACAGATGCAGCATGGCATCCCCAAAACTTCAGAGCCGGCATACCAGATGTGATAGCTCTCACAGTTATCTACTGCCAACATTTTGAGGCTTTATCAATTGCATCCTGGCTCTCTGGTTATGCACCAAGCTTCCTCCCTGTCAGGGGTCTCTGACCAGGCTAATTTTGCAGATGGCAATAACCACCTAATCAATCCATGTCTTTCTAAGTCCTAATGGAGCACCTGCACATCCAGGCATGAATCTTCCTCCTGACATCCTCCACAAACATAAATTACAAGTTTAGTGCATGCACCAGACAAGTCTCAGTGACCCCTTGACAGGGCAAATGGAGGTCATGCAACAATCTGATTTTCAGCACCCACTATTTCCAGCCTTCCTCTTTCTGAATTTTAAAGCTTGGAGTTGCAGTTAGCATCACACTCAGGTCTCAAGGGAACACAACTTTGAAGTGATGTCTCATTCCTAAGCCTCATAACATAAGCAATGTTTCCATTAGAAAGTTCTGCAGTGTAACAGGAGCAGATCTCTAGGATGAAATCATTCTAAGGACATAAAATCCGTAATTTACAAGAGGAGGAAGCAGCTATGGCCTCTACTGTGGTCCAGTGGACTGGATACACTTTGGTGGTTGGAGCACACTATTCAGTTTATGAATTCACTTTGTGTGCTTAAGAGGGTCCTGCATTGCCAAGTGTGGTAGCATGATAAGGAGATTCACTTGAAAACCAGTAAAATGCTAGCAGGGTCAAAGCCATCTTACCCATGACTAATACCTTGTCTGTCAACTTCTATGCCATGCAAAAATACTTGCATGTACGTAAGGAATACCCATCATATCTTAGTTGCCTCTGCATCTCAGCCACCTCTTCAAAAATACACCATTCAAGGCTCAGAAATGCTCTCTGGTTTGTACCAGAAAGCCTGTGAAGACAATCAGATGTCATTAATGAAGCCCACCAGTATCAGAGGGGGTCTAGGGTCAGGTGCATAATTATTAATCCTTTTTAACTCTGTACATTCAAGCCAGTTATGGTTAACCAAGGACACAATGGGTTGGCCACAACTTGGTAGGACAGAGCCACAGCTGTGACCAGAAATAGCACAAGGTGCTAAGCTCACTGATGGGCTCATTGGTTTCACTGGTGACACCATCATGGTTCTGTCACTACTCAGTAATGCATGCCAAGGTGAGCACCTGTGGAACAGCCTCCCCTTACTAAGATCATTTCGGTTTCCTGCTATCAGCATACCAGAGCCTTACTGACCCTGTCACTGGATTTGAGTAACAACAGCTAATATTTCCTGATTAATTTAACTTTCACAAGCTTGTCTAATCTTTCTTTTAACGTATTTTATAATTCTAGTCTTCCCTGGCTCCTATATTAATGAGTTTCACATTTTATTAAATGCCACATATTTGATTTTCTTTTAAGTATGATGCCTGACTGCTTCACTTCCTAGTTCTTGCCTTATAAGAAACTGCACATAGTCACATTCACTTCTGCAGTTGTATCCTACCTGTAACTTTATAGACTTAATGGGTTTTTTTTAATACAAAAAGCTCCACCCTCATTTGTGTCTTCTGAGTATTTTTCCACTAATTTTCAATATAGACTGATCGTCTAATCTCCAATCCCACAATAAAGTCAGCTTTCTTTTGCCATCACCTTCATTGATAATTCTGCTTAATTTTGCATCACCACCAAGCTTTTTTGAGCCTTTCATCCACTTCATTTCTATTGAAAAGGACCCTGACTGCTAACTCAATTCAAGACAGCATGTCAGCTATTATCTGAGCCAGAAACACGCACTGTGCAGAAAGGAATGCTAAACAAAAGGCAAGGCCAAACAAGTGACCTCATTCCACGCCTGCTACCCTTGCCCTGGTCATGTCTACAGCTTGCTGGCACAGGCAAACAAAACCTTTGGCCCTTCCTCTTGTTCTCACAACACTGCAGCCAAGGGCAGCCCAGCCCACACCAGAGCAAGTATTTCTGCTGAGCAGCCAAGAAACCACGAGAGATGAGATTGAGGCGCCTCCACAGATCCTTTGAATCCTTCATTTTCCATCAGTGGTACCTGAGGGCACTACTGAGCAGCTCCAAAGTGCAACAAAATGGTAGCTAATCTCACTTAAGATCAAAGGTGACAAAGTACTTTTGTCCCACTAAATGACAAGAGGAGGGAGGTGGGACCCCTGCTCAGTATTGGCACACTGAGGCACAGCCTGGAGACACCCAGACCTTGCCCCCCCTGTGGGTCTTGCCACAGGTTTCTCACAAGATAATCCTCCAGTCTTCCCTCAAGAACCACCTCTGCTATGCCAAAACCCACACTATCCTCCTCAGCAACTTATCTCCACTGTTGTGGAAACTGGGAACAGCTCTCCTATTATGCCAAACCCTACAAAAATCAGTTAACCCTGGCAACAGAAGTCACACACTCTGGAGTATATTTCTCCTCTTAAGGCTACAAAAGAGCTAGAGTGGCCAAACTGGGTATGGGCTCACTTTACACCAGTTCCCCAGTAGATAAAGAAGGAAGGCAAGAAAAAGCAGGAGCATAAGAGAAGAGAAGTTCAGGAAAGACTTTAAGTTGAAAAAACCCACCTCTGAAACCACATTTTCCTCAGACTAGATTTTCCCAAAGTCCACTAGGGACTGACATTCAGACTCCCTCTGTTTTCTGCTTGTGGCTGGCTTACTTGGTGGCATATTCAGTGACATGATAGTGGCTGAACCAGGTCACTATCTACCAACTGAGAAAAGACAGGAGAGAAAGAAACTCAAGACAGATCTGGGGGTATGGGGGAAAGAAATATCCTTCAATTTTCCATTAAAATAATGTGGTTTCTAACAGTGAAACTGTATTGGTGTGAGACAAAGAGCCTTCCAAAAAAAGTACACAAATATTTCTGTAACTAAATCATTATTTGAATAATTACAAGAGCAGAAAGGGTTGGAATGCAATCTTGCGTCACTCTAATTCACTGCTTCACTCTAATTTACTCCTTATCCTCTCAGAGCTTTCTAGAAAAGTAGAAATGGCACATGTAAACTTCTGCTCCTTCTTTTCTCGTGTTAGGATGGTTAAAAAGTTCAGTCATTAGTTATACTCATTACAGTTCTGGCTTTGTCACAACTGATATATCTAATGACAGCCTAAGGAAATCACAAAATCACAGACATATGTGTTAAGCAAAAAAAAATAAAAACCAACCCTGAGTGCCACAGAGGACCAGATATTCCTTTTGTCAAGGTCAATGAAGCCTGTGAGCATTACAGGGGTGAGACATTTAAATCTCCAGGGATCAAGATTAAAGATGGTATTAGAAGAAGCAGAGTATCTTGTTCCTCAGCAGGAGGTTTAATGCCTAAGATGGTGCCCTAGCAACTGATGCACAGCACAAAAGTATCAGGTAAGATGGAACTAAAGGGTAAAATGATAAGCAGGTAATGGAAAATGAAGTGAAATGAGAAATTAGAAATTATATTTTCGTTGCAAGCATTTAACTACCCAAAGATCTCTGGAGGTGCTAACTCCTACTTCTCAACTTTTTGGCTAATTAATTTTTTCACATTTTAAAAGCCTCATTTTAATTAGCTCCCAAGTTGAGCTGCCATGAAGAGGTTTTATTTTCATTCTCTTTTTTCTATATGTAAAAAAGACTGACTTCAAAAGTACATACTCATTAAAAATAATTAGTGATTTAGATACCACTAAAATATATTCAAGGATACCGGAAAAATAAGTTGTGAGGCTTTGTCATAATTTAGTTGCTTGGTATCACAGCAGAAAAAAAGAGGTATATACTTAAATATAAGAAACCTCCCTAGTAGATTTAGTCTTGAAATCACTAGTGTTTAAAAAGAGACTCACATCCTTTAGTCAGACAATGGACAGGTGCTTATAACAGTTACCACAAAACACTTCATAGTTGTCTTCATTACAGCTCGGAATTTTTCATTCCATAAAACACAGCCCAAAGAGGCATACGCAATACAATGAATACCACAGCAAAATGTGGAAATGGCATACCTGTAAATTTATTCCTCACATTTACATAGCTGTTTTAACCTTCAATCAGGATTTTGAGAGTTATAAAAAGTACAGAAGTAAAACTTTAGGTCAAATATGAATCTGTAATACATTCATCTGTCAACAAGCTGGCAATTAGTGTGGATTAAAAATTAAGTCCATGAAATGTTATGTTACATATTTGAAGATTATGTAGTAGTTTTTTTAAACTACTGATGCCTTTCATATAAGCCTTGCCTTGCAATATGAATGTTATCACAAAGAGAAAATTAAACCAATGAGACAGAAATTTCTTTTTCTTTTGTATCCCCTAACTAGATCACTCTATTTTATTATTATTTTACCCAAGCAAAGCCTGAGAAGTATTTTCTAGGCTGGATTGAACATTTTGCTCATCAAGGAATAGAGCAGTCTTACTGAATTGAAGTGTATATCACATAAAGCAACCCATCAAAACAAATACAAGTTTAACCAAATACAGGCTCAACTTAAAATTTACCAATGCCAGCAACATAAATGAATGTAATGCCTTTGATTCTGGAGTGCAATGACACTGTTCTAGTTTACACAAATACATGATTTAATTATTTCTCTGTAATGCTGAGCTTTCTTGCTGTTTTCAAAAGAGAAGCATGATAGGACATCCCTATCAAAATATTTAGGTTATCACTTGATTCAATTCTACTTAAAGTCTACAGTTTTGCAACCAATTTACATTTAGCATTCATTTCTCATGCATGAATTGACCCACTTACATATGCAGTAAATCCATGCCTTTGGGGATTTTTCTGGACGGCTTGCTTTATTTCCACCACACAACTCATTTTATTTTGTCAATACAGTGAGCAAGGTTACAGTCATCCTGTCAAATTTATTTATTTAAATTAGAATCAGAAAGACTGTACTACTCCCTGTGGAACTTCATGAAAAACTTTTTGAAACTTTGAGGCTACATACTTCTGCAATCAACTGATTTCATATGAAAGCACTAATACAAAAAAAAAAAAGCAATAGTTACAACAATTTCTTCTGTAAACGTATAAAATAGACTTCTGAAACCATAGAAAAATGTAATAAACCACAGTAATAGGTATCATATTATACTTGCTTTAAAAAAAAGAGATTTTTTTTTTCCTAAGCAACACTATAGAATAAAGCCAGATGGAATAAGATCATTTAAGAAGCAGATACGTAGGCGTCACATCTGCTTGCTTTGACTATCAGAGATCCACTTAACCTAAAATATTTCCCCTGCATCTCTGAGGATTCACATTTGAGAAGCTTCATTTGGGGTTGCTTACCATCCTCACAGTAGAGCTGCTGAAAGGGAACATTCCCAGGCAGAAATTGTCCCAAGGTCACATGCCATTCAAGTCCAAATAGACTTGTGTGCAACAGAAAGGAACTTCTATTTGCAACACAATTTGCTAATGTGATTCTTTCACACATTAGTAGCTTACCAGAACCTCAGTATAGATTTGCAGATAGGGTTTCAGTGGACTTACCCAAAGGCCTATCTGAATTTACACATCTAATGCTATTGTGGACAGTATGGCTGATAATAAACACCCCACTAACAGCATTATAAATCCTTATTTCTAATGCTATCATTTTTCCAAATGCAGCTATGCTACAGGCAGGGATTTGTTTTCCAGCTTCTCAAAGACAAAATGCTTCTGCATTTCTAGAGAAGAGTTATGCACCTTTCCACCTGTGTTCCAAAAGAAGAAGCTTTATAACAATATCACTGATAGATTCTAATGATTCTCCTGCTCTGGACTAGGAAGTTCACCTTTAGCAGGTGAGGAGTGTCAACTCATTAGGGATATCTGGTTTACTACCCCAATGGAACAAGGTCTATAACTGAGTTATACGTTGCTGAAAACTGAACATCCACCTGCTCAGCAGAAATTTAGCTGTAGTTTAAGTCATCTAAATTATTCAGTTCCACGTACTGACAGTTTCACACAAAATTACTGTAATGACTATCTGATATTCCAAAAAGTATCCTTCAAGTTGGCATTCTGGGGTCTAAAAATACTGTTTCCTCCCACATGTTGGGAGCTATTATTATGTAAATCACTAGTATTAAGAAAGAGAGACCAGAAAAGAGAATCTGAAAAAATTATAGGAAGAGAAAGAGAAGTCAGTGCCACCCCAGATGAATCACGAACACATTGCTCTGGACTTTAAGCAATCTTTTCCTTCCCAGCAAGCAACTGTAAAATTCCCAGCAAAGGCTGTGCCTCCCTCCACTTCTAATAGGAGGCTACACAGAAGATAATGATTTACATGAGGTGCTACTTACTGTATTAGCATGAATAATACAATAATAAGGACCACATATCCACATCCTCCATACTGGAGGATTCCAATACCTCCTTATTTCTTGGACAACTGTGAAAACAATGTAAATGAATACAGTCAAAGAAGTGACAAAGAAGCTTTGATGAAAACTCCACAAAGAAGTTACAGGTTGTTTTATAACATTTTATGATGTGTGGGGTATCAAAACATACAGTGAATAATAGTAAAGGAAAGAAAACTTTAGAAAGCTGGATACTCGGTGACTATTGTCCTACATAGGGATCACAGCAAAAAGAAGTGATGAACCAGAATGTCACTAAACATCTTCAGAAATTTTCCTGAAAGTGTAGGTAAAGAATTCATATACATAGGAACTAATTTAACACTGTCTCTAATTTTGCATATTTTGATAAACAATCAGTAAAGAAAGATTTTTCTTTTTCAAGTAGAATACACCTTGAGGTTTCAGATGAATTCTCAAAGCTTTCTGTTTTCTCATTTAGCATGACTTCTATCTAAAATATTTCTTACATTTCCTTAGATTCATCATTTCTTAAGAACATGTTCAGTCATTTTAAAAATTTCTGAAAGCTCACAAAATAAAACCTATATAAAAATCTGCAAAAAATACTCATGGTCATTGAAAATTAATGTAATATTTTTGCTAAGTCATTTCTAAAGCATTTATTATGACTTTACATTTAAAGGCAGAATGATTTCTGAAAATCAGAAGTCAAACTTCGA
>JADMLD010000118.1:0-54618 GCA_017589585.1 Phylloscopus whistleri
ACTGGGCACCCCCTGAGGGACCCCGGACACCTCTGGAGGCCACACAGCCCCAATTCCCGCAGTTCCCTTTCGCACCGCTGACATTTACAGATAAAATCTGTCAATAAACGCCATAGTCCCCTCCTTTATCGCCCCCATCGCTCTGAGGGCGCCGGGCCCCCCCTCATTGCGCCCCCGCTCCCGGCGTCCCCCGGCTCCCCTAGGGGGCGCGCTGCCCCGGCGGTGCGCGGAGAGGGGGCGTGGCCCGCTCGGCGGCGGGCGGTGATTGGCGGGCGCGAGGCTATAAATAGGGGCGGGCGGCGGGGGGACAAAGCAGTGAGCGCGGGACCGGCGGGCGGGCGGCGGCGCCTCCGCGGCTCTGCCTCCTCCACCGCAACGGCTTTATTGTGTTTTTCACGTCGTTTTTGCCTTTTCCCGAGGAGCCCGGGTGTGGTTTGGTTTTTTGGCTGGTTTCTTTTTTTTTTTTTTTTTTTTCTTCTCTCTTCTGTTGTGACCGGCCGGAGGGACTAAGGGGAGATCAATGAAGGAAAGAAGAGCGAGCCAGAAGTTATCGAGCAAGGCGGTGATGGATCCCAACCAGAACGTGAAGTGCAAGATCGTGGTGGTGGGGGACAGCCAGTGCGGGAAGACCGCGCTGCTCCACGTCTTCGCCAAGGACTGCTTCCCCGAGGTGAGCGGGGTTGGGCTGGGGTCGGCACCGGGGTCGGGGCCGGGGCGGCGGCGATGGGCGGCGGGCTGACCGTGCGCTGTCTCCCGGCAGAGCTACGTCCCCACCGTGTTCGAGAACTACACGGCCAGCTTCGAGATCGACACGCAGCGCATCGAGCTCAGCCTCTGGGACACCTCGGGTGAGCGCTCCCGTTCGCATCCCGGGAAATTCGGGGGGGGGGGATCGGGAGCAGCGGCGGCTCCGCGGTCCCACAGCCCCCGCGGTGCTGACGGGGCTGCCGGGCTCCGCATGCGGCTGCTTCTGACGGCTTTTTGACACAAATCTCAGCTATCCTTGAGGGATCTGCTTGGCGGAGGGGTGTGGGCAAGGCTCCGGGAAGCGGTTTGTCAGCATTGCAGGGGAATGTGTTCTCACCTGCCTGGCTGGAAGGAGCTTTCTGAGGAGCTCCGGGGGTACCTCGGCTCCTCTGCTGCCTGCAAACCCGCGCTTTGCCTTGTAGGAAAGGTGTTTATGTGCTAATGGTGAATTATTTCAGCTCGCCTTGGAGCTCCGGGTGGCCTCCTTAATGCCTTCTCGGTTTTTTTTTTTTTTGCAAAACACAGCACTTTTCTTCCCAGTGTTTTAGAGAGTCTTTAAGGCCAGGCTTTTAGGGAAAACCTTTAGAATTTATCTCTAATTCTCTGGGATGCGGAGGGAACCATCCATTCACCCCATCAGGCCTGAAGGTCCTCTTCATTCTTCCAGTTTCACCTGGAAGAAACCGGCTCAGACGCCTCAGAGGTTTGAGGGGTTTGGTGTTTGGCTGGCTCTGCTCGCATGTTGAGACAGGAGCTCCTCTAGACCCGCCTGTCGTTGATAATCTGGATAATTGGGCTGCGCTTACAGCCGGGGGGGTGAGGGAGCACCCCAAAATTGCTGCCTCAGTGCTGGAGAGGAGCCTGGCGAGCCGGCGTGGCTCTGCCTGTGGAGAACTGAGGATGTCCAGGGGGGAATGACACCAGGAACCGTGACCAGAGGTGTGTGGATCAACATCATCTGCAGAGCCGATTGGGAAAAAAAAAAAAAACCCAAAAAAAAAAAACCTGCAGGAACTTGGCAGAACACACAGTCCCTCCTCTCCTTCTCTGTCTAGATGGCTCGTTAATGCTGAATTTGGACCCGGCAGTTTCTCCTCGGTGCGACAGCAGTTCTTTTACCAGGAGTGAAAATGTTAATCCCTGTTTAAAAGAGGAGTTTAGGCGGCGGGTTGGCTTCCCTCTTGCTGTTGAGGAAACGATTCCAAATTCTTGCAACACGATTACTGGGAAAAGGCAGCCTCTGCCCACAACCAGTATCAGCTTTGCTCTGAGCTGATTTTTTTTTTTTTTTTTTTTTTTTTTTTCTTCATCTTATGCCAAGTGAGACTTGCAGATTTCTGGAGTATGTCTGGTCGGAGCTTTCATGCTGATTACTAAGCCGGCTTGGAACTCTGGAGCAAGGGCTTATTAAAAATTAATAGTTATTTTGGAAAATGTTATCTTTATTAAAATGCAGCACGCACGCGGGCTGGACGTGGGAAGGTTTGGAATCTGTTTGTCAAAGGTTGGAGACACCCATGGAATGAAATATTCCCTAGCACTTCAAAAGACAAAAAGCAGTGGAAGAAAAAAAAACACCTGCCAGCCTTTGTCCTCTGTCCTGGAACTCAGAGAAAATGTGGTTGAGTCAGAAGCTTTGGGACCAAGTGGGTGATTTGTCTGACATCCCAAACTGAAGAGGAAATGTTTGAAAGCTCCAGTGCTGGGTTTTACAGAGTGTTACTCAGTGGATCCTCTGGCTGTGGGACTCTGGATGAGGAATTTTGGCTCCATGAACGTCCCTTCTCCCCCCCTGCAAAAAAAAAAACCCAACACTGCCCATTAACCCAGAGCAAAATCACATCAGCAGATAAGAGGCAGCAGAAGATAAGGGCGTGTTTTAGCCTTATCTGAAAGTCTTGGTAATTTAATTTTTACAAGTCTTTGTCCTGCTCCTCTACTGAGTGAGAAGAATGGCATTTTTTTTAAGCAGAACCAAATCTTAATTAACTTTAAAAGACGGCTGATCATTGCAACACGGGGGAGGTGATGGCTGCAGCTTTTGTGGTGCTTGAATATCTCTTGGGAGGGGGGAAAAGATGCTGTTTAGTTGAGTTTATTGCTGTATGCTGCAGATACTTCCGAGATGACTCAATCAGTATTTTGTATTCATCTTTAACTCTTTTTAACTGGGAGCATTTAACAGCCTTGCCAATTAGTCCCTTGAATTAAAATTGGTAGTTGGGTTTTGCAGTGAAGCCTTTGGAAGGATGTACTGCCACTTGCAACTTTTTTTTTTCTTTTTTTTTTGCTCACTGGGAAAATCAGAAAAGCTGATTTTAACAACAGTTAAAATAGTTGTGCATATATAACAGTTAAAATAGTTGTGCTAGGGTGAGAACAGGCCCTGCTGCCACAGTTTTGGCTTATAATCCTTTATACACCACCAATAATAATGTGTTTTTTACTGGAGAACTTTTAGGTGTGGTGCAACCGATAGAAAATTTTAAATTCCTTGGGGAGTTGTTGTTGTTGTTGGGTCTTGGATTTGCCCATAGGAATATGGGACGAGTAAGAGTGGAATGGAAGGGGAAGATTCATTATTCAAATGCTTGCTGGTGCTGTCTAGTTCTGCAAGTCATTAGAAGGATTTAAATTAGCCACAGCATTAAGGGGAGCACTTGCCAAGTCGAATTTCAATGGGGTTTGGGCCTACCAGCCCTCTCTCAAAGCAGGAATGTCTGGTTGCAATCTCACTACACCATAAATTACTCTGCTCTGTGGTAACATGTGGCACTCCTGAGCTGCTTGGGAGCTCTGTGCTTGTTGTGTGAGGCAGAATATGAAAAGTTTTCTCCAGCTTAAAGCTTCATCTTGTACTTTCAGGGCCACTGTGAAGGGAAAAGAAAAAAAATCTGTATTAGTTGCCTTTATCTACCATCTAATCTGCATTTATCAAGTGTTTTTGGCTCCTTTGATATTTATATTTCTTGCTGGGGCAGCAACAGCTGTGGCTTAGAAATGCCATTAATTAGGTGAACATACCTGTGTCTCCCTAAAATGTGTTTTAGGGGGTTTCTTTATTGCTTGAACCCTGGCTACTCCAATAAAATCACTCTCAACAGGGCCAGAAATACTTACAACTGCTGGGGATTAGCAAGTAATTAAATCCAGAAGGGCCTCGGAGCTGTGAGTCAGGTTAGTTTTGCCATGATTTTTGTCTGTGTACAATGCACTCAGTGTCCATATAAAAACAGGAATTAATTGGAAAGTTTCGTGCTGCAACCTTTCGGGGGAAAGCTGAAACTTGGGAGGAATTAAGGTTGCTAATTCCCCAAATTCCCTGGCAGTAAGGATTGCAAAGGGAAAGTCCAATTGCTGTCTTTGCCTCCCGGTTCTCTTGCAGCTTGGCTGTGCTGAATTCCGTGATTTTTCTGGTTTTAATTGCCCATTTTAGCAGGGTTTTCTCACTCCTTTTTCAGGGGAATTAATTAGAATCGATACCTGGGAATACTAAATGCTCTCCCAAAGTTTTCCCTTGGAGGTGTGATCACACAAAAAACTGGGAATATTATTGATATCTCTGTGCTTGGAGATGACCTGCACTGCAAATCCATCTCAGCAATCCCAGATTTGTTGTTTTGGGGTTTTTTTTGGGGGGGGGGAGAGGGGTTGCTTTCAGTTTCTTTTTTTATTTTTTTATTTTGGAAGGAGGAAAACCATCAGCACTGAATCAGCTCCTTGGAGCAGGCAGTGTTTGCTGTGTTTTCTGTGATAATTAGTGAGCCCAAGGCTTCGGCAGTGAGAATGCTGCTGTTCATCTGTTGTTCTTTCACTTGACTGGCCTCCAAAAGGCTCCAAAGCCTAATTCCTGGTGGCTGCTTGCTGGTGTGGAAATAGGAAAGTCTTGCCTGTCACTGAGCCCTCCTGGCCCTCAGGATGTGCAGCTGAACCCTCCTGGTGCCTTTGGATCTTCCAGCCAAACACCTCTCCCTGATCCAGCACCTTCAACTGGTGCTAAACCACGCAGAAAATGAAATATTCTTCAACTTTTAATGATGTAATTCTCTTCTTTATTAAGGCAGCAATATTTCAACCCAAGCTTGGCATCCCCTGAGGGCCAAACCCAAGCATATTGCTGGGGAGGGGTTTTATTTCAGTCTAAAAAGCTGAATTTCTCTTGGACTCTGCGTGAAACATAAGGTTTCAAAAACAGAATCATCCTTAATGTTGCAAGTATTTTTGGCTGAAGTGATTGAAGCTGCCAAACAAATTTAACAAAAAAAAAAAAAAAAAAAAAAAGAGGGTTGCAGCTGGAGTTAATGTCCAGCACAAAGGAAAATGAACTGCAGCCTTATCAGCAACTCCTTGATAAATCTGAAAAACCACCCATGTTGTCCTTGCCAAAAATGTTTTCTTTTGCAGGAGCAGAATCCCAAACACAAATAGGCTTCTTTTTTTTTTTTTTATTTTTTCTTTCTCTCCCCACAAATACCATGGCTCCAGTTCCACATTCTCCTTCTGTTTTCGAGGGTTGGCACGGCTTCAAATCTGCGAGGGAACATGAAAAAGAAAAAGGGAGCAGCCTGGCTGGGCTGTGCTGGAGTTGTCTGTTCAGACTTGAGCGAGCCTCATTCCTGACATTCCTGCCTTCTGAGGGTTTCTCTGGGCAGAGGGATGAAAAATGCCAGCCTGAATAGGCCTGCACAGTGAGGGCTGCAGCCCCTCTTTATTTGCACACGAATAAAAGGTTTGCCTATAAATGAGAGCAGGAAATTTCCTCTGTGGGTCCTGCAGCTCGAAGAGTTGAAATGGGCTCTGTTTGTTCTGCCTGGAGAAAAGCTGGGGAATATCCCTCCTAAGCTTGCTGAAAGTGCTTTTATCCCAGCTCAGCGTCTGAAACAGGAGAAATTCACACGGAGGATAAAGAAAAAACCTTCCAAGCAAAGCAGCTCTGGCTACCAGGGTGGGAAGGAGTCTCGGGGCTGGAGGTGGGGACGCTGTGTGTACATAAACACATCTCCTGGACATATATGGGATCCCTGGAGCTGCTGAGTGAGCCCAGAGGTATTTGTGTGAGGAATGAGTTTCTGGGTGAGGCTTTGCTGAGACTCCTCTCTGGCCAGCACCCATTAAGGATTCCCTCAGTCCTGCCAGGAGACGTGGCAGTGCTTTAATGTCACCCGGGTGGCTCTTGGTGGCACTTGGTGCTGCAGTTCCTCTGTCCAGGAGAAATAACTCAGCCCCGAGGCTCCAGGAGTGATAACCTACAGCCCTGGGGCTGCAGGATGGGGCTGTAATAGAGGTGCTGGAGATAGTGGGGTGTAATTAGCAGTGGAAAATGCTCATTGATAGCTGCAGCCGGTACTTGACTCCGGGTCACCTCGCCGAGGTTCCTTCCCAACGTGCTGAATTCAGCTGAAATGGGGTGTGAAGAGCCTTTTCTGACAGCTGCCTCTCTGTCAGATTGGCAATCATTGACGGAGATGAGCATTCGAATGAAATCCTTCTCGTTCACCAAATTACCTTCTGCTACCTACTTTGGTAATGCTTCACTCCCCATGTGTTATTCCTCCTTTCAAAAACAACATGCCTGGGATTCTTGCCGTCCAAGTGAAGTCATCTGCGAGCCCTTCACACCATTCCCCGATCTGCAACAGCCTGAGCTGGCTGGCAGGGAAAAACTGGAGGAATTCCTCTCACCCAGCTCATCATCTGAGACCTTGCAGCCAATTAGTTCTGGAGAGCTGGGAGATCGGTGGGATAATGAGCTGATAACCCCCCAAACTCCTGCGAGCTGGGTTCTTGTGCTGGGTGTTCCATGCTGTGTTTTAGCTGTGCTCTGTGTCTGCTATAGTTCAGGATTTTTCGTGGGGAAAATACAGAAATAAGGATGTATGATGGCTGAGAAAATGAATTTTAAGTTGCCCAAGCCCAGGCCCTTGCCCTGTTGGGCCACTGAACTGGTTTTAAATGCCCTTTTAAATGTATTTAGAAATGTATTTTCTTCAGGAAGTCAAGCTCAGCACAGTCAGGGCCAAACCTGATGGTGGCTGAGTGCAACTTCTTAGAAAAAACCTTTTTTTTTTTTTTCCTCCCAACTGTTGCCAGATTCACCAGATGATTAAGAGAGGATTTTTAACTCTGGATGGATTTTAGCTCTTCATGTCATGACTGTTGTTAAGGAAAACAGAAAACCCCTTCACAGGCCTGCAAGTAAAACAAGCACAAAGGGCAGTACCATACCTACATCTGTTCCCCCAGATTACTAAATTAGCTTTGATCTTGTTGATAAAAATCTGGTTTATGGGCTAAACATAAACATTTATTGCAAGCTTTACTGGTTTACAGATTAATGAGGCTTTTTGTGACAGCTAACTTGCGTGCCTGCCTACGGGATTGGGATTTTTCCCTGCTGGAAATCTGTTTCCTGCAACAAGTTCTTTTAATTTGAAGCAAGAGTTTCTTCTAAACATTGCCAATGTGACAGCTAAAGATGCTTTTTGCACTTGGAGCTATTTGTTTTAAATTAGCTGTTAGACAAATCAAAACTGAGGAACTTCAGATCTGCTTTAATAAAAAACCTTTTGGGAGTTGAAGGATTTGTTCCCCTGCTGGGTTGATGCTGAGCCTTAAACTTGGGCTGACCCCGTTTCCCTCTCCTTGGGAGCATCCCCAGCTTTTGGAGGGTGATGGATCACTGGGGGGGCCAGCACTGAAAGCCTCTTCAGCCTTTCTGAGTGGCTGCAGGAAGAGGAAAAGAGCAATTAATGAAGATGTTGTTTGCTTTCCCTGCAGGCTCCCCTTATTACGACAACGTCCGCCCGCTCTCCTACCCCGACTCCGATGCTGTCCTGATCTGCTTTGACATCAGCCGGCCAGAAACCCTGGACAGTGTCCTAAAAAAGGCAAGTGTTTGAGCCAGCCCTGAGCACAGAGCTCTGCTCATCCTTAAATCCCTGCACTGGTGTGCTCTTCCTGCACTGGAAACTTCCACTTTGTTTCTTTTAATGGAGCGATGACAGGAGGGTGCTTTGGTTTGAGGTAATTTGTTTGAAAGGGGTGGATGTTAATTGAAAACAAAACCTGGCTAATGGACACTTGGAGCTGAAGGAAATTCTCATTCCTCAGCCCTGAGACAGCAAGGAGTTGCTGAGGGTGGTGTGAGGTGCTGTAAGAAGTTGTCTCTCACGTGTTCCTCCCGTGACAGGATTGGGAAACTTTGCTGGGTTGTAGGGATGGATAAAAAATTGTCTGCCGAGTGTTTGGACTCCTGCCACGGCCTTACATCATTGGTGAGGCTGACGTTAGAAGGAGCCAGTGACAAATGCCTCTGGAAGCCACCAGCAGAGCTTGCAGTGGCACAGAAATGCAGCCCTGCCCCAAGCCCTTCATGAGATCACTGAGCCCAGCTTGTGTCAGACTTCCCACGAGCTCAGACATGGAATTTTCATAACCAGGCTCTGGGTTTGCAGGGTGGTCCTGGTCCCCTCCTTGGCTGCTGAGCATGACTCAACTTCACAGTGGTTTTGGGGCTTAATGACCTGAAGTTCCTTTTTTGTTTTTTGGGGTGGTTTTTTTCTGAGGCTGGAGCCACTGATTCTTGTCTCACTGGGATAAAGTGCCTTACAATGCTGTGAATAACCTACAAAAATTACTTCAAAACTACTCCCTCTGTGTCAAAAACCAGCCAGAACTGTGGCTTTTCTCTCCCTGCTAATGCTGGTTACTTAATTCTGCAAGAGTTTTTTTCTTAATATGCTTTTAAACCCAAATTACAGCCTTAAATTTTAGGGAGTATTATCTGCTTGGATTATGCTGTGAAATTTTGGGCTTTGAGTTCTCAACATAACCTTGTAGAAGGGTGAAAGCCAACGAATTTATCCCCAGTTCTGTCTGAAGGGCTCCTTGCTGGGGCAGATTGGTGTAGTTTTAGGTGTGAGAATGCAGCAATAACCCCACATTGAGCCCTGCTGGTGGTGTGGTTTGCCAAGAGCTGCCAATGAAGGTGGGGACAGCATTTCTGCACCTGGCTGGGGCTGGGTGTGAGAAACAACAGCTCTGCAAACCTTTTGCTCATGTGGGTAAACAACCTCAACTCATTCCCTGCTGCTTAGTAAGCCAGTGGAATTCATGAGTGTGTCAGATAGGAAGATTTCATCCTTGACCAAGTTCTGCTGGAGCCAATGCCTTTAAAAAAAAAAAAAAAAAAAATCACCTTGAAGGCAAACCCCAACCATTACGTAAGAACATTGCAGCCTGGAACATCAGGCCTGATTAAACTCCTGATTAAACTCCTGCTTCTTTGCCTTTAAACATCACCAACTTGCAATTTTGCAGTGGAAAGGGGAGATCCAGGAGTTCTGCCCCAACACCAAGATGCTCCTGGTGGGCTGCAAGTCGGACCTGCGCACCGATGTCAGCACGCTGGTGGAGCTCTCCAACCACAGGCAGACTCCCGTGTCCTACGACCAGGTAGGGGCCACCTCCTCTTCTGTCCTTCAGGAGGGAAGAAAAACCCTTTTTCTGTCACTGGAGCCCTCCCTGGGAGCAACTTCTCCCTCGTGATGTGCAGCCTGAAACGCAGAATTTGCGCCGGTGGTGTGGGTGGAGGGGGATTTGAAAAGTGTTTAGGACTAAAGGAAAACCCTGCAGCCCCACAGCACATCAGAAAATCATCCCTTTAAACATCACAAATCGTTGTCTTTTTGCTTCCAAATTGCTTTTTAGGTGAGTTGTAAAAAAAGCTTCCTGCTTTTCTGTGCCTGCACACACCAAAAGTGTAGCTAAAAGGTGACACACCCTGTTTATTCACTGACAAATTGGTAAAATTGCTGTCTGCAGACTTCAGATTTGAATGTTGTTTGACTTTGGAATCATCACATTCATGTTGGGGTATAATCTGTCCTTAATTCCTTAAAAAACACCTTGTCCCTCCTTCTGAAGCTGCAACAGAGCCAGGAGACATCTTAATTCTTGCTGAGTTCTTTGCTCTTGGGGAAGGGTGAGGTTTGGAGCCAGGCATTAGAGGAAAGAGAAAGGGAAAGGAACCAGGTCATGGGAGAGAGCAGGATGTAGGGAACAAGGAAACTGCTCTGAGGTCAGCTTGCCTTTATTACTCACATGTGTGTGATCATTGATGGCAGCTGAATCACCCTGCTGCTGGCAGATCCACCCTGTGGGAGGGACAGTGGCACCTCCAGAGTCACCTCAGTGTCTTTAGCAACCAGGTTGGGGTTGTTGATCCCTCATGTTTTCCAAACCAGCAGCTCCTGGTTTACTTTGGAAAATGGCAGGACTTCAGTAAAATCCAGTCTTTGATTTTTGATTTTTATTTTTTTTTTGAGAATTATCAAAAATCTGCTGGCAGGTGGATTTATTTTCCCCCTGGATTCACAGCTCAGCCTGTACCCCTGAGGAGCAGGAGTCAGCCGAACACAGAGGACACAGCTTCTTCTAAAATGCCCCTGCCTGGCCAAGCCAAGATGGAATCAGAGCTTTCCCACTGCTCTGAACTCCAGCAGGAAGCACTGGGAGGGGAAGGACACTCTGCTCCAGCCTCCCAGTTCAGGGAGCTCCACCTGAGCAAACATTTCTGAGGCTCAGCTCAGCAGGAGTGGAGATGTCAAACCGTGGGGAGGGCTGGTCCTACAAGCTCCTGCTGCCTTATCAGCCTCTCCCCCTTGCCATTGATAAGGTCACATCCCTGCAGGGCAAACAGGAGGCTGGATGCCCAGGGCTTGGTGCCATCAGCCTGGCACTGCAGCAGCCAGGAGATGTGTGAGGAGTGGCATGGCAGGGATGGGGTTGGATTTTGTAACTTTGTAAAAGATTCACCCCTCAGAAATCAACAACTCCCCTTTTCCCACATAATGCTGTATTGTGTTCCAGCAGCAAAATCCACCACGGGACACTGGGCTATTGTCATCTCTCACATGTTGGGTTGTTTGCCTTGTGCTGCTGGAACAAATATCCCTGCTTTGACTTCTGAAAATCACAAAAGAAGGGCTCCTATAACCTCTCATGTTCTTTTCCCCCCCCTTTTTTTCCCCTGTTCCCTATCAGGAAGTTGCTAGAACTGTCCCAGAGCACATTTGCCTTAGAACTTTGCCCTCTTCCTGGAGCTGTAGCAGGGCTCTGTTAAATCCAGGTCAGGAGCAGTTGCTTAATTTTTAAAGCACAATTTCTCTTTGGAGATTTCAGGCTGGAAGCTGCTACATTTTCCAAGAAATTCCCAGATTCAGGTTCAGGTGAAACTGCTGAAGAGGCCTCACTCAGACACTTCAGGTTTTTTGCAGTCATTGAGCTGCTCTTCTGTCCCAATTTGTGTTTATCAGCACAGCAGATAAGGCTTGGGCACTTGTTTAACTCCTCCTGGAAACAAAACTGTTTATTTTCCCAAATTGCTTTGAGTTTTCCTAAAAAAAACCAAACCAGCGCAGAGCTGGAATTGTGAGGATTGCTCAAGATTTTGCATAACTGGTATTGATCACATGTTCCTTTTTCCCCTCAGGGTGCAAACATGGCCCAATCACAAAGAAGGGCTCCTGTGCCCTTTTTCTCTTTTTCCCCTGTTCCCTATCAGCAAGTTGCTAGAGCAACTCCAGAGCACATTTGCCTTAGAACTTTGCCCTCTTCCTGGAGCTTTAACAGGGCTCTGTTAAATCCAGGTCAGGAGCAGTTGCTTAATTCTTAAAGCACAAAATTTCTTTTTGGAGATTTCAGGCTTCAGGCTGGAAGCTGCCACATTTTCCAGGAAATTCCCAGATTCAGGTTCAGGTGAAACTGCTGAAGAGGCCTCACTCAGACACTTCAGGTTTTTTGCAGTCACTGAGCTCTTCTCTCCCAATTTGTGTTTATCAGCACAGCAGATAAGGCTTGGGCACTTGTTTAACTCCTCCTGGAAACAAAACTGTTTATTTTACCAAATTAGCTTTGAGTTTTCCTAAAAAAAATCCAAACCAGCGCAGAGCTGGAATTGTGAGGATTGCTCAAGATTTTGCATAACTGGTATTGATCACATGTTCCTTTTTCCCCTCAGGGTGCAAACATGGCCCAATCACAAAGAAGGGCTCCCATGCCCTTTTTCTCTTTTTCCCCTGTTCGCTATCAGCAAGTTGCTAGAGCAACTCCAGAGCTCATTTGCCTTAGAACTTTGCCCTCTTCCTGGAAATGTAGCAGGGCTCTGTTAAATCCAGGTCAGGAGCAGTTGCTTAATTCTTAAAGCACAGAATTTCTTTTTGGAGATTTCAGGCTTCAGTCTGGGAGCTGCCACATTTTCCAGGAAATTCCCAGATTCAGGTTGAGGTGAAATTGCTGAAGAGGCCTCACTCAGACACTTTTGATTTTTGCAGCCCCTGAGCTGCACAGCAGATGAGGCTTGGACACTTATTTAACTCCTCCTGGAAACAAAACTCTGTTTATTTTCCCAAACCAGCTTTGAGTTTTCCGGGGAAACAGCGCAGAATCGTGAGGATTGCTGGAGATTTTGCACAACTTGGTATTGATCACATGTTCCTTTTTCCCCTCAGGGTGCAAATATGGCCAAACAGATTGGAGCAGCCACATACATCGAATGCTCAGCCTTACAGTCAGAAAACAGTGTCAGAGACATTTTTCACGTCGCCACCCTGGCGTGTGTGAACAAAACAAACAAAAATGTGAAACGAAACAAATCTCAGAGGGCCACAAAGAGGATTTCACACATGCCTGGCAGGCCAGAACTGTCCACGGTGGCCACGGACTTGAGAAAGGACAAAGCAAAGAGCTGCACGGTGATGTGAAGGAGCTGGGGTTTCCTGGAGGAGGAGGAGGAGGAGGAAGATCCAGGAGGGGTTTGGAGCTCGATGAAGTCACAGCCACAGGGTGTTTAATGAGGGCTTTGCCAGTGCTTTCGTGGAGACTTCTCCTGTTGTGTGAGACTGTACTTTAAGGACTGAGCAGCAGGAGGAAAAGGCTCTGAGAGAGGTGGCATCAGGAATTTCTGTTGAAGACAATGCCAAAAAAAAATAAAAATAATAATAATAAAAGGGAAAACGTTTGAATGTGCTGAGAGAGGAGAGGATGATTGGGAAAATAACCCTGCCAAGGAGAGATGTCATGGACACTGCTTGTTTCTTTTTAGTAACGCTCTGCTCCTGGATGCTACCACTTTGATTTCATTCAAATAATACTTTAATGGGATTTTTTTTTTTTTTAATGAAGACATTATTAATACGCCCTTCTCATTAAGGAACTATCCCCGTGACCTTAGAGTTGGTTTTCCAAAGGATTTGATCTCAGTTTTTTATTTTTAAGTAGCTGATTGTGAAAATGGAGAGGATACCGAGGCCTGTTGTGTCACCGAGAGGAGAATTTTGGGGAAGTCTGGAGCTCTCCCTTCCTTGATCCACGGCGGGGATGAAGACAGCTGTTTGAGGATTCCCAGAATTTCCGTGGAAAGGAGATGGATCAGCTTTGGGGGGGGAGGGGAGTTGGGGGCAAAGCAGCCCTGCAGGGCTGTGACTCGGCCGATCCTCGTCGTGCTTGTGATGTGGAGTGGAAATGGTGCCCAGTCCTGGTTGTTCTGTGTGCCCACCTTGCTGTAGGTTCAAGTGGGAGGTGCTGAGAGCTGTGATGGCAAAATGATCCCGTAGTTTCCCCAGCCCTGATCGTTCCTTAAGCCTTACTGCCCACCTGGGGAAGCCCCAAAACCCCACCCCTGGGGTTTCTCCCAGGAGCTGGAGAGAGCCCACCCATGGATCCCGCAGAAATGCTGTTCTGGGATGTGGTTCACTGCAAAAAACAAACCCCACAAATACCCCTCAAAAACCTGCAAATGAGCCAGCAGAGCCTTTTGTGATGCTCCTCCTTTTGGGGTGTGAAGAACTGTGAGGCCTTAAGGGGTCCCCAGTGGGAACTGGATACTGCCCTTAGTTTTATTTTAGGATGAACACAAAAGTATCCAGCCCCCAATCCTGAAATGGGGTGAACTGGTTCAGTCCAATCAATCCCTTTCTGCTGTTGTTACACTGAATTAAATCAGCCTTTCTTTTTTTTTTTTTTCTCAATGGTTTGCAACTCTTCCTGACCCACCAAACTTCTCCCAGAGGAAGGAGACAAAGCTCTGAGCAGGCTGGTTTCTGCTTGTGGAGGACAAGCATTTCATTGCCAAATGGTGATGCTTCATTTTTGAAGTGTTTAAAAAGCTCTGTTCACTCGTGCAAAAAAGGTAAAGATGAACTCATGGTTAAATCTCAGTTCTGTGTGTTCCCAGCACTTTGTTTCATCTGAGAAAAGAAGACAAATCTCACTCCCATTCTGGTTATTTCCCACAAAAAAAAAAAAAAAAAAAGACATTTTTGACCACCATAATAAGCTTTTAACTGATGCAACAGTGCTCTTAGGGCAGTATTACAAAATAGCTGGTAAGTGCTTCTTTCTGTATTTAAATATTGTGGAAAAAATAAGTTATAACTGTTATAAAGCAGGACATTCATTACTTTTTTTTTTTTAATTGTTGAAGTCACTTTGTATGTTTGGTTAATGTTTCTGCAGTATTTATTAAAATACCATTTTTTTCCTTTGAATTAAAAAAAAAAAAAAAAACAACAAAAAAAGGAATTTTCTTGTAGTGGAAAAAGCCTTTGTGTGGTAGTTCATTAATAATGGTGTGTTTTGGGGCATAATTGTGCTGGGGTTTGAGTGGGAATCTTTCTGTGGCAACAGCCTTTTGGGCATTAAATTTTCCACTTTTCTGTGGGTCCCTTCCCAGAGTTGTTTCCCAAAAACGCCAGAGGCAGAGGAGCAAAGCAAACACGTGGGGGTTGCTTTGCTTTGCCTCTCAAAGCTGAATTTTCACATTTTTAAATTCAGCTCTCAGGTCGTTCTTTGCCAGAAAAAACTCATTCCCAGCCGAGGGCTGTTCCTGCTGCTGGCACCGCTGGGAGATCCTTGGAATTCTGAGTCGTCCTGGAATTCCTGCGTCCTGCTGGGACAGGGAACCTGCAGCTCATCCTTGCCTCCAGGGGCTTCTCCTTGTGTCAATCCAGGCAGGAAAGCTTGGAATTGTCTCCCTGTGGTGCTCTCGTCTCAGAGTTCCATCTCAGAATTCCATCTTGGGGTTCTATCGTGGAGTTCCATCAGAATTCCATCTTGGGGTTCCATCTCGGAGTTCCATCTTAGAATTCCATCTTGGAGTTCCTTCTCAGGATTCCATCTCGGGGTTCCGTCTCCAAATTCCATCTCAGGGTTCCATCTCCAAATTCCATCTTGGAGTTCCATCTCAGGGTTCCATCTTGGAGTTCCATCTGCGAATTCCATCTTGGAGTTCCATCTCAGGGTTCCATCTCAGAATTTCATCTTGGGGTTCCATCTCCAAATTCCATCTCGGGGTTCCATCTCAGAATTCCATCTCGGGGTTCCATCTCAGAATTCCATCTTGGGGTTCCATCTCAGAATTCCATCTTGGGGTTCCATCTCCAAATTCCATCTCGGGGTTCCATCTCGGAGTTCCTTCTCGGGGTTCCATCTCGGAGTTCCATCTCGGGGTTCCATCTCGGAATTCCATCTCGGAGTTCCATCTCGGAATTCCATCTCGGAGTTCCTTCTCAGAATTCCATCTCGGGGTTCTGTCTTGGAGTTCTATCTCAGAGTTCCGTCTCCAAATTCCATCTCCGAATTCCATCTTGGGGTTCCATCTCCAAATTCCATCTTGGAGTTCCATCTCCAAATTCCATCTCGGGGTTCCATCTCCAAATTCCATCTTGGAGTTCCATCTCCAAATTCCATCTTGGGGTTCCATCTCCAAATTCCATCTTGGAGTTCCATCTCAGAATTCCATCTCGGGGTTCCATCTCAGAATTCCATCTCAGAGTTCCATCTCGGGGTTCCTTCTTGGCGTTTCATCTTAAAATGGAGTGCCGTCTCGGAGTTCCATCTCGGAATTCCATCTTGGAGTTCCATCTCGGAATTCCCAGCAGTTGCACATCTCCCTGTTCCTTGGGACAGCCCTGCTGTTCCCGATGACCCAGCAGCTCTGTAGGTGCTGTAGTTAACGAGCGAGGGGTTAATTAATTCTCCAAACTCTCCCAATGTCCGTGGCCTTTCCATCTGTGCCGGCTGAGGCTCCTCCACTGCTGGATTGAAACAGCTCCTGGGTCCCTGACCCAAAACTGGGCCAGCAGGAACAGATCCACTCCTCCTTTCTCCTTGGAATCTCTTTCCAGAAGGGATTTTTCCCAATTTGTGCTTCTCTTGGAGGGTTTCTGGCACCTGCAAACGCTGCAGGAGCAGTTTGGTCACTCCTCTTGTCTTCATCCCAACCCTTGTGCACCCACACCAGGCTCCTGCTGCTCCTCCAGGGATCTCACCACAGCTTGAGCTGGGATCTCACCAGCCTGAGCTGCAGGCTGGGCTTTGTGGCTTCTCTGAGCTGCTGTTCCCTGGCTCCTGCTGGGGCTCAGGAACAGAAATGTCTCCAGTTTTGGGATTCCCCCAAATTTTGTAGGGATTTTTGATGCTTCCTGGTGCTCCTGGGTCACTCCCCGGTGTGGCGTGGTCACAACTCAAAAGGACTCTCACACCATCTCCAGAAAGGAAATGAACCCAAATTTAAGGTGCTGCAGTTGGGCTGTTTTGGATATTTAGGGGTTTTTCCACCCAGATTGGTGGTGGTTTCAAGCTCCAAGGGTATTTTGGGACTCCTGGTGGATTTTGGTGGATTTGGGGTCAGGTGCTGGCACTTCTTTGCCTCACCCTCACCTAGCCTCTCCTAAGGAAGGGATTCATTGCTGAAAATCAATTATTAATTCTCAGCTCGTTTAGTTCCTTCCTTCCAAACTCCTTTCTTAGAAGATTTATGAACCTCTTTTTCCAGGGATTCTCCACCTCATCCTGCTCTTGTGCCAGCCTTCCTGAAAAAGCCATGGAGAGGCTGGAGTTGTAGCAGTGGGTGCTGCCAATTTAAAAGCTCAAACAGAAGATTTTGGATTTCTTTTTTTTTATTATTATTATTCCTGCAGCTCCTTCATCTTCCCAGCAGGTCCTGAAGTGTCCAGAATGACCTTGGATCCTGATCCTTGGGATCTGGCCCCAGGAATGTTCTGCCAAGTGGGGTTTTTTTTATCCTCCCTAAATGAGCTCCTGAGGAGGAGAGAAAAGATCTCAGCCAACTTTCCAAAGGATCTGTGAAGAAGGAATTCCAAGTGAGGGAAATGGGGTTTTAGCCCCCCATGGCACAAATTCTGGGATGTTCTGTGCTCCCAAATCTCCTTCCCTTGCAGTTTGCTGTGGAGGCTGGCAAGGAATTCCCTGTTTTCACTGGAAAGGGGATGATAAATCCTTTCAGGATCTTCCTGCTCTGCCATGGTCACCCTGTCCTGCTCTGGAGGTGGCACCAGCACCGGGATCACTCCCATGGGAATGAGGAAGGGATGAGCAAAGCCCCTAAACCAGACTTTAATCCCTGGTTAAACCATCCCTGGGCTCCTTTTCCTGGGAATATCCCCCCTCCGAGCCACTCCTGAGCCTCCAGGTGCCACTTTGGGATAAAAGTTATCATTTGTCTCATTTTAATATCAAATGTGGGGGTGGGGAGGTAGCAGTGACCCGCTGCAGTGTGCATTCCTGAAATAAAGGGGAATTTCAGAGCGTTTGCAATGAAATAATGATGATAATATTTAAATTATCAAATATTTACAGGTAGGGGGGTGAGTTGTGCCTGGGCATGTGGCCTCAGCCTGGATTTTTGAGGGAAAAAAACCCCAAGAAAAGCTTCACCTTCAGTGAAGGAGCAGAAGGATAAATAAACACAAGGGCTGGAATTCCAGGGCTGGAATCCAGCTGGGGCTGGGGGTGTCCTTGGGGCACAGAGGATGCTGAGTCAAGTGCTCTGCCGTGAAACATCAGCAGTGACACCCCTGGGGCACCTTCGGGGAGCTGTGGCAGTCCCGGTGTCACCTCGGAGCTGAGGACAAGGTGACAGTGACAGCAACCGCGGGGAGAAGGGGATGGAGCTACACCAGGAGCTCTCACCCTTTTCCCTGCGACCTCTGTGCCTCCATGGCCTGATCCAGAGCGCTGGGAATGTGTCCCCTTTCCTCGGGAATGTCCCCTTTCCTCGGGAATGTGTCCCCTCTCCTCGGGAATGTCCCCTTTCCTCGGGAATGTGTCCCCTCCTCGGGAATGTCCCTTTTCCTCGGGAATGTCGCCTTTCCTCGGGAATGTGTCCCCTTTCCTCAGGAATGTCCCCTCTCCTCGGGAATGCGCCGCTGGCATGAGCTGCACCATTTTCCACAGAACAAAAGCAGATCGTGGGGGCTGCGGGGCATTTTCTGCCCCCCCAAAATCGGGACCTCCCAAGTCAGGGAGCCGGGCGGTGGCTGTGCCGAGTTTCAGGTTACTCCGAGCAGAGCCATTAACCTCATCCCGGCTGGAATAGCCGCGGGTTGGATCCGGGATTTGCCTGGCAGCGGACGTGACTCGTTCCTTGTCTGGCGTGCAGGGCAACCTCGCCGCAGCGATTCCGTGAGGTGGGGATGGGCACTGCCCTCTGCCCTGCCCTGTCACCTCCTCCGGGCTGGCACAGAAGCACTGGACTGCTGGGGCTCTTCTGCTCAGGTGTTGGGTGCTCTCTGCCCTGCTCAGGAGATGTTTGGTGCCCTCTCCCCTGATCAGGAGATGTTTGGTGCTCTCTGCCCTGCCCAAGGAGGTGTTGGGTGCTCTCTGCCCTGCTCAGGAGATGTTTGATGCCCTCTCCCCTGGTCAAGGAGGTGTTTGGTGCTCTCTCCCCTGATCAGGAGATGTTTGGTGCTCCTCGCCCCATTCAGGAGGTGTTCTGGTGTCCTTTGTTCTGTTTTGGAGGTGTTTTGGTGCTCTTTGTCCTGCTCAGGATGTGTTTGATGCTCCTTGTCCTGCTCATTTTCCATAATGCACAGCAGGAAATGGATGGAGGGATGGAGGGATGGACATGGATGGATGGATGGGTGGATGGAGGGATGGATGGATGGACAGACAGACAGCTCTGCCTCAGGGCTATGAAAACCCCTCCTCCTGCCCAGAGCAGCTGTGGCTGCCCCTGGATCCCTGGAATGTCCCAGGCCAGGTTGGATGGGGCTTGGAGCAGCCTGGGACAGTGGGAGATGTCCCTGCCCGTGGCAGAGGGATGGAAAGGGATGAGCCCATTCCAACCCAAACCACCCCATGATTCCAAAATGCCCTTTCTCCACCTCCATTTTTGTAGTTCTGCCCTTCCCTGACAGATCTGGGATCACCCCCCTGAGCAGACACCCTGGGATGTGCTGGACCTGGGCTGGCACTGCTGCTCCCTGTGCCTTCCCACCCCGAGCTGTGGCATTCCCAGCTCCAGGATCCTTTTCTTGGGAGCTGACAGAGGCTGTTCCACCCCAAACCACCACCCCCAGGTGCTGATGTGCTGCTTTGGGTGATCCCTTCAGTTTTATCTTCCACATGTTCCAGGTTCTCTGCTGCCCAGGGTGCAGCTCTCAGCCTCACACTCAGGGTCCCTCAGCTCTGCACAGAGCAGGGACACAAAACAAATCCTGTTCCTGCTGCACCCCAAGCACAGCCGGGACAAGTGTTCAGCCCCA
The DNA here is from genome assembly GCA_017589585.1 of Phylloscopus whistleri. Classification (NCBI taxonomy): domain Eukaryota; kingdom Metazoa; phylum Chordata; class Aves; order Passeriformes; family Phylloscopidae; genus Phylloscopus; species Phylloscopus whistleri. The sequence continues at coordinate 19,314 of JADMLD010000118.1, forward strand.
AAGCACAAACAGCGGGGGCTGGAGGGAGAAAACAAGAAGGGTGGGACTGCATCACCTGGGGCTGGGACTGGGCAATGAAACCCCAATGTGCAAATGGGCCAGAACTGAGCAAAGGGTGAGACCTCGTGACCATTTGTCCATTCTGTGTCCATTTTGTGTCCATTTTGTGTCCATTTTGTGTCCATTTTGTGACCATTTTGGTTCCACCTTGGGTGCAGCCCTGGCCAGGCCCTGTCCTGCCCAAGGTGCACCCTAAATCCCTTTCAATAAATCTCTGCTTTATTCTCTATCTCTGCCCAGTCCCTGCCCCAGCTCAGCCTTCCCAAGGCACCACGAGCACTCGCCCACGGCTTTTATCACCTCTCTCCCTTTATCCCTTCCTCCTGTGCTCCCATTGTGACCCCAACACCCCCGTGCCAGCCTCTCCGCTCCTCTCCTTCCTGCCACGGGCACGGCTCGGGCAAACACCCCACGGAGCGGAGGACACCGGGGAGATTTGATTTTTCCAGCTGATTTTTTTGGGAGATTTTGGGACGGCGCGGGTGGCGCCTGGTGGCTTTTCCGGAACCGTGCGGGGCTGGGGAGGGCAGCGATGTGTTCGGGGTGTGAGATTTGGGTATTCCTGGCGCTGGAGAGGCTCGGAGGAGGCTCAGCTGGTGTCAGCAGCATTGATGTGCAAAGCAGGGAGCCGGGGCTGCCACCGCAGAGCCCGCAGCTCTCAGGGATGATGCTGCTGCGCACTCCCAGCTCCCTTATTCCTCCCAAACTCCGCGGCGGCGGCAGCAGCAGCATCTGCTCTCAACTCGCCCGAAATCGTGTTTAATAACAAGAAAATCTACTCCGGCCAAATCCCTGTTGGGAGGGCTTTAGCCCGAACAAAAGGCCCCGCTAGCCCTGATTTCCATAACAGATGCAGCATGCGATGCATGACAGCCCAGCGCCGGGGAGCGCCTTTATTCCCCCATCTCCATCTGCAAGCCCCGGCCCTTTCATTGCATTAATTACTCTGCCCGGGCTTTGTGTGGCTCGGGAGGAAAGGGTTTGTGTTTCATGCTACAGTGCCCGTGCTAATGGCTTGGGTTGGGGGGCGCTTTTTTTTTTTTTTTTTTTTTTTTTTTTTTTGCCTGTATTTAATTTTTTTTTTTTTTTTTGCCTTTTCCTTTTCTAATTTTAGCGGTGAAAGGGCGTTCTCCCCCTCCTCCTCGCCTCCGATTTCCCCGCAGATGGCACCGTCGGGGAAAACACCAGCGGCTCCCTGCGGTGCCAAAACTTCTCCTGGCAGGCGGGGCTGGCAGCGGGCAGCCCCGGGAGGCAGCGGGGATCTGCTCCCGGCCAGCCCGGGATGGTCCTGCTCAGCCAAACACCCCCGGGATGCTGCTGCTGGTCCGTCCTCAAACCCACCCCCAGCTCCCGGAGTTTTCAGCCAGGGCAAAGTCTGCCCTTGGAGCAGCCTGGGGTGCTGGGAGGTGTCCCTGCCCATGGAACTGCATGAGCTTTAAGGCCCCTTCCAACCCAAACTTCAAATTTCTTTTTCTTCCTTTCCTTTCCTTTCCTTTCCTTTCCTTTCCTTTCCTTTCCTTTCCTTTCCTTTCCTTTCCTTTCCTTTCCTTTCCTTTCCTTTCCTTTCCTTTCCTTTCCTTTCCTTTCCTTCCCTTTCCTTTCCTTTCCTTTCCTTTCCTTTCCTTTCCTTTCCTTTCCTTTCCTTTCCTTTCCTTTCCTTTCCTTTCCTTTCCTTTCCTTTCCTTTCCTTTCCTTTCCTTTCCTTTCCTTTCCTTTCCTTTCCTTCCCTTCCCTTCCCTTCCCTTCCCTTCCCTTCCCTTCCCTTCCCTTCCCTTCCCTTCCCTTCCCTTCCCTTCCCTTCCCTTCCCTTCCCTTCCCTTCCCTTCCCTTCCCTTCCCTTCCCTTCCCTTCCCTTCCCAGCTGCCCTCAATCCCCTTTTCCCATCTTTTCCTCATTTTTTTTCCCCAATATATTTTGTTTTCTCACCATGGCTACAGCTCTGAGCCATCACTTTTTGAAACCCTCACTGGAGGTCTGAGCGTGAGATTTTTGTGCTCCTGGATCCTTTCCAGCCTTTCCAAGGCATTTCCAAGACGTTCACATTTCCAGCCCTCGGGGATATTAAAAGTAATTCCATTTTTTTTTTTTTTAATTTAATGGCAGAATGGAAAAGGAAAATAACTTTGCAGGGATCATTTGTGCTGTTTGTATCTGCAGCAGATTAATCACAACTCTGGTTTTCTCTCTCACGGCACGAGTTCAGCAGGATCCATCCTTCTCTCACTCCTTGATGCCCAGCAGGAGAATTCCCAGCTGGTTTGGGGGCTGGAGCTTGTCCAGAGAAGGACAACAGACCTTGGGAAGGGTCTGGAGCCAAAGAAAGCCTGAGGAAATAATTGATATATTTATTTTTAAAGGGATGTTCTATCTCTGAGTGATACATGTGTGTATTTAATTCCATACTCAATATATCCACCCCAAGAAGGTGCTGCAGCATCCCCCAAAAAAAGTGACAGCCCTGGAATTCACACCCCTGATGACAGCAAGGAGAAGAAATTCCCCCTACTCTGGTGCACCAGCAGAGGAGGAAATCCCAGGAATTCCCAGTTTCACACCTCGGTTCCCTGCTGGAGTCTCCCAGCATGAGGATTTCACTGGGATAGAGCTCAGCCCTGGGGAAAGGGAAGGGAAGGGAAGGGAAGGGAAGGGAAGGGAAGGGAAGGGAAGGGAAGGGAAGGGAAGGGAAGGGAAGGAAAGGAAAGGAAAGGAAAGGAAAGGAAAGGAAAGGAAAGGAAAGGAAAGGAAAGGAAAGGAAAGGAAAGGAAAGGAAAGGAAAGGAAAGGAAAGGAAAGGAAAGGAAAGGAAAGGAAAGGAAAGGAAAGGAAAGGAAAGGAAAGGAAAGGAAAGGAAAGGAAAGGAAAGGAAAGGAAAGGAATTTGAAGTTTGATTTGGAAGAGACCCCGAAGTTTATCCAGTTGATTCTTGGGATGGGAAATCTGTGGAATGCTGGGACCATCCCAGGGCAGGGAGCAGTGCCCATCCCTCCTGATGATCCCAGTGGCTCCAGAGCAGGTGAGCAGGGATTTCCAAAGGCAGGGAATCGCTTCATGCTCCTCAAATCCCGGGATGAAAAGCCATCCCTGGCTGCTGGGGCACTGATGGGAGGAGCTGCAGGATGCTGGGGAAGCTTTCCATGGATTTAGCATCCTCTTCCCAATTCCTTGTGTTCCCCCAGGCTGGGGTGGAGAGCGCTCAGGGAGCCTCCAGCTGAATTCCTGAGGGGAAGGGGCAGGAGCTGGCTCTGGACACAAAGTTCTGGGAGGAATTGGACCACAGAAATTCCTGGTTTTCCAGTGAGATAGAGCAAAAAAGAAGGAAAATAGAAGGAATGAAGACCTGCAAAAGATCAGCATTAGAAACCTGGGGTTTTTTTCCTTTTTTTCCTCTAATCAGAGGCTCTGAATTCCCAGTAGCAGCTTGCAAAGGGGAATTTTTTTCTCCCAGATTTTGCCTTGTCCAGGAGAACCCCTGCCTCCCACCTTTCCAGAGGCATCTCCTTCCAGGCCTCTCCCAGGGCTTGGAGCAACCTGGGCTGTGGGAGGCGTGGAATTGGATTTCAGATCCCTCCCAACCCAAGCAGCCTGTGATCCTGAAGGCATTTGGGTGCCATTTGTTGGAAACACAGCTCTTCCAGTTGCGTTTTCCACCAGAGCACTGAGGAATCACGCCCTGCATGGAATTCCAGGCCTGGAATCCAGGGCTCAGGGGTTCAGGGATGAGATGGCAGCAGGATTGCTCAAAATGACATCGCTGAAGATGAAAATATTTGCCTTTATCCCCAATTCTCTGGCTGTTGTCACCTCTAAAGCATCTCCAGACGAATGGATATGAGGAATGAGGGAGCCTTTGGAATAAATTCAGCCCTTCAGTCCGCCCCACACGTGTGCTGGGAATTTGATCAGCAGCTCCTTCCCCTCTCCCAAGCTCCTTGTGGCACCTTGGCAGCACCAGGGAAAGCAGGGATTGGTTTTTCTGGTTTATCGACAGCTCTGGGTGTTTTCCCCTCGGATTTGGAGCATCCCAGGGCAGTCAGCAATGCCTGTGGGGTAAATAAAGGAAGGGCAGGTTGGGCGGATCCCTGCTGGGAGAGGTGGGAGAGCCGGAGCCGCGGTTTGGGATTGGGGATGGGCTGAGGGAGCGCAGAGATAAATCAGAGCCAGTTCCCCCGCTCCCTCTGCAAGCTGCTTTTAGGAGCTGGGGCTTTTCCTCAGCCCCTGATCCCGGCAGGGAGATAAAAACGCTGACTCCGTGCTGTGGCTGCTGCTCCCCGATCCATCATTCCTGATTTTCACATTCCTGCAAAAAAAGGGGGAAGCCAGGCCCGGCTTTACCCTTAAATCAGAGCACGGGGTGAGCGAGCAAAGGCTCATCCTGCCCCGCTGGCCGGCCGGGAGCTGCCCCGGGGACGGGGAGAGGCTCAGCCCCAGCCCCGCTGGGATGCAGGATGTGCAGGAGCATCCCTGGGCTCCCTGCTCCAGACTCCGGGGGCTTTAACCCCCATCAAACCCTCCGGGATTGTTTCACCCGGGGCTGATATTGCCGTCTCAACCCCTCCGTCAGGGCTGGAGTGGCTTTGGGGACAAAACCTGGGGGAGCTCCCTGGGTGGCAGAGCCCCGGCGCCTGGCACCTCCCTGCCCCGTGTCCCTTTTCCAGCAGGAAAAGAGGAGAGCAGCACGTTTCCCTGCGGCCAGATGGTCGCTTTCTTCCATCCCTTGTTTAAAAAAAGGCTCTGTTTAACATTCCCGGCAGATGAGGCCGGCGTTTCCCCGTGAGTCACCTCCCGAAGATTAAACAGGGATGGGTGGGAGCCGCAGCAGATGCGGGAGAGATCCCCAGGCAGGGAAGGATCCTGGAAAATAAAATAAAATTTAAAAAAGCAGGATTGGCGTGGCTGCTGGTCCTGGATGCGGCAGGAGCTGCGGGGGAAGCCTCCCTGGGAGGCTGGAGGCGGAGGGAATTCATTGGAATTGGAGGATGCTCTGAAATAGGAGAGGGATTTGAAGCAGGAGAACGCATTAAATGGGGAAAATGGAAAGAGTTCTTAAGGGGAAATGTATTAACGTGGCAGAATGCATCGAGGTGGTGAATAGGAAATAAATGAGGGGCTCTGCACCTGAGGGGGTTTGGGACCTGCTGGTTTATGGGAGGTGTCCCTGCCCATAAAGGGGATGGGTTTAAAATCCCTTCCATCCCAAACCATCGTGGGATTCTGGGATTCTACCATGCAGGAACAGCACCAAACAACTCTTTTTTTCTTCTTCTTCTTCCTTTCCTTTCCTTTCCTTTCCTTTCCTTTCCTTTCCTTTCCTTTCCTTTCCTTTCCTTTCCTTTCCTTTCCTTTCCTTTCCTTTCCTTTCCTTTCCTTTCCTTTCCTTTCCTTTCCTTTCCTTTCCTTTCCTTTCCTTTCCTTTCCTTTCCTTTCCTTTCCTTTCCTTTCCTTTCCTTTCCTTTCCTTTCCTTTCCTTTCCTCTTTTTCTTTTTCTTTTTCTTTTTCTTTTTCTTTTTCTTTTTCTTTTTCTTTTTCTTTTTCTTTTTTTCCCTGTGATGCAGAAGATAAGGAGGATTTCTAAAGGTGTGAAACTCTGGCTGCTTTTCCAGAGCTGGATCTGCTCCCAGCCTGAGCTGGATCCCAGGGATCAAAGGGCAGCATTTCCCATCAGGCAGGGTCAGGAACAAACCCCAGCACAGCCAGGGTTTGTGTGTGATGGTAAAACAAACACATCTCCCTGGCTCCATGCTCCTAAAGTCTCCAGAGAAATGGATCTCCAGGAATTCACTGCCCAGCTCTCCTAAAAAACAAGCATGTGGTGGCCAAACCAGCACATGCCCAGGCTGGAATTTTCTCTGGGAAAGCAGCTCCAAGCCTGGCTCAGCACCCCAGGAATCATTCCCACATCCCCTTAGGAATTTTCCCCAATTCATCAGGGGAATCTCTGAGGAGTTTGAGTTTATTTTGGACTTGTGCATCCTCATGAATTAACCATGGGGCAGGAAAATGTTTGGATGCTGCTAAGTCAGTTGTTAAATGAGAGCTGGAAATTAGAGCTGAGCTGTGTAATTACATTTCTACAGATCTGCATCTCTGCACAACTTTAATGGGCAGATGTCAGGCACGGGCATGGCCAGGATGCATCTGGCTCTGGAAGCTCCAGCAGGAATTAATCCTGATTTATTTTAGCTCCAGAGCAGGGAAAAAGCCATGTTCCTGCTGCAAGAGGTGCTGTCCACAGCAGTGGCCTAACAGGGGTCCCTGTTGACATTCCTGGGAGGGTGAGGAGGGCCACACCCTCGGGCCCAATTAATGAACTCGTAAATGAACCCGTGAGCAGCTGGAATTCAAAGCTGATGGATGCTGCTCTGCCTGGCAGGGTGGGTTTTCCTCTGCCCCAGCCCTGCAGCCCATTTCCCTGCTCCTTTCCCCCAGCACAGGTAGGAAGGAGCTGCTCCAGCTGCACTTCCTGGTGGGCTGCATTTCCCAGGGACGTGGAGATCATTTTTATCTCTCTGTTTACTCACAGCCCCTCCAAAAAAAAAAATCAACATTTCTGGGGCAGCCTGGGCGCCTCCCCAGGCCTGGCTCTGCTGTGTGTGGCCGTGCTCCTGCAGGCACTGAGTGCATTTGGGAAAACCAGACCTTCCCCAGCCCTGCTCTCCCTTAAACATCCCTTGTCCAGGCACAGCCTGGTTGTAAATCAGCAGAGGAGCTGGGGCTCTGCTGCCAGCAGCCTCCCAGAGTCATCCCAGACCTTCAGGGCCAGGAGGGGATGATGCAGTGAGGGGAAAAAAAAAAAAACAGCCAAACCTTCCAGACTCCATTTACTTCCAGCTCCTCCTTTAGCAATGCTGCAGGAGGCTTTTCCCTGCCTGGCACAGCCCACAGGAGCATCCCTGCTGCTGTGGAAAACGGGGATAAATCCCCCTCCTGCTGTGGCAGGACAATAAAATCAGTGCCAGCAGCGCTGTGGGGCAGCCTTGCAGCCAGACACATCTCCGGGAGGGAAGGCAGGTCTGCCCCTCTGTCGTTATCCTTGGTTCCAAGATAACCCTGAGTGCCTGGATTAGTGAGGCTGGGCTGGCTCTGTAGCCTAAAATCAGGCCAAGAACCTGGATTTGGGGGGAATCCATGATTTGGGGTTTGCTCTGGCTCTGGGAAGGGGCCCAGCTCTGACTTTGGATCTCCCTTCCCACTGGGATCCAGCTTTAATCCCTTCATGGAGGATCAGAGGGGCACAGGATGGTTTGGGACCAAGGGACCTTCCAAGGTCATTTGGGGCCCTGGGCAGTGACACTGCCACCAGCCCAGGTTGCTCCAAGCCCCTTCCAACCTGGAATGACAACAGAGGAGCCACATCCATCATCCTCCTTCATTCCATGGAGACCCCACCACCGATGGATGGGCAGCAGCTGGCCGGGAGGGGGCAAAAACGGGGAAAAAAGACAATTTCCTGAAAAAAATAAAAATATTTTGATGTTCTGCTGCTGTTGGAGTGCAAGGAGTCCTCCAGGTACCTTCCAAATTCCTGCTGATCCTCATGGATACGCTCTGGAAGACATGGATGTTGACATGGATGTTGACATGGATATTTCTTGTGCTTTATTTTCTTTTCATTAGATTTGGGATTAAATGTGTGAGATGATATTCTTTGTTTGGACTTAGACGTTTTTATTTTTTTAATCTATATTTCAGTTTTACAGACTGTCAGTTCTCCAGTACCTTTAGTCAATTAATTAAAAATGGGGTCGTATCTTTCTTTTTACAAGGCCTTCTAAGGATAAACTCTCTAATTAAGAAATGATACTTAATTATTTTTAGTTTTAACTTAATAACTAACTGCTTGTGGTTTGCAATGCGGATTTTTTTATCTAATTACAAAATACTATTTAGACTAATGAAGAAGTTGAAAAGGGACTAGCTTTTGCCTTAAAATTTCTATATTGCTTTATATGTATATTTTAAAAACTTTAAACTCTATATTTTAAAACTTTTAACTCAAAGTTTTTCACTGTGTGATATTACGAACTTTTATTTAAACTACACACCTGTAATTTTAGTTTTATCAATTAATTTTGGAAGTTTTCGTCACGGCTTTAGGTTAAATGTGGTATTTTTGGGGGGGTCAGTGCTTATTAGCACAGAAAGTCTGAAATTCACAGTGACCAGGGTTCCTACAGATGTTGATATGGGTGTCACATGGGCGTCATATGGATGTCACATGGATATTCACATGGATGTCACGTGGATGTTCACATGGGTGTCACATGGGTGTCACATGGATGTCACGTGGGTGTTCACATGGGTGTCACATGGGTGTCACATGGGTGTCACATGGATGTCACGTGGGTGTCACGTGGGTGTCACATGGGTGTTTATGTGTAGGATTGGGTCAGGAAATCCCCAAGTGGTTTTTACAGGATTTCTTTGGAAATGACCTTTCCTTGGTGATTCCCACCCTGCCTGAGCTCCTGGAGAGCACTGGAACAGGGAGGGGAAACACCTCCTGAGATCCCACTCCCAGCTGTTCCCATCCTGGTCGGAAAAGTGCAACCTGGAGGTGTCCAAAGCCAGGCTGGGAACAGACTGGGATGGTGGAAGGTGTCCCTGCCAGGCCTGGGGTGGGACAGGATGATCTTCACAATCCCAATCCAAACCTCCCCACCATTCCATAAATAATTCCCTGTTTCTTACACAAGGCACCAAGTGCTGCTTTGGAATCCCTGCAGGGATGGGGACTCCACCACTGCCCTGAGCAGCTCCACCTTTTCCAGGATGAAATTCCTCCCATTATCCCACCCAACCTCCCCTGGCACAACTCGAGGCCATTTCCTCCCTCAATTTTCATTTGGCTCCTTGAATCCTCAATATTCATCCCTGTTAAACACAACCCTTCACATCCCTCTCTCATTCTGTGACTCCCAAGAAGCCCCAGAATCCTTCAGGTTGGAAAAACTCTCTTGAATCATCGAGTCCAACCATTCACCAGCACTGCCAAGGCCACCACTGCCCCACGTCCCCAAGTGCCACATCCACACGGATCTTAAATCCCTGCAGGGATGGGGACTCCACCACTGCCCTGAGCAGCTCCACCTTTTCCAGGAAGAAATTCCTCCCATTATCCCACCCCAATCTCCCCTGACACAACTCGAGGCCGTTCTCTCCTTCTTCACTTTTCATTTTTATTGACACGCAGAGCGTCTATAAATTCACCACACATCCTTTGAAAGATGGAATCATCAATATTCACCTCTGCTAAAACACAAACATTCCCATCCCTCTCTCCCTCTGCATCCCAAATAAATTTCCCAGTTTAGCACCAGGAAACGATCGTGTGGGTGCCTAAAAGGAGAAGGTGCTGATCCTCTGGTTTCATCTTTGGGAGCTGCAGGGCTGAAGGTCGTTCTCAAAGGTCGTTATCAATCGCTGATTAATTAATCAGCCAAGCCATGCACGCAGGCAAAGGTTAACTGAGCACGATTCCCTGCTCTGATTGCACTTAGCAGCTGCTTTAAGCCCAGCCTCGTTAAGCCGGGGCTAATGAAAGGGGAATCTTGGAGCAAGGACAGAGTCAAAGACTCTTCCCTCCGCGGCGTTTTCCCACCAGGCGAAGCCATCCCAGGAGGAAATGCCTGGGAATAATTAATAATTGCCGGGGATATTTTAACTGAATTTCCAAAGCAAACAAACAAACAAACAAACAGATCCTGATTGCCTGGGAGGGGACAGAGGTTGACGGGTTTGGGGGATGTGCTGTGGGGTTTTTTTCCTGAGAATTCCTCTGGTTTTCAGCCCCAGGAATTCCAGCACGTGGAGCAGGTCCGGGATGGTGCCAGGAGCCCGTTCCCTGTTTTCTGCCCATCATTCTGTCAAACAGAACCCAGCAGGAAAAGCAGGAGGGGAATAAAATAGTTTATATCAATATAATCACCATATAATAAATTATAATAATTTATATTATAATAAATAACAATATATTATATAATTATATTATATAATTACATTATAATAATTATTATTTATAGACTATATATTATATATAATAATTATAATTATAATTATTAATTATAGACTATATATTATATATTATATATAGACTATATATAATAATATAAATTATTATTTATAGACTATATATATAGTCTATACTATATATATAGACTATATATTATATATTATATATTATATAGTCTATATTATATATAGGCTATATATAATATATAGACTATATATTATATATATTATATATTTGATATAATATAACAATATAATTATAATATCAATATCCTTTAAAGCTTCCATTTTCCATGGGGTCCATTTTCCATTGGGGTTGGAAGAGACTGTAAGGGAGACCTCCCAATATCCCAGGGCACTCCAGGGATGTGGCAGCCACATCTTCTCTGGGAATCCCATTCCTGTCCCTCCCCTCCTTCACAGGGAAGAATTCCTTCCTAATTTCCCACCTAAATTTCTCCTCTATTAGTTAAAAAAAATAAAATAAAATAAATCTTCCCCCTCTGTCCACAACCCCGCTGTGATTCCAAATCCCACCGGGCTGGGCTTCACCTGGAGCCAGCAGAGCCCGGTGAGCTGTTCTTTTCCTTTCAGCCAGGATTATTTGTCTTCCTCCTTTATTTCACTCCTGCCTAAATGGAATAATCCCTCCCAGAGCCGGGGATTAAAGCTGGGCTGGCAGCGAGGCCTCGACACGAACCAGAGCTCCGGCAAATCCTCCCCACTTGAGACTTGGGAAAGCCAGACCAGACACAAACCTCGGTGGGAATTCCACAGGGGAAAAAGATCTTGTGCTTTCTCAGGGAAAGGAGCTGCTGCGTGACCCCTTAGGACTGGAGTTTCACTCCTCAGAGGAAAAAACTCATTTTCTCCTCTTTTTTTTTTGTTTTTTTTTTTTTGTTTGTTTGGTTGGTTTTTGGGGGGGTTTTTTTTGTGTTTTTGGGGGGGTTTTTTTGTTTGTTTGTTTGTTTTGTTGGGGTTTTTTTGGGTTTGTTTTGTTTTGTTGGGGTTTTTCTGGGTTTGTTTTGTTTTGTTGGGGTTTTTTTGTTTGTTGGTTTGGTTTTTTGTTGTTTTTTTGTTGTTGTTGTTGTTTGTTTGGGTTTTTGTTTGTTTGTTTGTTTGGGGGTTGTTTGTTTGTTTGTTTGTTTTGCCTTCTAGGAAAAATAATGTGAGAGTTTTGCATAAAAAGGCAATAAATGTCAGGATTTCATTGTTGCTGGGATAAAACCCCTCTGGCTGGAACGCTCTGGTGGGGAAAGCTCAAGGGATTTGCACATTCCCATGTGGGCAAAGGGCAAAACGCTGCTCCTGCATGGCCGGGGAGGAGCTGCCTGTGACTCAGCCCTGAACTTTCCCTGTTTGCAGGTGAAAATCCACCCCAGCCTGGGCTGAATCATCCCATTCCCACCCCGAGGCCAGCCCGGGATCTGCCCTGCTGGAAGCACCAGCCTTGAACCTGCAGGGATCTTCTGGGGCCACCGGGAATGGTCCAAACCCACAGATTTTCCTCTGTGTGAGGAAAAACGCCCGACCCTCAGTGCTCAAATATTGGAAAATGAGGTTAAATCCAGGGAAATCCATTTTCTTTCCCAGCTTGGTGGTGTCCCCATGCACATCCTCCTGCTCCTGCTGCTTGGAGCCTTTGGGCCATCCTACAACAAATCCCAAACCCCACAGAGGTGGGTAACAGATTATTGGGGCATCATTCCTGCCCTCCTCTGTTTTCCAGCTCCAATTTACAACTGTCAATATTTCAAATTAGGAAATTTTAAATATTTTAAATTAGAAAAACTCCAACAGTTACAGCAAAGGGTTTGATCCCAAACTGGGAGTGGTGCTGGCTGGAAATGCTTGGGAGTTTTGGCATTCTGCTTTGGGAAAGCTCAGGGATTTTGTTTTTTTTTCTTCCCCAAGCCACCAGAATTCCCATTTTAAAGTGTCTAGGGATCTTCTGCTGCTAGCAGCTTTCCCAGGATAACTCAATTCTGGACCTGGAGAACTGCAGCCACCAGGAACTGGTTCAGGAATTAAATCCAGAATTAATATGTTTATAAAGATCTTTGAAAACAAAGCTGAGCTCTGCTGTGGTCAAATAGCACCAGCTTTGCTGATGAAAAGTGCTTAAACACACCCCAAGTCAGGTTTAGCACCAAATAAGCCAGAGAGGGAGGGGGTTAATTGGAATTTTAGGGATGGAATGGGATGCTGGGGGCAGAAAAGAACTGGAAGCACCAAACCCTGCCTGGAAAAGGCTCCTGAGCCCATCTGAATCCCGTGGGATGGTCCAGCTCTTTTAAACCTCACAAAAACTGATGCTGGGATTTGCTCTTTGCAGAGCCCCAGCTGAGGCTTTGCCAAGCCGGGCTCAGCTGCACCGAGCCCAGCCTGGGGAGCTGCTCAGACACATCCCAGCAAAGCTCCCTCATCAAACCAACCCTGGAGCAGCTGGGTGGGAATTCCAGCGGGGTGGGAGCCCCTGATTAGCGATGGATGAACCTGGATAAATTCCTCTCCTTTTGGCAGCAGCTTTCCCAGATTCAACCTCCGGCTCAGCCGTCGCCAGCTGGGACTTCCATTGAAATTCAGTGCAGGGATATGATGTAAAAATACATACATATGATCTAAAAAATCCAAAGTTTTTGCCCCAAACCCTCCCTTTTCCATCGGGAGCACCACGGGGAAGCCACCAAGGGGGATAAATTCTGTTTTTCCTGGCGGAGATGTCTCCCTGTGTAGAATTGCAGGGTGTTATCAGGGCACATTTATCCCCGTGGGAAGGCTGGAATTATTTTTGTTCCAACCCGCTCATTACCTGGGAGAGAATTTGGGGGAATGTTGCTGCTGCTGCTGAGGAGGGCTCTGGATCTGTGGCTGTCAGAACAGCATCTAAACAAAAGGAATTGTGAGCTAACGTTGCTTTGGTTAAGCGGAGTTGAATTGTTCTCGTGAAATGTTTTTATTCCATTTTTGCCCTCAAGTGGGAACGTTTGTTTTCCATCTCCTGCTATTTTCCTCCATCATTTCATTCCATTCTGATATTTAAATGTGTATTTGCAGCTCTGCTGTGATTTCCACCTCGAGTCAGCTTTTCATTGGCCTCCTCCTCTCAAGTGCTGTCAAATCACCACAAATTGGAGCCTTCAAAAGCGCTCGGTCAGGAAAGAGATTGAATCCTTCATTCCAAAGCCTTCCCAGAGAGAAGGAATATTTCCATCTCTCAGCAGAGCCTCTGCTTCCCACCTGCCCTCGAGCTGCAGCAGAGAGACCTCCAGAGATGTTTTTGTTTTTAGAGAGAGGGAGGGTGAAGGATGCAAAAACGTTCAGCTGCGAGCAGGAGGGATTGATCCGGAGGTGTTGATGCTGCCCCGAGTGAAGAGCTTTGTTTTTCCCTCCTCTCCATGCCTGTGATCCCGGCTCCTCTCCTCAAGGACAAATCCTTTAATTGTGAGCAGGGAACTGGCGTCATCTCCTCGTTAGAAACCAACTGCAGCTGAAAACGAGCCAGGGGAGAAAAAAAAAGCAAAAACAAAAACAAAAAACAAACCAACAAAAAGGAAAAATAAAACCCAACAACAACAAGAATTTCAAGGCTGCAGTTTAAAATGGGAGCAGGTTCTCCTTGAGTTGCTGATGTGGAGACACCTCCCCTTATCAGCATTCCATGATCCATAAATCCATGATTCCATAAATCTCCCTGAGCAGGCAGGGTTGGGAGCTCAAGAAAGGATCTGAAAGGAGCATTTCCTTGGGTTGTTCCCTTGGAAGCCCCTGAGCAGGAGCCTTTGTGCTGCTGAAGGAATCTCCATCAGATCCTGGTGATTTGGGAGTTTGGAAGCTCAGCCAACTCAGACAGGGCAAACCAGAGCCAGGGAATTCTCGGGAGCAGTCACACACTTATCTCTGTTTACTGTGACTTTGGGAGTGCCAGACACCTTTGTTCCCCCAAAAAACCTCAAATCCAAACAGAGCTGGACACCTGGAGAGAGCTTTGCCTCCCCTGGGAGGTGACCAGGTCAAGATCTGTGTGTGGAGGGTCCTTCAAACACGCTGGGCTCCAGGAAAAGCCAGGATTCCTCCTGGGGAGTTATCACTTCCAGCCTGACCCTGATCTGCTTCTCCCTGCAGGAGGTGTCAGCACTGGCATTTTATCTGGATTCCAACCTGGAGTGTGAGGATGTGCAAGAATTCCATCCCTGAGGAGAAGATGTCTGGTGGGAAGGGATGCCCCGGGAGGAGCTGCTGGAATTCCTGGAGCTCAGCTCCCATCCCAGAGGGTTTTCCCATTGGGAAAGGGATTTTGGGGAGCCATTCCTGTTCTCCAAGGCAGGACACCTGGGGTGGTGCTATTCCTCTTGTTCGTTCCCCCATTCCAATGATCCATCCTGCGGGAATTTAAAGTTTTCCTTGAAATTTTAAACCATTTGATTCATCTGCCCAAATGTTCTTCCTGTCTTTTCTCCCACATGGACGAGCTGGGAATGTTCCCCTGGAGAAGGGAAAGATCCAGGGAGAGCTCAGAGCCCCTGGCAGGGCCTGAAGGGGCTCCAGGAGAGCTGGAGAGGGACTGGGGACAAGGGCTGGAGGGACAGGACACAGGGAACGGCTCCCACTGCCAGAGGGCAGGGCTGGCTGGGAGATTGGGAATTGGGAATTCCTGGCTGGAATGGAATTCCCAGAGCAGCTGTGGCTGCCCCTGGAGCCCTGGCAGTGCCCAAGGCCAGGCTGGATGGAGCAGTCTGGGATGGTGGGAGGTGTCCCTGCCCATGGCAGGGGTGGATTGGGATGGGCTTTAAGCTCCTTTCCAACCCAAACTATCCCATGATTCCCTGATTCTCTGATTCCATGATTCCATTATTCCCTGATTCTGTGATTCCATGGTTCGATGGTTCCACGGTTCCACGATTCCCTGATTTCCTGATTCCATGGTTCCATGAATGCTTGGGTTCTCCTGGCTGTGTGGGCTACAGGGGGATATTATGCATAAAAATCCTTTTATAGGATTAAAACCAAAATAGGAATCGGGATAGAAACGTAGAAATAATGGCGTTGTTTGGGATGGCTTTTGATGCCACACCAAGACAACATTTATCATTATTATTATTATTATTATTATTATTATTATTATTATTATTATTTTCTCCTGGCAATCCCAGGGGTGTTTGGGGCTGAACAGTTGTGGGTATTCCGTGTTGGGATTAAAACAGCATCAACCCCAAAAGTGCAAAGAATTATTCAGAGAACCAATCTCCAGCCAAGGAGGGCAATTTGAATGCGGAATTATCTCATTATCACCCAAATTTAACAAAAAGGCAGCAAAGCTGAGTGGGTTTCCTCTCCTTGGGGCTGTGCAAAGGCTCTTTTTTTATCCATCTTGGCTCAGCTGGGATGGTTTATCCCAGGGAAAAACGCGACTTCAGCCAAGTTTTGGCTCAGGCTGTGACACCCCTTTCCCTCACACCCCCGTTTCCAGCTCACCAGGAGCAGGCAGCAGTTTTTCTGAGCTCCGTTCCCACATCCTTCCCAGCTCCTCCTGCCCCAATTAGTGAAGGATTGATTAGCTGTGATGCCTTTGCCTGTCCCTTGTCCCGGAAGCCGTGGCTGGACACGGAGCAACTGCCACCATGGGAGGTCCCACCACGGGGTGGGACCTTTTCCATGAGGACCCCCCACGCTTCCCCTGCAGTCTGGAATATTTTGGGAGGTCTGTGAAGCCTTGAGCAGCCCTGAGCTCCTTCATCCTTTAGCCACGGGGTGAAATGTGGGAAAAGGAGAGAAATAAAGGTTCTCTTTGGGATTTGTGGGTCAGAGGAGCCTTGTTTTTCCCAGGAAAACCACAAAACTGGTTGGCCAATGGGATTTTCCAGAGGTGGAAAGGATGGACATTATGGTTCTCTCATCCAGGTGGAGAGTGGGAAAGCCTGCCTGGTGAATTGAGCTTAAATTTGGGCTGAAAATCTCTATTTTAGAGCAAAAAACCAGGCCAAATTCACTGGAGAATTGAGCCAGGGCCTCATGATTGAGGACAAATGTCACCAGAACGTGCCCAGATCCCAAACCCAGCCATCAGATTTTGTTCTTCCCGCTCCCAACCCTCCTCAGGAGGGATTCCCACGTCCAGCATCCCTCCCAAATCCCAGAGCCCTCACCCAGCAGAGCATTTCCTGGGAAATGGGCGGCCAGGAAATCAAATCCCTGAAAATCCCAGGCTTCAGGATGTGGTGGGAGGGAACTGCTGACCTTTCCTGGGAGCCCCGGCTCAGAGCAGGATTTAGGGAAGTTTAAAAGCAAAGCCCCGGCTCCGGGATGGATCAGTTTTTAATCCCTTGGGGTCTCTGGGACACAAATGGAAGAGAGAGATTGGAAAAGAGGGATGAAAGCCCCGTTTTGCCAGGGGCAGAGGGGTTTATCAGCCTTGCCCAGCTGAGCCAGGCTTAGATTAAAAATGATCTGAGGGAAAACAGGGGCTGGCTGCAGCCAGGAGCCCCTTCCAGGATAATTACAAAGAGCATTTCCACCACGGGGCAGCTGCAAAGGGTTTGAGCTGAACGAAGGGCCTGTCCACCCCCAGGACAGGAATAATTATTCAGGAAGGAAACTGAAAAAAAGGAAATTGCACATCCATTGCATTTCCCTAATCCCACGATTCCCTAGCAGGACACTCTCCTTGGCTTTTCCAGCCCCTTCCAACGTAGTTTTCTTTTGTTTCCATATGAGATGTTCCCGAGAAAAATCAGGAACTGGGGCTTGGGTGCTTTTTTTTTTGGCTCAGTTTTTTAAGAGCAGAGCGCCCCCAGCTCTCAGAATCCCCTGGAATGGGAGCTGTCCAAAGGGACAGCAAAACCTGAGGGCTCAAATTAATGATAAATTCGTGGATTACCCTCTCAACCCCCAAAGATTTTACCAGCCCGAGAAAGTCAACAAAGAGAAAGATGTCAAAATACAGTGAAAATAAAACTGCAAGAGGAGAGGGACCTACACTCCTTTTTTTCCTGTGTATTTTTGGAATTTTTTGGAGTCCAAAAAATTTTTTTTGCTCAATTTTTAAGAGATCCTTCACCTTTATTTGCTCCACAGCACAAAAGGATCTGGTTTGGAGCAGCCTGGGATAGTGGGAAGTGTCCCTGCCCATGGAAGGGGTGGAATGGGATGGGTTTAAGGTTTTCCGTGTATTTTCCCTGTTAAATAAAGTGACCACGCTGGTGGAGGGGAAGAACCCTCATCATTCTGCCTTCCTAGGATCAGGCAAAGCCTTGGGAAAACCCAGCCAGGTGGGCTCTGCAGGCTGGCACAGAGGTTTAGAACCTGTTTTACAGGAATTTGGGAAGCAGGGACTCCCACCAGCACAGATCCCACGGGAGCTGCTCCTTCCTGGCTTCCCAGATTTCACCTGTGCTGCAGCAAGAGGGACATCCCTGGAATTCCAAGGGAGCCAGGTGGGCTCTGCAGGCTGGCACAGGGGTAGTGTCCCACCCCTGGAAGTGCCCCAGACCAGGTTGGATGGGGTTTGGAGCACCCTGGGATAGCGGAAGGTGAAACTGCCCAGAGAGGTGGATTGGGATAATCCTTAATGTCCTTCCCAACCCAAACCATTTGGGATTCTGGAATTCTATGAGGTTTCCCAATGACCTCATCCCTGGATGCAGATCCCAGCAGATCCAGGTGGGTGGGAGGATGGGATTGTGGATGTGCTTGGCAAAATGGGAATGTCCTGCTTTTTCTCCCAGGAATGAGAGATTGGATGTCCCACTGCCAGACCAGGTGTGGCTTTGGAGTCTCAGCTCTGGCAGCTGCTCCACAACACTCTTGGGCACAGGGGTTGATTTTTTGGGATGTCATGTGCAGGGCCAGGAGTGGGACTGGGTGATCCTTGTGGATCTCTTCCAACTCTGAGTATTTTATGATCCCAGTGTGGGTTTGGGGGTCTCTGCACACCTGGGAGGCTCTGGCAAACAATAAAACCTGCCCCAAAAGCTGGAAAACCTCACAGGAAAGGAAATGACAGCATCCCCACCACGGAGAGCTAAAATAACTCCGGGCAGGAAACCTCCTGGAGTGGCTGCACCTGGAAGAACATTGTCCTTAGGGGGAATTGTTCCCACCTGGAAGAACATTGTCCTTAGGGGACATTCCCATGTTGGATGAATGGAGCTGGTGCCCGGAATGGGATCACCTGGCCAGGGGGTGCAAGAAATCCCTGCGGGATTGCCAAGAGCTGGAGGTAAATTCTGAATGCACAGTCCATAATATTCCCTCCCAGCTGGCAGGAATTGTTTATTCTCCCTGAGTGCAGGCTGGGGGGGAATATTTGATTGATTTATTTATTGGTGTTTTTATTACTGGCACACAAATCCTGGAGGGATCTGATGGCCCCACAGCTATTCCTATTCCTATTCCTATTCCTATTCCTATTCCTATTCCTATTCCTATTCCTATTCCTACCCACCTTCCACTGGTTTACACCTGGAAAAGCAGAGGGCAGAGGTGATTAGGGAATTCATCAGGGGAATGGCGAGGAGCTGTTGAGGAATGGGGATGGAAGCACTTTCAGCAATCCCAGGGCTTTGCATCCAGCCAGGAATTCAGGGCAGAGCTGGAGATTTGCCCATGGAGAAGTGATGGCACCACCAGTGATGTTTCCAGGCTGCCCTCCCTCCCTTCCTTGGGATATATTCCCACCTGGAGAGGGCCTTTCCCGTCCTTCCCTGTCCGTGAGCTCGTGCCCCTGGGAATTAATCAGCACTGGGAATTAATCAACAGCAATCTTCAAATCCAGCACTGGAGTCAGCTGCTGCAATTAATTGGCTGAGTTCCTTAATCCTGCCTGAAGTCCCTAATGATCCTGAGCTCCATTGGAATTCCAGGGATGTCCCTCTTGCTGCAGCACAGGTGAAATCTGGGAAGCCAGGAAGGAGCAGCTGTGGTGGGATCTGTGCTGGTGGGAATCTCTGCTTCCCAAACTCTCATAAAACAGATTCTGAACCCCTGCAGAGCCCACCTGGCTGGGTTTTCCTGATCCTAGGAAGGCAGAATGATGAGGGTTCTTCCCCTCCACCAGCGTGGTCACTTTATTTAACAGGAAAAATACATGGAAAACCTCCTTTTCCCAGGATTTCTGTTTCATAGCTCCTGCTTTATGGAGCTGTTATTTTAACTCTGCTTTCCCCCTCCTTTTATTTGCCATTGTGTTGGTTTATTGTGGGATTATTTCCCACCTGAAGCCGATTCTGCCCAAGGCTTTTCCTGGCTCGGGTAATTCCTGTGGCTCTGCCCTGAGGGAAAACTCCCAGCACAAACAAGGATTGATTTATTCAACAACATTTACCGGGTTTGCTGCGCTGCAAATGTGGGGCTGAGAGATCCTGGAGCTGCCCCAATGAGGGAAAATCCTGGAATTTCTGCACGGGGAGGTGAGCCAGGATGTGCAGGGCCTGATGGGAATGGGATGCTGAAATAGGATAAGTGGGGGGAAAATGAGAAGGACCCAGAGGATGGGGAGAGATGGGATTTTGGGAAGGAATTCCCAGAGGAGCTGTGGCTGCCCCTGGATCCCTGGAAGTGTCCAAGGCCAGGTTGGATGGGGCTTGGAGCAGCCTGGGATGTGGGAGGTGCCCCATGGATGGGGTGGGATGGGGTTTAAGGTCCAGGGGATGACTGGGAGCTGAATCCTCACAGAACCCACATCTTTATTCCAAGAACTGCTGGAAAACTGCTCAGCACCTCCCAGCCGTGTTTAACTGAGCTCTGTCCTTACTGAGCCGTGCTCAAACCCCAGCCTGGCTCAGCCGGGGATGAAAGCCCAACATCTGCAATGCAAATCACCGAGTCTCAGCCCTAAACTGAGGCTCAGGGAGGTGGAATGAGATTTTTTTCCCCCATTATTTTTTTAATCCAGTATTTTCTTAGCTGGGAAGCCGAGCTGCCAACAGCCCCGACCCTCTGGGGTGGGTAAAACCTCACTCAGAAGTGCAACGATCCCACTTTTATTTATTTATGGCTAAAAGTCCCATCTCCACGAGCTCCTGGTGCCTCAATCCCAAAACAACAGATCCCAATTAGAGCTGAGGGTGTTGCCCAGCTCCTCCTGCCTCCCTCAGGTGGCTGAAATCCCAGGTTTTCTGCCCACACGCTGGGTTATTTTTTTAAAAAAAAAACAAACTTATTTGCTATTGCACTTCTCTGGATTTAATGGGATGATGCTGAGCCCTGGGAAAGCCAGCATTGGGAATGAGCCTCTGCTCCAGGGAATCTCTGCTCCCACCTCTACCTGCCACAGCTTTTCCCCTAAAAAAGCCTTCCCACAAAATGGCTCAGCTGCTGAAAACCCAATAAATTCCCAAACCTTCCCCACAGGCTCGGGGTTGTGTTGGTGTCAGGATTCTGGTTTCATCCTGGACGTGTATTTATTAACTCTCCTGCTTAATTACTCCTCAGCCAGGGTGGTTTTTTCCCAGCTCTCCAGAGGCAGGCAGAGCACAGGGGGATGGCCAGCAGCTCTTCCCAGCTGTGCTCCCTGCCTGCTTCCAGATGTGCAAATAAAGGAAATGCTGAGGGGCAAGGTGCTGTCCTAGCACAGAGGAAATGAGATTTCAAAATGAAATTTAATTTAATTAAAGGCACGTCCTGTTTCCCAAACCTCACCCAGGCCCTTCCATCAGCCAGCACCAAAATCAATGTTGGCATTTCCAACCTGGCTTCATCTGAAAGATTCTGGGGCTGGATAAAAGATGGGGGGGAAAAAAAAAATAAATTTGTGGTGCCATTTGAAGCTGATTTATTTTAATGAGATGCCTACAAGTGCTCCTTGCATCTCCTGAGGATAGCCAAGTGTCAGGATAATGATGCTGCGTGCACACGGAGATGATTCCTCAGATTTCACACCCTCGTGGTGGTGAAAGTCCCTGTGGAAGAGTGGGAAGAGGAGAAAAAAACCCCCCAGGGATTTGTGGAGCAGGAGAAATCCACGCTGCTGCACCGGGCCCAGCTCCCAAATCTCGCTCCTGCAGCCAGGAACATAAAACCTGGCAGGGAACCACATTAAAAAAAAAAAAAATTTATATTTATATTTATGTATATCAGAGCTGCCTGGAAATGTCAGGAACAAAATCCAGAGGAGGGCAGGGGCAGGCAGGGAGGTGGAGGCAAGGAACGAGGCAGGAGCCAGCCCCGAGGGGGACACAGGGAAATGAGAATTTGCCACCCAGAGCACCTCAAAACATGGACCAGATGCAGCTTTAGGGACTCCCAACAAACCCTTTAGACTCTTAAATCCCATTTTTTTTTCGCCCCCCACTTCATCTGTTTGGAAACCTCAGTGTTGGGGAAAGAAAAAAAAATTAAAAACAATTAAAAACAAACCCCAAACAAACAAAACAACAACAACAACAAAAAAACCACACAAACAAACAAACAAAAAACCCACAAAAAACCAAAAAAAAACCACAAAAAACCCACAAAAAAATAACAAAAATACTACAAAAACCCAAAACAACAACAAAAAATAAAATAAATAAATAAACCCAAACAAAAACAAACAAAAACACAAAAAACACACACAAAAAACCACAAAAAACCCCAAACAAACAAACAAAAAAAAACCACAAACAAAAAAAAAAACCAAAAAAACCCAAACAAACAAACAAAAAAGCCTGCTGTAATTCTATCCCGTGGTTATTCCCTGTGAACAATCCCCTGCGTGGATTTTTATCTTCCGGGATTTCTTGGTGGGGAATTCAAAGCCCGAGGAGGAGGAGGAGGAGGAATCCCCTTCCAGTCCTTCCCAGTGGCTGCAGCGCTGCTGGAGGTGGCCGTGCTTTAAAGCAGGATATTCCTCCAGGAAAAAAAAAAAAAAAAAAAGGCTGGAATTGCCTCCATCCGAGGGGAAAAGTAATCCCAGGCACCCCAGGCAGAACGCCCCGGTGCGCCATCCCTCCGTTGCCATGGATATCTCCCCAAAATCCCGGGCAAAAAAGGCAATTAGGCCATCGCCATCCCTCTAATTGCCTGGATTGCTTCCAGAGGCGCTCTCCCCACTTTTCCAGAGGGGATTTTCCAGCCGTTTTCCAGCATCCTGCCCCCTTTTCCCAACTTTTTTCTTTTTTTTTTTTGACAGCTCCCTCCCCACCAGGAGCCCCCGGGACAAACCAGGTGACAGATGCTGCAATCAAGCTGCTCCTTAATTAGCCAGGAGCGGGAGGCGCTCATTCAGAAAAATGTGGATGTTCCCAGCAGGGCCCAGGCGTGCTGCCTTTAATCCCGGGGTTAAATTCCGGGCTCCGAGCCAGGCTGTAATAGCTGCGGACCGGGATGGCACCGGGATCGTTCCCGGCTGCACCTGGGGATGCTCAGGTGGCTCCACACGGAGGCTCTGGAAGCAGGAGAAAAGCAGGATAACACCAAAAAATCCCGAGCCCACCTGATTTTGGAACCCCCAAAAGATTTTGGAACCCCCCAAAGTCAGGGATGAGCACCTGGGGATGCTCAGGTGACTCCACATGGACCCAGGCGAGGTTCTGGAAGCAGGAGAAAAGCAGGATAACACCAAAAAATCCCGAGCCCACCTGATTTTGGAACCCCCAAAACCAGGGATGAGCACCTGGGGATGCTCAGGTGGCTCTGGAAGCAGGAGAAAAGTGGGATAACACCAAAAAATCCCGAGCCCACCTGATTTTGGAACTCCCAAAGTCAGGGATGAGCACCTGGGGATGCTCAAGTGGCTCTGGAAGCAGGAGAAAAGCAGGATAACACCAAAAAATCCTGAGCCCACCTGATTTTGGAATCCCCAAAACCAGGGATGGAGGCAGCGCCTTCCCACCCTCCAGGGGTTTATTCCTGCTGGAGAAAATTCCCCTTTTTTAGCTCGTTGAGGGTTAACCCAGCCCGGGAAAAGGGATTGGAAGTGGAGCAAGGGGAGGATGGTAAAAAAAAAAGCAAAAAACCACAAAAAACCAAAACCAAACCAAACCAAAAAAAACCCCACAAAACCCCACAAAAAAACCCCAAAACAAACAAAAAAAACCCACAAAAAAACCCCAAAACCCCCCCAAAAAACCACAAAAAAACCCCAAACAAAAACCAAATAAACAAAAAACCCAAACAAACAAAAAAAAAAACCCAAACAAACAACAACAACAAAAAACCCAAAACCACCACAACCAAACAAAACCTTGGAATTTCCACTCTCTCCCATGGTGCCGGGGAGAAAAGCACCTCCTTTTCCTAAGGCCTGGTTTTATTGGGATTTTAACGAGCATTTGCCTTTGAGGCTGGGCGGGCTGTCAGGGCATCAAATATTCCAGGCAGCTCATTTGAAGGGAATTTCGGGATTTTTTTTACATTTTTATTTTTTCCAAAGGAGACTTTGATGATCAGAGTTCAGCATCCCTTTCAAAGAGCCGGGACTTTGGTGACTCCTGGCTGCTTTCCCTGCCGGCACAATTCCTCCGGATTTTGGGGCTGGAAGGTTAAAAACGCTCCTGGCACCAGAGGAAATGCAATTTATTATTATTATATCAGCAATTCAGGGCGTGAATTTATTAAAAATGAAATGATCCCGGGGTGTTTAACATTCCAATTTCCAAATCCATCACAAAACCTTCTGTGAAATTCCCTTCCCTCCCACATTTCCCCCCTGGGGGTGACCAGGGAAGAGGGACCTTGGGGGTTTTTGGAGGGAATTTTTCTGTGAAGTGTTTGGGAATGGTTTTGAGGAATTTTTTTTCCCCCACTCTGGGATTTGGGATGCAGTGCCTGCCTAGCTCAGATTCCCTGCTCTTCCCTTGGAGCTCCCAAGCTGGAGCACATGGACAAGGAGTATCCCAAATCCAGCTGGTATCATTCTAGTACCAAAAAAATCAAATAAAATTTATTATTTGGGGCTCACTTGTGGGTGAAAAATGAGGTTTTGAGGGAAGTCTCCACCTGAGAATTCCCCAGGAAATGGGGAACAGGGATGGAGCCAGGGATGTGCCAAGGGGAGCAAGAAAAGCAGGAGATTTTCCTGGAATTCCCCCAGGAAATGCGGAACAGGGATGTGCTGAGGGGAGCAGGAAAAGCAGGAGATTTTCCTGGAATTCCCCCAGGAAATGCGGAACAGGGATGTGCTGAGGGGAGCAGGAAAAGCAGATTTCCCTGGAATTCCCCCAGGAAATGGGGAGCAGGAATGTGCTGAGGGGAGCAGGAAAAGCAGATTTTCCTGGAAATCCCCCAGGAAATAGGGAGCAGGGATGTGTTGAGGGAAGCAAGGAGGAGCAGGAGTTTTTCCTGGAATTCCCCCAGGAAATGGGGAACAGGGATGTGCTGAGGGGAGCAGAAAAGCAGGAGATTTTCCTGGAATTTTCCTTCCAAACCTGAACTGGGGGAATTACAAAAGGAATTTTTGGGAAATCACCTCCACGGACAAATCCAGCCTCCCACCGTCCCAGCTTGCTCCAAACCCAGCCTTGGACAATTCCAAGATCTGTTTTTTTGGGACAAAGCCCCGGTGGGTGCTCACCTGCCACCTCAGCCTGTGTGCAATTAGAGGGAACGGGGAAAATAATCTGCTCTCCCGAATGGAAAGCTGCTCCTAATGAGAGGTCTCCTGGAAACAGGGAATTTCCTGGTGTTTATTGATGAGCGATGATGATGGGGAAACACGAGCTCCCCTCCCTCACCCCTGTGACAGCAGCTGCCCGTCAGGAATAATGAGAACTCGGGAATAAATCAGAATGCAAATCCACCCGGCACGGGATGCAGCCCATCCTCTGGAATGAGATGCTCTTGTTTAAAATAACAACTCCACAAGGATCCATAATGAGTAATTCCTGTGAAATCCTCTCCATTTTCCTTTTTTTTTGTTTCCTGGCCTCGGGATTCTTCCTTTTTTTCAAATTAAAACCTTTCATTCCTTCAGATCCTTCTATCCCAAATGCCTGGGACAGTTTTTTTCCAGTGGGTTAAGGAGATGAGGGGTGAATTTTCCATGGATTTGTGGCATGGTGGGCATTGGTAGAGTTTCGTTGATGTTCTCCTTGGGTTTTTTGGGGATCAGTTTGCTTGGAAATGCCAGGAAAGAGGGATGAGATCCCCCTGATCCTCCTTTTCTCCAGGCTGAGCCCTCCCAGCTCCTTCCAGCCCCTTTCCAGCAGGAAAAGGGATCCAAGGAAACAAGGAAGAGGCGGAGGGAAGTGACTTTAATAAAATTTAATTTCTTTTTTTCGGATTTATTTTTATTTTAATTTTTTATTTAATTTTATCGAATTTTAATTTATTTTTTCTAATTTAATTTTTTAAATCATTATTTAATTTTATTTAATTTTAATCTATTTTTCTAATTTAATTTTTTATTTTTTAAAATTTTTATTTAATTTTATTTAATTTTAATTTATTTTTTCTAATTTAAATTTTTATATTTAACAATTTTTATTTAATTTTATTGAATTTTAATTTATTTTTCTATTTTAAATTTTTTTTTTTAACAATTTTTATTTAATTTTATTAAATTTTAATTTATTTTTTCTAATTTTTTATTTAATTTAAATAAATTTTAGATTTATTTTAATAAACATGGGCTCAATTTGTATTTTTTCCTCATATTTCCACTCAGGGGTAGAAACTGGGAACAGGCCCCTCCCACAGCTCTGATATTAAAGGAAATATCCTCAGATTTCTCTTTCAGCCGAGTAATTTGGGATAATTTGAAATATCTTCTCGGAGATGGCTGTTAACAACTGCAATTCTTCTCCTGGCTTTCAAGTGAGCAGTGAGTGTTCCTAATGCCTGCCAAGGAAATCACATCCCCAGCAGCATTTGGAAAATAGCTGGGGAGAACAATTTGTGTCGATGATTTCCTGCCATTTTTCCCTTTTTTTTCTTTTTTTTCTTTTTTCTTTTCCCTCTCCCCCCTCAATTTTTCAATCGGATCCTTTCCTACAACGTTATTACAGGGAACTCAAACACCGTGAGGAATTCGCTCCAGAGGAATTGCAGGGAGGCTGTAATCAAGGAATTTGCTCTATCTGGGGATGAGGGCTGCTGGTGAAGTTAGAATAATTTTTTTTTCCCCTGGTTTTTATTTGATGTTTGCAGAGATATTGATGGCTGGGTGATAAGGGGGTACCAGTTCTCCCCCCTCGCTGCATGTCCAGCTGAAATCCCAGTTTCCACCCCCAAATATACAAATTATTCCATTTAAATACATAAAAAGATGGAAGGAGGCACGGAACTGTTTGCAGGTTCAGGACTGGAGAGATTTGCAATTGAAAAAAGGATAAAAAAAAAACAAACAAAAAAAAAAACAGAGAGGAAAAGCAACCAGAGCCATTCCATGGCCAGGCTGGGGCTGATTTTTCCAGCCTCTGCTCATTATGGGGTGGTTCCCTACGCAGGGATGAGTCCAGGCTTTGTTCCCAAGCTCCTCTCCACAAAACAACGACCCCACTGCCCTTTCACCTCGGAGGAGGGAATCAAGGGCAGGTCCCCAGCAAGGGCTGGGTTTGTGTGGGTCCCTGGCATGTCCCTCGTGCCCCACGGCACCAGTTTCCATGTGGGTGCATCCAGAGGGGGAATTCAGCCCCTCCAAGGGCTGGGGAGAGGTCTGGGAATTGTGTTGGGGGAGGAGGAAGGAGACCCCTCACTGCCCAGATATCTCTGGGAGATTCCTCCTTCTCCTTCTCCTTCTCCTTCTCCTTCTCCTTCTCCTTCTCCTTCTCCTTCTCCTTCTCCTTCTCCTTCTCCTTCTCCTTCTCCTTCTCCTTCTCCTTTTCCCTTTCCTCATTCTCAGCTTCCTCCTCCTCCTCCTCTTCCTCCTCTTCTTCCTCCTCCTTCTCTTTCTCCTTCCCTCTCTGGACCATCCTTTCCAAACCCACCTCCAAATCCATGACATTTTGCAGCCCTGATCTTCCAGTTAGCAGCCAAAAACCACGGGGAAGAAAAGCCCCTCTGTAAACAGGAAAAAAAGGAACCAAAAAATGCCGTTGACCTCTGAGGGATGGAAATCCAGGATCCAGGGAGAGGAACAAAAATTCAGGACGTCACAAGCAGAGTTGCCTCCTTGTTGTTTTAATCCAGGCTTTATCCAAGCCAGGTTTCCTTCCTGAGGTCTCTTCGTTGTTGTTGCTGCCATGGATCTCAAAATTCCAGGCTCGTGGGATTGTCCTGATTCCACCTCCCCCTGCTCCAGGCATCTCCTGCCTGCTCCCAGCTCTGCACAGGATCCTGAGAGAGGTGAGGAGACAGGAACTCATCCAGCTGAGGTCGGTCAGACCAACATCCCAATTTTCAGACCATTCCTTGGATTTGGGTCATTCTTTCCTCCTTGGATTTCTTTGAGCCTGTCGTTGGTGGTCTCTGGGACCATCCCTGCAGCAGAGGGAGTGACAGCCAGCTTGAACTCCCACAGAAACCAATGCTGGATGCAGAAAGCAGAACTCAACAGGTCTAGTGGGAAAACAGGAAGTGCTGGCAGCAATTTTCCAGCTGGGATGATCCCAAGGATTGGTACCAGGGCAGATCTGGAGTGGGGAGAGAGCTGGGTTTTCCCAAGTGAAGGATTTACATCCTGCTGCACATTCCCTGTCCACTGGAACATTGGCTCAGAGGGAAACAGGGAGCTGGATGTTTTCCTCTGGCAGCATCCAGAGGGATGAGAAAGCAGGAGGTGCTGGCAGCAATTTTCCAGCTGGGATGATCCCAAGGGTTGGCACCGAGGCAGAGCTGCAGCAGGAGCGGGGAGCCAGCTGGGTTTTCCCAAGAGGAAGGTTTGCAGCAGAGCTGTCCCACAACACATTCCCATTCCAGAGGGAAATGAGGAGCTGGATGTTTTCCTCCTGCAGCATCCAGAGGGGTGGGAAGGAGCCGGAGTGTCCTGGTCCCACAGCACTGTCCTAGGTTATGGAACCAAGGATGTGTATTCTATTTCATCTGCTGAAAGCAGCTGGGGAGATGTTTTTTTTCTTTATCTCTTGTAATTCTGAGGGGAGGGGGGCAGTGCCTTCTGATAACAGGCCAGCTGTTCAAACCAGGTGGGGCAGTGTTTGTTATCTCTGTCACCTCCTGTCCTCCCTCCAGGGGATATCTGCTGCTGATGGGCCATGAAGGCTCACAAAGGGCATGACATATTCCATTGTGAGATGCTCCGCCTGGTGGGAGGAGTCAACCATTCCTACCTGGATAAAAACTGAGACACAGGAACACCGAGGATCTGGTTCCAACGGATTCCTGGAGGAAAACTGGACCCTTCTCACCATCCCTGGACCCTTCTCACCATCCCTGGACCCTTCTCTCTCAGGATCATCTCTGCTCCAGCAGAACCACGTCTGCCACTCCAGGAGGACTCACTGTTGGACTGCTTCAAACACCCTGACCAACAGGGTGTTAGGTTGTATTATTCCATTTATTTTATTTTACCTTTTTTTTTTTCCTCTCTTCCCCTATTAAATTGTATCTCTGACTGGGAGTCTCACTGGTTTTGCTTTCAAACCAGCACAAGCACAAAACTTCCCTTTCCCAGCTGGAGCTCCAAGCCCTGCACTTCCCAAGAGCCTCCCATTCTTCCAGGGCCACCCAAAGGATGCCAAAGCAAATCCCCCAAGCTGCCTTTTCCCAGAGCATTCCTCTCCTCATTGCTTGCACGTGGGTCCTGCTGGAGAGCTTGCTCCCAGCCTCGGGAAGGAGGCTTTTCCAGCAAAGCCAGAAACTCCTGCTTTTATAACCACAAATATAAAGTCCTCCATCAACATTGGGAACCATTTCGTGAGTCTGGCAGGGATCACCCACTTCAGCTGCCTCACAGCAGGCCAAGGAAAATAAATCACTTTTTATGGCAAAGGGAATTTCCCTAAAAGCCATAACCCGGGAAGCGGCAATGGGGGATTTTTTTGGAATAGCGAATTTCCATCCCACTCCCCCCCCAAAAGAGCAGGGAATTACAAAGGGCTCTTCTGATCCACAGGGATGCAGAAATGGGAGCTGACATTAATCCCCTCCTGCCTGGAGTGCTATAATGGGACACTTCACAAGCAGAGAAAAAATTCGGTGAAAAGGGATTTTCCGAGGAGAAAGAGGAATAAAAATCCACCCAACTTAGGCTGAAAGAGCGTGAATCCGGCTGCTGAGGATCAAAGGGAACTCATGAGACTTGAATCCAGCTTTTTGGGGTCTTTGATTAAGGACCAGGACCCTGGATGGCCGTGGGATAGTGAGGACGAGACAGCAAAAGGTTCTGCATGGGATATGGAGGAATTCCCACTCTGTGACCCATTCCTTAAAGGGATAAATGGATCTGCGTGCTCTCTGTTCATCCATGGAAATGCTCCAG
Organism: Phylloscopus whistleri; assembly: GCA_017589585.1. Classification (NCBI taxonomy): domain Eukaryota; kingdom Metazoa; phylum Chordata; class Aves; order Passeriformes; family Phylloscopidae; genus Phylloscopus; species Phylloscopus whistleri. Next base: position 48,675 of record JADMLD010000118.1, read on the forward strand.
GAATTTGGCTGGTCCAGGAGCTGGAGAGGTGGCACAGCTGGAGCCAGGGCTTGGAGCAGTGCCTGAAAATCCCAACTCCAGTTTTTATAGAGATAATGGATGGAGCTGGAGCTTTAGGAGGGCAGGAAGAGTATTTTCCCAAATCCCAAGGACAAATTATCCCGTGTGCACTGATGGGAGCCTCATCAGCATTATTCCATGGTCTGAAGGATGCCCGGGAATGCTTTGGTCCGACTTAATCAAACATCTTCCTGTTGGGTGATCTTTAGGGTCCAACCCAAACCATTCCATGATTTCTTTTCCGTGGAGAGGGAAGGTGACAGCAGAGAAGAGCTCTGGGATTTGGGCAGCCCCCACCAGCCCATCAGCTCCAGGTTAATATTCCCCAAAATTGTCCGGATCCAAGGAATGAGCTGATTGTTTAATCACGATGAACATCTGAGATGAATAAACAATCTCATAATAATTTCAGGCTCCATTGGGAATAATGGATAAACCTCAGGATTTGCCAAGTGGAAAATAACAATCTTGATAAGGGGGGGAAAAAATTAAAATTAATTTTCAACAGCACGAAGTGAATTTGGCAGCAGAAAAAGCCACGCAGAGTTTAAAGAATTTCCAGAGGAAGGACTTTTGTTAATCAATTACTTCAGATGGGGTTTTCCAGCTCTTTTACTCCAGGCTGTTGTTACGTCTAAAGGCTTGGATTTAGGAATCATGGAATTAGGATATTCTATCCCACTTCCCAAAAGTGCCAAATCCCATGGGTCAATGCCTGGACTGGAAAAACGAGGAGGGGCCCAGCAGCTTCTCCCTCTGATTCATGAGCAGCCACTTCCCTGACTTCCCTAATTCCAAATGCACTTGGAGTAGGGATGTTCCGGGGGGGGTGGGTTTATTATAATTAAACTCTCTGCTTGTGGCCAAGGGCTCTGGGAGAATTAGTCCTGATAAAACAAGAATAAATCTGCCCAGCTTGTGGTAAAAAACCATCTCCACACCCAGGGGCTCCACTGAAGTCTGGAGATGTGTGGGCAGCTCCTATTTAATTCCACATCCCAGCTTTTTTTCCAATTACCTCGGACTAAGCTCTAATTGAGATCTGGAATTAAAATCAAACAGGATGGAGGAGATTTAGTTGGGAAGGCCAATCAGGAATTCATTAAAAACTTCCCATCACACACGGGATCCTGTCCACCCCACATGGATCCCTCTGGCTACTGCACCCAAGTGAGAGCTGTCATTCCCTCGTCAATCCAGCTCTGCTCAGGTGTTCCAGAAGAAAAGAAAGCACTTTTTCAAGACTTTGCCCCATTTTCCAAGGATCAGAGCTCTGTTGCTCCTCCCCACACGCCCAGATCCGTATCCCAGGAGGGCTCCTGCAGCTCCAGGTCAGTAGGAACAACTCGATTTTCCTGCTGCACTTCTTATTTAATCAGTATCTAAACTCTGAGTACTTTGCTTGCATATTAAAAATGCCATGGATTTCCACTGGGACGGGATTCCTGGGAATTGCATCCCGTCCTGATGCATCCCAGGCTCCACATGGAGTGAGCGCTGCCCAGGCTCGTTAGGCCAGGCTCGTTAGGCCAGGCCCAGCATGGCATGGGCAGAGCTGAGCCAGCTCCAGCTTGGATCCAGGATAAATCCAGGCGCTCTGGGATGGCAGGGAGCCCGTGCTAATGAAGCCCCTTGGATGAGTGCAGCATCCTCACCATTTTCCCTGCTCTACCGGAGAGCCAAAATTCCAAACTGGATGGGCAGTGAGGATTTTCTCCACCTGTGCCTCGGAGCTGAATCCACAAAATCTGGATGAAGCAAAGGGGCCGGGTGTGAGGAGAAGGAAAATAATGACCCCCAGTGTCCCCATCCACAGGGAAGCCACCTCCAGTGACACTCACGCTGTCCCCAGCTGGAGAGTGTTTGGCTTGGTCTGAATTCCAAGGAAATAAATTGGATGTGAGGGGAAAAACAGCTTTCCACGTCTGGTGGGAAAACAGAGATTCTGGAGCAATGGATGACCTGCCAAAAATATTCCGTGGCAGCAAATTGGGCCTGGTCTGTGTTTGTGTCCCAGCTGCAGGAACCAGGCCTGGAGGCAAATGCTCCCATTGGGATGCAACGAAGCTATGATAATTAGGAATTGTAAGTAGATATATTGTTTTATATATATCTGCACATATTTATATATATATCTTTTTATGTATTTTTTATATATATAAAAAGATACATAATTATGAGCCTTTTCTCCAATTGTGTGTGAAACTGTTGGGCATTAAAACTTTGGGATGTGGGTTGTGGCTCCAGGAGGATCCCATGGTGGTGGTGCAAAACCCCGGATTTTGTGGCTTTAGCTCCGAGGAACAGGTGGAGAAAATCCTCACTGCCCATCCAATTTGGAATTTTGGCTCTCCGTTAGAGCAAAGAAAATGGTGAGGATGCTGCCGGGAAGAATCCCTACCTTTCCTCCCCCAGCCCTCCCTGTCACCTCTCACCCCAGGGATGGAATTCTGGATGGTTTTTTTTTTTTTTAGGGGAGCTAAATGGCTCATTTCTACCTACGGATCCAGGAGCTCATTCCAGGAAGTCGCTTGGATATTCCTGCTGGAAATGCTCTCCCAGCAGCGCCTTTGATAATCATCCGCGGGCTCGTAGCTCGATACACCCCTGCCCATCTGCCGGCGTGGCAGCGCGCCCGCTCTCCAGATGGTCCTCGTGATTCGCAGGGGCAGAGGTGCCAAAAAAAAAGATGGATTTCGATGACACCGTTAGTGCCACCTCTCCCGCCTCCCCCCTCGGCGGTGACAGCTCCGGCAAATCAGCGCCACGGCGACAAAGAGCCTCGCTTAATAAAACGCGGGAATTAGGGATGGGAAGACCTATTAGGTCGTTTACTCCAGCTCCCTGCCGATGCCTGATCAGCACATTAATCTTCCCAAAGGCGGATATCGCCGTGGAAGAGGAGAAGCCGGGCTGCTCCCGGATATTCGGAGTTGCCAACAGCGCGAGCGGGATTTCAGCTCGTGCCGCAGAGAGGCACTAGGGCCATATGGGGTGTCAAAATCTATTACACAAAAGTTCAGCCTCCAGGCAGTCTCTGGGAGAGCAGGCCCGTGACAGACATGGAAAATGTTCCTGTTGAGAGGAGGATCCAAAGGCAACGGAGGAGCGGGAACGCGGTATGGGCAGCCAGGATGGCTCGGAATGAGTTCGGAAAAAGGAGCAGAGAAATATCTGGGGACGTGAAAAAACGGCTTGGAAAGGGTGGTCAGCTCCATTTTCCCTCTTTTTTGGGGCTGTCATTCCACATGAGCTCAGCTGTTTGGAGATAAAATGCCCGAAGTCATGGGATCCATCCCAGAGCTGGACTTGATGATCTTTGTGGGTCCCTTCCAACTTGGAATACTCTGATTATCTTTTAAGATAAATGTATCAGGGCTCTAAACATCTGCTGTGGCAAATACAAAGCCACCCAACCTCCTGCCTCCCAAAGCATGTCCTTTCTTTCCCCTTGGATTGGGATAATTTTAACAGTGTCCATTTTAAAGCAAAAGACTCCCTAAATTTTTTCATAACTTTGCAAACTCTATCCAACCCTGTTTTCAAGTCTCTTATCAGTACAAGGGGAGCAGAAAATTGAAGTGCAGCCCAATTTCAAGGTGAAGACCCAAAATTCTGCCAAAAACTTGCTAAAAAAAAAAAGGAAGAAAATGGAAGAATACAAGGAGTTTTCCCTAAATGTTGCCCTCAACCTGGGATAAGGGTATTTAACAACTCCTTGTATGGAAAAAGATAAAGATGGGTCCTCAACCAAGCTCTTGGCTTTTCCATGAGCTGCCTGGTTTTTTTTTCCCCATTTTTTCCTCTTTCTTTGATTCCCTTATCAGTCCCTAAAGTCATGTAAATAACACAGAGAAAAGGCAGCCATTCCATGGGTTTTCCATGATTTTTCCACCTTTCCTTCCCAGTCTGCAGAAACTGTGATCACTCAATTCGCCTAATGAGGTGGATCTTCAAGATTTCCTGAAATCCCTTGAATTCCTCTGTCATTTATTTCCATATTGTACCTGGGATGGGAATGATCCCCCTGATTCCTGGTAGATGAGGAAATACATGGAAATCTGATGATTTTCCACTCAACTTTGCAATAACAGTCCACAGCAGCATTGAAAAAGTGGCACTCTCCTGCTGTTTGACTTTTTTGCTGGAATTTATTTATAAAAAAGCTTTTTTTTTTTTTTTTTTTTTTTTTTTAAGAACTACTTTGGGAAAGGCTGTGGGAAGACTTTGGAAAAGGGCAATGAGAAGTAGGGACACGTTTCGAGGTGAATGTTTAAAGTGCTGCCAAACATTTCGCTAAAAAAAAATTATTTTAAAATGGCAGATTAAAAGGAGTTCTGGCTAAATGAGGCCACGGAGTTGAGATAAAGGGAATTAATGAATTTAGGGAAGGGCGCAGAAAGACTTTGGAAAAGGGATAGCTGCTCTTTCACGCCGTAATTAGCCGAAAATCCTGGATTAAAACATCCATGAACTACTCAGTTAGGAAGAAGCTGCTGTTGTTGGGTTGCTGGTTTTTCCTCTTCACTTAAGGGAAGAGGAGCAATCCCTTGGTTTGCTCCAAATAAATCCCCATTAAAATGAGCAACCGAGAGGCCACGGCTCCGAGGGACCCCCGCGGGCTCCCGCATCCCTGCCGTGCCCATTCCCCTTGGATGGGGCCGGGAGAGGCACCACTTAGAGAGGATAAAGGTGGCAGCATCTGGCCCGTGAAGAATGTGCTCCTCAACGCTGGGAGGGTCCCCGCCACCACCCCACGGTGAGACGGATCCCGCCAGGAAAACATCGGGAAGCTTTGCTGCCCACAAAGGAAAACGCAAATCCATTAAGGAAGGAGGGGAATTGCCCTGCACCGGTGTTCCCTGGCCCGTGTTTATTCCAACCATCACCCTTGCATCCATTTGGAATCCGAGCGGCGATTATCCCGGAGATGCTAAAATGAGCAGCGGATGGACCACGCGGGGTTCCTGCCGGTTTCCCTTTGTTTTTGGCGGCTTTTCCCGGGAGCGGAGCCGCCTCTCGGGCAGCCAGGCGTGGGTGCTGAGTGCTCCGTGCTGAATGGGATGCTCCTCTCCTGGTCCTTTCCTATTTTTTCCGCTCTGTCGCTCCTGGAAGGGCTTTGATAGGAGATGGCAGCCGGTGATCATTGACAAAAGCCGGGAAGGAGGCTGCTCATTTTGCGTCCTGGAGAAGGGAAAAAGGGAGAGGAGCAGCCTCTTTTTTCCTGCTTTCATGAGCAATAAGCGGGAATATCAAAGAAAAGGATGGCAGGTTTCCGAAACGGTGGCTAAGAAAGAGATTTAGGGACACAATGGAGCGTTGGTTTGGAATTGGAAAGAGTCCCTCTGGTTTCAGCGCCCTCCGGGAATCGGGCTTACAGGAACAATTAGAATTGTGCCGAGATAAATAAAGACGGGAAAAGGGGAAACGCATCCCATTTTCCAGTGTGCAAAGTGAGCTTTTCCCAGAAAAAAAAAAAAAAAAAAAAAAAAGGCTAAAAGCCAGACATTAATTTATGGAGAAGAGACAGCAGAAGCTTTCTATCCAAACATCCGAGATGCTTTTCTTACTTCTCCAAAGTGCAACAATATCAGAGTAGAGAGTTTTGGGATGACCATGGACACTCAGCCCCTTTGCATCATTCCGTAGGCTATTCCTATGTGTATTTCCTTTCCTATATTTTTCTTTCTTTTGCCCCTTCTTCCTAGTCCTAATCACCTTCCCAATGGCAGGATCCAGCGGAATCAAAAATTTTTATGTTGGAAAGCAGCTCCCAACACCCTCAGTGTGAGTGGATTCAGGGAATATTCTGTAATCCATGGCTGACACCAGTGGGATGATTAAAGGAATGTTGTCCCTTGATCCTCACCTTCAGCAAATATAC